>ML783082.1:60010-119992 GCA_009831015.1 Picea engelmannii | reverse complement strand
CGCCATATTTAATCTACCTAAATCTACGCCTAGAATTTTCATAGGTGAATTGATAAACCGGGGGTATGCATACCTATCCAGGTATTACAGACATATCCCCATTCGTATGCAATCAATAATTTTTAATACTCCAAAGTAAATACAATTTTTTTTTCACGGTGACTCAACCATCACTGCCTTGCACCTTCTATGTGAACACAGACAGAGAGACACAACAGACAAATAAAAATTCATCCACCATACCTGTAGTTGAATTTTCTTCTTTTGTGGAGTCCTCTTTGTATGCTTGTTGTCTTTTCAACAATCCTTCTTGAGATGCCCAGATTTTCCACAAAACAACATTTTACCTTACCCTTACTGTCTTTTGACTTAGACCTGGATATACCTTTATGATCTTTCCCTCCTTCTATAGATCGACCTCTAACCACCAATGCTTTGTTGTTGAGGTTTCCTTACTGGATCTTCTCCTCATTTTCTTAGACAACAAATCTCCCACAACAATGTCATAATCAATGGCATCTGTTGAGCTAAACCACATAGTTGTGACTAGATGATCCCAAGACTCAGGAAATGAACAAAGTAGCGTAATCAACTTGTCCTCATCTTCATATGTTACGTCCATACTAGATAATTCACAAAGCATATTATTGAAAACATTCAAGTGATCAATTGTTTTTGTACCTTCTTTCATCCACAAGTTGTACAACTACCTCT
This sequence comes from Picea engelmannii, assembly GCA_009831015.1. Taxonomy (NCBI): domain Eukaryota; kingdom Viridiplantae; phylum Streptophyta; class Pinopsida; order Pinales; family Pinaceae; genus Picea; species Picea engelmannii. The sequence continues at coordinate 119,278 of ML783082.1, read as the reverse complement.
TCAAGAAGATTATGTTTGACAAGTTCTTTGTCATATACAGACTCTCTAGTTTGTTCCACAAACCTATTGTTGTCACCTGTTTAGCGATGTTAAACAACACTTCATCTACTAGACACAAACAAATAGTAATGAGGGCTCTTTCATATGGATCTTCCCACTCCTCGTTTGTCATGTTTGTTGGTTTCTTTGACTTTCCAGCTAAGGCCTTTTGCATTCCTTGTTGCACAAGCAAATCCCGCATCTTGAGCTTCCATAATGCAAATATATTATTGCCACTGAATTTCTCCACCTCAAACTTAGAAGTCTGCACTTTCTCCATTATCACACACCACCCAAAAGAAAATCACAGCTTCTAATAAACCAGACTCTTACAAAAGACAAGGTTGAAATTCAAAAAGGTTTCAAAAATATATATATTGAAAAACCCTTTTTTTCTAAAACATAAAAGGTCCAACTTTTACCTTTTACCAAAGGATCCACCTCACCTTTTTATATTCTAAAAAATGTCCACTTCACCTTTTTATATTATATACCACCTTTATTAAAACTCATCTCCACTTTTTAAACATCCACTCACGACCATGTCAATCGGGTTTTTCCTTCAATTTTTTTTTTTTATCATCACACCTTTTATGAGGATCACCTATAAATATTAGAAATTGTTGCACCTTGTTAAAGGATAGCCTTCGGCGATTTTCTCACGACACTTTGCAAATTTTTGCACTGTGTACTTCTCTAAGCCTACAACGATGTCACACCGTGTACTACTCTGAGACTGCGACGATGTCACACTGTGTACTACTTTGCGCCTGTGACGATGTCACACTATTGCACTTAGGCATAGGGATAACCTACGATGGTGTAATAAAACTCGTCCTAGGATAATCCACTTCACTCGGCTCAGCTCAACTCAGTTAACCTCCTCTTCAATCCAGAGACCAGATTCTCTTCTCCTTCGCTCTCTGCTCCTTCAACTCTAAGATCTAATACCACTTTTTAGGCGCCGAAAGAAAAACATAGCATAAAACAGAGCATAAACAAGCAAGATCAAACACGCATTAAACTAAGCACAACAAATCCACAATTTTACACTGTGATTTATGTGGAAACCCAATGAGGGAAAAAACCACGGGAAATGATAGTCGATATTCTTATTATTCAAGGGAGAATTTCAATACCCAATCTCAGGCATACAATCAGTCTCTCCTCACCCACACTCTGCTCTATACACAGCTTGCTCTCATGGTCTTCACATTTCACTCACACCTCTATGGGTACGCTCGTATATATAACATCTATCAGTGAGTTACACAGAATGATCATGAATAAATCACATAATTACACGAATAGTTCATAAATAGATTGCATGCATGCACATTAACATAGATGCATGCATGTGAATATGATCCATAGATGATTTTAGGGGATAAATTTCACAAATGGGATAATTTTCCATGGTTTTTCTCAAAAATAGATTCTCCAATTTCCATTTTTTCTAAAAATGATTCACCCAACTTCTATAGAATAAAATTATTTTACCTCAAAAATCTCCAAAATTTTATAGAAATTATATAAAATCCTTAGAAATATGAATATTTTTACGAATCTATCGCCAAAACATTTTACATTTTGGATATTAAGGACTAATAAGATTAGCCCGGGTTTCTACATTTTAATATAAATTTCCATCCTTAAAATCATCCCTGATGTGATCACATGAGGAAATTCATTGGCATGTTTCCGACATTATTTTCGTTAAATATATTGTTAACGTACCACTGAAAGAGAGTGGCGAGGGAAAGCTAATGGTTGCATGAAATATACATTTCACTTATGACACATTATCTTCACAAGCTGTGTTAGTGACTATGTATTTTCCTTTTTTTGTGTTCATATTGGAAGTTGGAAAGAAGTTTTTGCTTTTTTTTCACATTGGAAGTTGGAAAGAAGTTGTAGAATAAAAGTGTCTTTTAACACCATTTTTAGTCTATTTATTTCCAATATACCACTAGAAGAGAGTGGTTAAGGATGAAATATGTATTCTTCTTATAACACATTATTATTTTTGAAAGTTCAATTACTTTTGACTCCATTTCCACTTTTTTTTTTTGTACTCACATTTCAAATTTGCAAACAAGATAATACGAACTATTTACAAAATGTTGGGGTGATCAATCTATGTTGTTTCGACTATAAGGACCCAGATAGTTATTAGGATTCCATGTAAGCTTCAATATCCATCCAACTCCTCACCATATCAATACCACACAATTATGGAGTGGTAGAAACTTGAAACAGACGCTTCATAGCCAAGAGAATATACATGCTAAGACATAGGACACTTTTAATTGGACCTTGTGTTCATACACCACCTCGACACCGACACTTTATATATATGTACATGTGTCTTAAAAATTTTGGTTGATTTTTTTTCACTTTCAATTATAGAGAAAGAGCTGTGAACTTAAAAAAAATCAATTATGATAATTTGTGTGCATAAATTTTAGAGCTTAAGAAGAACGAAGATAAATCTCTTACAAATTTTGTTATCAGATTTACTCATCTTTGTTGTATATTTCCTTTGGATGATAGGCCTTCTAACAATGATCTAATTTCCTGTTTAGTTTCTCTTACTAATGAAATGGACCAGCTAGTGCATGAATAATCTAAATCATGTTCTAATGTTCCTTTAGATGTTGATTTAGATTTAAATGAAAATGTTGTAAATGTAATGGTTTTGATGATTTTGGACGCAGACCCATTCTGGGGAAAGGTTTATTTTTGGGGAGAGAAGCATGAAGGGAAGAAAGGACAACTAGAAGGAGAAGCAACATGTGCGAGAAAATCATGTGAGGCGTGCATGCAAGGGAGACCTAATTGCATTAGGGTTAGGATTTTTGCAATATAATGTAATGGTTGATGAGCCAATAATATATATGTGTAGTACCTAGAGGATATGGGGAGGTTAAGAGAGAGAGATAGAGGAAATAAGAGGGACCTAAGGGGATACTTGAGTTAGATAGATGCAGAAAGAGATCAATAGTACTTAAGAGGTAGAGAGAGTCATGAAGTTGTAAGGGATGTAAGGACTACAACAGTTTGTAAGCTGGTGAGCTAGGGTAGAATTGAGCAACTCGATCCCGAGGGTTAGATCGTAAGCTGAGGATCCTAGTGTGATCTAGTCAGCCTCACAGGGATCGGGAAGCCTGTTGATATTGTAACATCCAAGACAGTAACCACGTGCGGTGTGACATATTGTTGAGACATAATAAAGAGCTTGAGAGCCAGATATTTGTGGAGGTAGCCTAGGGGGTGAACCATGGTAAATCTTGTGTTGTGTGACTAAATCTGTGTATCTCTATTGTTGTTAAGGATTAAATGCTAGATAAATGAATGAATGAACTAGTTAGATCTGATACTCCACATGCATGCATAAGAATGATTATTTAAATCAAGAGGTTAGACTAAATGAATAAAGATCACAAGGGACAACGACATATCTCCACTTATTCCCAGGCTGCAAGCATATGAGTATTGCATCCACCCATAGAGCTATCTCGGGTGAGATTGTGTAGTACACCCTGTATGTTGTGTTTCCTTCTAGTTTACCAAGGGGCGCGATAGTTTTAGAGGGCTTTTGTTGGAATATTGTTAAATCTAAACCTGGGTCAACCTATGACAATAAGGTAAGATCAGAGTAGATAATTGATAAGGAAACAAAACCCAACAAATGGTTATGTTGTCGGTTGGTTGGAACAAGATGGGACTGAATGATTGAGATCTACTAAAGAAGCGTAAAAATATTGCCATATATGATGACAAGATGGTAAAAAAATGAGAATATAAAAGGGGATGTTGAGTCCGTGGAACCCAACGAAAGCAGAGATAGATATCTGGTTGAAAATAAAGGAGCTCGAGTTTGTGCAGAAAGATAATAGAAACCCGAAGTTAACACCAGGGATGATTTTAAGGATGGAAATTTATTTTAAAACGTAGAAACTTTTGCAAATCTTATTAATCCTTCATATGTCAACTATAAATGTTTGGCGATAGTTTTGTAAAAATATTCAAATTTCTGAGTATTTTATATAGTTTTTATAAAATTTTGGCGATTTTTAAGGTAAAATAATTTTATCCTATAGAATTTGGGCGAATCATTTTTAAAATAGTGAATCTTGTTTTTGGAAAAACCGTGGAAAATTATCCCATGAGCGAAATTTAGCCCCTAAAATCATCCCTAGTTAACACTGCAGAAATATCTGGACAAGTATGTATTCAACAACTTGCATGAAGTATTTTTCTATGATTTCCTGCATGTGTTGCAGGAGTGATATTAAGGTTGAAATAGAACCATCCTAAAAATCAGATTGAACAACTAGAGTGTAATCCCGATGAGATCACGCAGTTACAAAAAGTTGACAATAAGTTTACGCGTGCAGTAGATTTCTGGTTAGACAACATTGTTGAAGGATTTATCACAGAATTTGCAGTAGATACAGTGAATTCTTACAGCGCGACACAACAAGAGTTCTTGAAGTTAACTTGAGGTAGGTATATCATATCGCTATATACTTCCATTAATATGTTACTATACAACAAAGGTGTAATGACAATGGCCTCGGACAACTAAACTTCTCTGCATGCATGGGGGAAGGGGGGAAGCACTGGCAGGAGAAGGAAAAATGGGGAGAGAAATGGATAAAGGAAATAAGGAGGAGGCCTTGGACCCAATCATGATGGAGGAAGACCAGATCAATGATATCATGGCAACAACTTGAAGAACGCGCAGTGGAGTACCCTACCAATATAAGATGAACACCAAGAAGAGATCCATAGTCACGAGGGAGAGCTTGGAAAGTGATGAAGAAGAGGTAGAGGATCTCCGAGTTGTGGAGGAGATTGAGGAAATACTGCGCGTGACATATGAGAGGAAGACGAGAGGTCCAAGAATAGGAAAAAAAGGAAACACACCTATCAATATCAGTGTCAGTTTGGAACCCATAAACCCATGTGCAACTAATACACTAATAGGAACTCCACCATTTAGACAACCAAATTTTGGGAGAAGGAAGACAGAAGGAAGTACATCTACATAGGGAACAACAACTAGGGCGGAAAGTTCAAGAATCATTATTCAAGTATCTACACTGCGAACGTAGTAGTTCAACATTCAGGATGACAGGACATGATCCCACCACTAGGTTACCAGAGTTCAAAGGAGAGACGTCAGAGGACCTTGAGAAGCACTTGTTCATTTGTGAAAATATATGCGAAGAAAAATAGATCACATATGAGGAAACTAAGATTGTGTAGTTAGCCATCATGCTAAGAGATCGCTTACTTGATTGGTACATGAGATTAGCTGCAAACAACCCACTAGGGACAACCAGAACGATTAGGGATATCAAAAAGATATTGATAAATGAATTCTAGAAGCCTAGTTGAGAGGATCAATACATGAATGAGATGATAGATATTAGATAGAAGCCAAGAGAATATGTGTGGGAGATTGACCAGAGATTCAAATGATTGAAGGGAAAGATAAAATATGTTATGAAATATATGAAACATAGGCATTTGTTTGTCAATTAATTGCTCCCACACTTGAAATACCCCTTGTGACAAGAAAATTTTCAGACCCAGGTGGAGGCTCTGCAGGAATACCTACAATTGGAAGAGAACCAATATCAGAATATAGATCCATCCATAGAGGAGCTCAAGGAGGATTTGAAGAATTTAACATTTCAGCTAAACCAAAACATGGGTAAGGAAAAAAGAGAATTCGTTTCTTACAAATCTCACACCATGAGGACTATGGTGTGAGATTTGTAAGAAACAGGGGCATGAACCATACAATTGTCCAATGATGTAGAAATACCAGACAATACCTAAGAGTTCATATTGCAACTTTTGCAAGCCAGTAGGCCATGATGACAAATATTGCAGGACCATGGACCTGAAGAGGGAAAGAACATCAAATGCTTACAGGGTGTAGGAAGAGATGATGATCGGGAAAGTTGCACCACAGTTTAACCAAGTACCATCCCCATATAACACTTCGCAACAACATTATAACATTGTGCAACCACAATATAACACTGCAAAGTCACAATACAATACCGCACAACCACACTATAATCTTGCACAGTATAAGCATGCTCCCCAGTACAACACACCGCAAGGAGATCGAGTTGGATATAGAGGTGGAGGAAGAGGAAGAGGAGGCTTTGGAAGAGGCAGAGGACCAGTGGTATTCCAGAACTGTCAACAACCAAGATACTATGAAAGAGAGTGTCCACTTCCACCTGCGACATGTATGTATTTTCGTGCATTAGATCATGACACAGAAGACTATCCCACACTATTGGGGAAGACCCAGGAAAAGAGAAATCAGAACAATCAAAATTTTCAGTGGATTTCGACGGAAGCAAGGGATGACGGAATAAATATCAACATAGTTATGTGTGGAGGAGCTAAGACAAGAAATGACACAATAAGAAAAGATCCAGCACAACACCAATGGGTGAAGAAGAATGTTGAACTGCATAAGAAATTTGATGTGAAGAACGAAAAGGAGATATTGAAGCAGGCCAGACAAGAATTATTGAAGCCAAACATTGCATCGACATCAACTGCGCAACATACTCATGAAATACCAACATACGAGATGCCTCTATTGTTGGATCACACTAATGAAGCACAACCCCTAGGACAAGTAAGTACGATTAAGGATTTTTTGCAGTCCTGTGTTAAACTAATAAATGATCCATCATTTGTTAATGTGTTACAAAATATGCTAGAAAGGTGTAGCACAACGGTAGAGGGAAAGCTATAACAGAAAACAGTTGATCATCTACATACAAGGACAAGAACAAGTAGAGAATTTAGACTAAATGCCAACATTGGAGATTTCAACATGGGAGATATTATACTGGATTTAGGATCCGAAGTAAAAGTGTTACCCAAGAAGACATGGAAATGTATGGGATATCCTACATTAGGATATTCACTTGTTCAGCGGAAACTAGCAAATCAACACAGATTTCTACCAATTGGAAGGCTAAAGGGGGTGACAGTAAATCTGGATAGAGTGCGCACTAAAGCCGATTTTGACGTGATTGAGATAGTGGATGGCACAACACCTTATCCAACATTGATTGGGAATTTGACAATCAGGACATAATCAACTTAAATACAAGGAAGATGGCATTCGATTCAAGAGAATATAGAATCATTGCAGCATTAGATCCATCAAAAGGGGAAAGGTTTGTAGAACTCAATTGTTTAGATCTCGAGGAAATTGACTAGTTGTAAAGAACCACCGCGCGAGAAAAATATTATGTGTATCCAACTGCAAATGGGGTACTCAGTTGGAGAAGTATCACGTCATGCACGTCGGACTCAGATACAGGGTTGGAGAATTTGCAGCAGAGGTTACACGAAGTCTCCACAAGAATATGCGCAAGAATAGACCGCGCAGTAAGATGGGTAGGTACAGACATAAGAGAACTTCCCAGCTTCCATGGGGTGACTGACTTAGAAACTTTCTTAACAAGATACAAATATGAAGTGTTAGAAAATCAAAGGATCTTAGCTCTAGACATAGCACTCAAGGAAACATCGACAAGATGGTGGGGTGAACATAAAGAGACAGTCAAGGGCTGGTACCAATGTAAGCGGTTATTGTGCATCAGATTTGGCGTAGAACAATGAAGAAACCAACTACAGAGATATGATGGACAAGGGACACCAACATAAAACTTGGAGAAGTGCGGAACACTATGGAGAATGACACCATTAGAGGAATGGCCTCATCAATTTATTCACACATTAGAAAGGATTCCAGCAAACTGGTATATAGACCAGGAATTGCCCAGATTGTAACAATCCTCCCCGTTACGACAACCATTCTAGTAACAGGTGCGAAAAAAAAAAAATTAAAGGTGTGTGCGCGTGTGTAGAAGTAGCAACATACTGAACTGTACGACGCCACTCGAAAACAACAAAACTCAACCACGAAGTTCAACACAGGAAGACTGAAGGCCTCAATGAGAAACTGCAACAAATACAACCATAAGCAGAGGTGCACAATGAAGACATTTAGTGACAAAGGTAAAACTGACCACCCGCCCGTCCTACCCTGCAAGGTTAGGACCTCCAAGACACATAATCAACGCTCAAGCCTAGGTTCCCATCGATTTTAACCATTTAAGGTCTCAGGGCTGGCGATTGTTCTGAGGAACATGGAGGTGTCTACATCCCACCCGACACAACAGACCAAGCAACAAGATGAAGACAATCAAGTACAACATAAATAAGAAGAACAAATACCTCCCTTACGGAAGGCGCGTGACAAGAGGACTCCGACAACAGAACCCAAATTCAACATTATTTAAATGAACAACCACCCTAAAATACTAACAGGGGTAATTTAAGGTACGAAATTCCAGGTTATCACACCACACATGTTATTAATCAATAATTAATAATTACAATATCGTTGTCATGAAACATTAACTGTCTTATCATTGTGTCACAATCTGGACCATGAAGTTACAATTATCATACCACTTATATGCTACATTATTTGCTACAACAGCTAATTTAATAATGACCTTACAAGATTAAATCATTCGCTAAGGTCCAATAGTAATGCACTAAGGATGAAATCATACTTATAGGTACTATCAATTGGAAAACAACAACATACACCATAAATTAAATGACAATCTAAATAATAATATTTAATGACAAAGTAAAAGGCATTATTGGATATGACAACTATCCATAGTTAAATTAACAACAATAAAATATAGCAATTAGTTAAAGATGTCACTATCTGGAATAGCATCATGATTTAGGAATCATCAACTGAAATACAATATACACCACAATTTAAAAAGGGCATTCTTATAATATAAGAAATTAAAATGACAATGGCAAACTTTCCATATTTCAATTGACAATAAATTAAGAGAACCATCAATTTAAGATGTCCATACAAGGATTTACCTCCTAACTAGGTGTCATCAAGTAAATAACTACATACCTCATAATTAAAAATGGAAGTCTAGAAAATAATAAATTATAAAATGACCAAAAAAAAAGCATTATTGCCACGACAGTCATCAAATAAACAACTTGCCTTATAACTTAAAAGATTAGAGAGACTAAAGGAGCGTAAATTTCCCTGACTAAGTGAAGATAAAAACGTTGACATCATACATGCCAGATTAGGTAACGTGTAGGTGTATGAAATTGAGAATCATTCTAAAAGGGTGTTATGATGACCTTGGGGTTCTTAATTCACAAGCTGGAATAATTACTGGGAATTGAATTCGTAAATTCTAAATAACAATCTCAGACCCTTGATTTTAACAACCTGGAAATGCCAATAATGAGACGGACAGTATTGAAAACTGCCAGATATCTATAAAACAATTATACCAGAATAAGATATTGAAAATTTAAATTCGACGTACAGGAATAACTTCCCATTTACATGACTGGGTGATATTACGGCAGTTTTTAATTCGTTTCAAATGAATTTGGTAAGGTCTGGAAGTTCAATTTTTTAGTTCGTATCAATTGAATTTGGTAAGGTCTGGACGTTGATAGCCCTGTCCGGTGACAGCACACATACCCTAAATATTAATTCTACAATGAAGTCAAACTCGTTTTTGCATTGGTTGTTGAACAAATTAATAGTTATCCATTAGTAATCGCTGCAAGCGCAAACCCATTTAGAAAACGCAACTGTATACCAATTCAATGCAACTGTAATATATTAAACGCACACTGGTAAGTTAAAACGCACTGTGGTAAGTAAAACGCACATTCCCAGGCAAATAACACGCACTGTGGTAAGTAAAACGCACATTCCCAGGCAAATAACACGCACTGTGGTAGGTTAAAAATGCACACTCCCAGGGCAATAAACACGCACTTTGGTAAGTTTGAAACGCACACTCCAAGTCAACAACCACGCATTGTTATATATAAAAAAAAAAGGACGCACACTATAATATCTTAATGCCCCCCCCCTCTGACCGAGAACGCAGAGAAGGTAAAACATGAACCATTTATCACAGTCCCCCCATTCAGAGGACGCCATTAATACGTAGCTCACCTAAAAGCTCATTAACACGCGTTGCCAGGGTTAGGCGAACTACCAAAAGGCACCACGAATTTTCCAGGAAGAAGAAAAACGAAGGTAGAGAGACTCAGAACTTGCGTTCAGACCGCCATGGGATTTGCAGTGACAATTAACACGCAGACCTTCAGTAATCAACGGTATGTAAAGGAATAGAATGGTGAAGAGGGTTAGACTTGCGATCCGAAGGCAAATCGATTAGCAAAGACCATTAGCACGCAGTCCACATCAAAATAAAACGAGATGTAAAGGTTTCAGGTTTCAAACAGAAAGCAATTTGAATTGTGCCACCATAAACACAACACCATAACCACAGACCCCATACAGTGGCAAACGCCCAATGCAAGTAGCACAACGCTCAATAAAATACAGGGTATAAAATAAATTCACAGCATCAGTGCAAAAACGAACATAACAGTTGCAAAGAAAAAAAAAAAAAAGGGTTGCAAGACGAATTATAATGATTTCCGAATGGGAGGAGTGATGCAACCCCAAGACGCATGGGAAAACAAGCCAAAACTGGAGGGGAAACGCAGGTCAATTTACATTCAAATCCCAGGTCAAACGCCCAAGATGGCAGTGGCAACACGCCCAACAACAATTTGCAGAAACGCATAAGATAATAGCGGCCAAACGCCTAGAATCAATTGCAAACGCACAAGGACAGTAATGAAAATGCCTACTGTAAGATCAACGACCCAAGCAAGAAATTCTCACAGTGTATAATAAATTATCAATATCAGAAATTTTCAGAACATCATGATAAACCATTCTTCTACCATTCAAATGAAAAGCGTACCTGTGCCTGTTCGCCCCTCCCTTCGAACTGACGTCCTGCGCTTCGTGTCGCGTCCCGCTCTCTATACTCCTCTCCCGCTCGCCGACCACAGAAGGCTCACCGGTACCTCCCAGCCAAACGCTAGGGGTACTCTTCTTCCCCATTAGCCCCCCGAGCCGCAAAGGGGCCACACAAGAACCAGAGATAACACTAGCTTCTCAGCTCGCCTCCACGGCTGAGCTACCACTCCAACACAGCTGAGATAGACCCAACTCCTCACAAGAAATTCGTCAAACCACAATTCGGCAGTGTAACATTACGCTAACCGTTCATCCCCCTCTTCTTTCCTTTCCCTTTCTTTTATAGAAAAAAAAAATGAGACCCACCTACTTTCCTAATCATTAATTAATTAATTTTTAATGACAACCCTCTAAACAATCTTCGTCATCCAAGTGTCACTCAACCCTAGGGTTCTCCAATAATTAATTTCTTTTTAATAATTAAAAGACTAAATTCCCTCACTCCCCCAAAATCGCTCCTTAAATTTCTCCTAGGGTTCCTAGATCCCCTCTCATGATTTTAATCACTTTCCTAAAATGAACTTTCTGAAATTTAGTAATTCCTTTAATGTTGATTCCTTTTTGCTTTTTACCCTATGTCTCCTACTTTCCAATTTTTAAGTTTCCTTATTCCAAGTTTCCTTATTTTTTTTTTTATTTTTTTCTTCTTTTATTTCTCTCTTTCCATTATTTATTATTATTATTTTTTTTGTTAAAACCCCCAAATGATAAATGCGCTTAATATTCTTTTCAATATATAAACAAATATTTTTATTATTATTATTATTATTTTTGAAATCCTAATTTTTATACTCCCCTCTTTAATAATTTTAATTCCCCTTTATAATTTAAACGCCATGGGTTTCACTTAAATTAACCCCCTTATTACTTTACCCCCTTTACTTTTAATAAGACTTTAGTTAACACCTAGGAGGGTTTTAGTTTACGCCCTATGTTTATTTTTGTAGGATCTTTTCTTAGGGCTCATCAAAATTTGTCTTAGAGAAGTTTTAATTTAGGTTTGATTTGAACAGTGCGACAATTTAATTAGAGCAGTCATTTTTAAGAATTTTATCAGGCGTTAAGATCTAGGGTCATTTAGGTTGTCTCATCATCATCATCAATGCGACGTGCCCTTCAGGACGCACTACATGCTCCAAGGGTGCCACTCGCCTTGCTTTCTTCGGTTGCGCGACGTGCCCTTCAGGATGCACCACGTGCTCCAAGGGTGCCACTCGTTGATTTGCATTTCTTTGCACGACGTGCCCTTCAGGATGCACCACGTGCTCCAAGGGTGCCACTCGCTGGCTTGATGGATTGGTAGACTCTATAACCCCTGGAGTCAACACTCCGCCAGGTGAACTTGTGGGAGACTAAGGGCTCTAAGGAATAAGGCCCCCGCCTTATTGCGCGCCCCTTAGAATCATCGTGAGCGACTGTCGCAGTCTTCCCTCACGGCATCGTGGCTCCTCTTGAACTAGGTAATCGTTAACCTACAATTCGAGCCACGGCGGGAGTGCTAGTAGGCTGTGGCAGGGCTGCTGTCCACACCTCTCCCTCAATCTCTCTGGAACTCGTGTGTGGTCCCTTTACTCCATATGTGAGTCCGATCGGCAAGCTATCATCAGCCTGCATCATTAACCATCATGTCAGATCATGTCAACAACATATCATAAAATCAATATATATATCATCAAAACGAAACAATATCATCGTAAATGAAACAACTCAATAGCCCACTCCCTGACTCAATCCGGAGTCCAAGGGAGTTCCACCAATGCCTCTGCATCCTCAAGGTCTGAAACCCTGCACACTCAAAGAAACTGAGTCAGCAGCACCTGTCTACATCAATGTAGTAAAAACATTCTTTCATATAACGTAACGCATCATAATGAAGGAAAAAGTTTTATCATCATAAAAATCCAGATCACTTGCGAGCAAGTGTCCTCAAAGAATAAGTTTGGTAAGTGCGCCAGAGCGGGATGTTACACAGATGAACTACGAACTGGACAATATTAAAGAATAATTTTACATTCACTTTCTCATTTGAACATGAGAACCCCAACATATAGTCAACACTCAATAAAATCAGAGGGGTGATATTCATTAAGGAACCAGAAGTTGAACTTATGACAAAAGATCAACAACGGAATAGACAGACAGTAAAAGAACTATTGTCATGCTACCATGTGTAGGAAGAAGCACCAGATGAAGATGACCCACGCAACATTCAAGTAGCAGAAGTGGAAGGTGAAAGAGAGGTGGAAAGTCCACCTATGGAGTCATAAGTATTTACTGTGTCGATCAAGGTGAAGAAAGTCAACATTGGGATAGTTGAGAATCCCAAAATGGCCAACATTGGAGACTATTGGGATGAACAAACAGTAGAGAGCATAAATGAGTTACTATGCGAGTATAGTGACCTGTTCCCAACAACGTTCAAGGAAATGAAAGGCATACCAGGAGAGCTAGGTGAAATGAAGATACCTCTCAGATCTGAGGCAAGACCGGTCAGATAGAGACCCTATAGACTAAACCCAATATATAAGAAAAAAGTGAAAGAATAAATTGACAAGATGTTGGAGAATGGAATCATAGAACCAGTAGAGGACTCTGAATTGGTAATCCCTATGGTAGTTCAAGAAAATAAGCAAGGAGGGATAAGGATATATTTCGACCTCAGAAATTTGAATGATGCTTTCCTACATGACCCTTTCCCTACCCCTTTCACAGATGAAGTGTTAAAGAATGTAGGAGGCCAAGAAGCTTACTTGTTCACTGATGGATTCTTAGGCTACCATCAGATCAAGATAGCCCCAAAAGACAGGTACAAGACAAATTTTTCCATGGAATGGGGGTCCTACGCGTACACAGTCATGCCTTTTGAACTAAAGAATGCACCAACAATATTTTCCAGAGTAGTCATAGTTGCATTCAAATAATTCATCCACCAGTTTCTAGAAGTGTATCTGGATGATTGGACAGTCTACAGTTTGTTGAAACACCATGTAGAGGTGTTGAGGTTGATGTTAGAAAGATGCAGGAAATGTCAAATATAGATGTGACATCCCCAAAAATAAATTATTTTTGAAAGTCGAAAATTGTTAGAAAATTATTCCATTTTTGGTAAATTCGAATTTGGAAAAATTTTTCCATTTATGGAAATTTCGAATTTCGAATTTGATAAGTTGTAATTAGTTATTATCACTGTTGGGGAGAGACCTGATTTGACCCAACTAACTATTTGAATATGACACTTGTATATAAACAAAATATTTTTTTAATTACTGCAGGAGGACAAATGGAACAACGATGTTAAATTCAGTTTACCATGACTCCATGAGTGGGGAACATGTTGGAACTACCTCTGGGCTAATTGTTACAAGTGGAAAATCAGGGATTTGGCCATTGGCAGCCCCTGAAAATCAGGGATTTAGAAAGCTGCAAAAATTCCCAAGGGAGGGAAAAAAACCTAGGCAAAAAGGATTGTTTGATATATAGCATATGTGAGGAGGAAGGATGTTTCCTAGTATGCTAGAAAGAGAAAGACTAAGCACTTGTTGTTCTGAACACTAAATTGTTCAGTGTGTTGCAAGGAGGAGACTACACGGGGAAAGACATTGTTGAAGAGGAGATTCCAAGTTTTCCCTCATGGATTCATGGTTAGGCTAGGGGGTGAATTCGGACAAGTGACTCGACTTTCTGGTTCTACAGTTGGGAGGAACGTGGTTGTTCCCTTTGTTTTCCTGTGAACTAATTCAGATATGTCTCTCTATTCTCCTCCTTTCTTGATTGTGACATTGAAATGATTGTATACATTTACTATCCTAGATGATTATCTTACTGTCATATCTATTATATGGAATTACAGAGTTATTGTAGATTAATTGTGGTAGAAATAATTTGGTTCGATTAAAGACTGTAGCTATATGATCATAGTATACTATCTATTGTAGGAATGACCTAGTATACTACAGAATGTATCTATATGGATTTATGTAGGTTTTCTGTTGTAGTAACAGAACCAATATATTAATATATGAATTTATAAAGCAATGTGTTCTATTTGTAGTGGGAATAGAGCCAGATCTGAACAGTAAAACTGTGTTACAAGACTCTTGTGTGTTAGTCATGCCAAGAACATATCTATTCTACTTGAAGAAATAAATTAATCATGCACATCCCAAAATTTCAAATCCTAGAACTTTCTACCTGTCATGAGATCATCATGAGGTCATACGCCTTTAAGTATTCAACTTATGTAGTGATATTTCAATTTGTGTAAACATTTAAAGAAATCTGGAAATGAACCATAAATATTATACTCATTTATCTCTGCGTAGAACCATAACCATGGATTATATAAATAGGTTGTAGAAGTTTCTGACAATGCGACTATCAACGATGTGGAAGGGATTTACTCATGTAAATTAAGATAATTATAGATATATAGTTACACATACAAATATATATATATAGGGGTATGTGCGCACAATTTAATGTATAATCTACTCCAAATGAGAGAATTTCAATGCTTGACACCAGAAAATTATGAATAAAGATTTCATTATTAAATGTCTGAAACAGATCAGTGTGTAGTTCTTCCTTTCCCTGGAAATCACATTATGGCTATCTAACTCTAATATCTCAACAAGTACATGGTACAGACACCAATAAGGTAAATCACAACTGTCGAATAATAGGGAGGGAATTAAACATTTATGTAGCCAAAAATACAAAGATCTATAGGTCTAAATCTTTGTATCTAACAATCTTAAATAAAGAACGTCGGAGTGATAAACAACATCACCAGGATTCCTCCAAACCCTTTAATAACTTCTCTTATTGGGAACCAGATTACCTTTCTAAGTAGTGCTTGATTTAATCCAGTGCAACATCCACGTAAACCTATAAAAGAAAAAGGCATTTAATTTTTTTTAGTAACAGACAGAGAACAAACCAAACTCGAAATTTGATTATCCATGTAAGACAACAAAGTTATCAACTAACATAACCTTTAGTTATCTTGGATTTGCCATAGGTGTGCTCCAAATACTAGTCGTGAACCGTCAATGAACCGAAAGGGGAGGAGTGAACTCGATCAATCTGATGGGTACCCTCGCATTAAACAGGGCCCCATCATTAGTCACAATATCCAGTTCAAAGGGAAGAGTTTTACAAGAAATATGATTTTCGTAAATGTACAGTAGTCCTGACACCAATTCGAGAAAACATTAAAAAGTGGATGAGTATAATGTAGTTGTACAGAGGAACAGACGATACACAGAGATTATACTAGACAGGACCTTCATAAGGAAATAAAGTCGATACACAGTTAATATGAGAATGCCTAATTTTAACCATAAGAATCGGTTTTAAAGAAAAATTAATTTAGCATGGAGTAATACAGACACCCTCTCCACAATGAAAGGCTGTGACAAGTCAATACAGAGTTCGTAAATTTTTACCAGTTGCATGATATAAGACCTCTGAACCTGAGGGGTATTGCTAATTCGAGAGCTAAAGAAGAAAATATGAAAAATTTTATTCGATCTTCTCTTTTGAAGTTACGGGCTATTGGTGAGGATGGTGCATAATCGAAAGAACTCCTAGAGGTGGATAAACAGAGCTAAGTTGGGAAAACATTAGTCAAACACCACACAGAGAATAACCAACCACAACAGCTAATGTTATCAGATCCTACGAAACTAAAACTTATTTAACATGGACAAGAATACATTGCATTTACAGTATGACTCTCACTCTAACAAATTAACTTCTAGTATGGAACCCTGGAGAAGTTTCATGAAGACTCAGTATCAAATGATGGGATAGAAAAGTGAAGCAGAGCGAGAACAACAAGCCCTAAAGGAAACTACTTACGAAAACCCTTGGACGCACCAAGAAAGTAAAAGAATGAGGTATCGAGCCTTTTTCGGAAAATTGGAATAGATAAGAATACGATAGTGAAGCTACTTATCAGTAGTGAGGAATTCCAGAGTCTTTCCTTGAAATTTGGCAATGAGGGAGTAACTACTAACAGTCAGTATAAACGTTACGGCATGTAGATTCACCCCTTGGTGATAAAATGAAAAAGAGAACTCGGGCACTAATCCGCGAACAAAGATGTAGTGATAGTGTGAAAATTACCAGGTGGTTGGGTAAGGATTCTGCCTCCATTAGAGGAAGACCTCATAGTTGTCTTTCCCTTCACCAAGAAATGGAGTCAGAGCTAGGTTTTGGAGAGCCTCCCCACGACAGAAGTAAACCCACTATAACCTAAAGAACCCTTGCTCATATTATGAATGTTTCTAGTACGAAAGGCCATGTGATGGAGTAGACTTGGTGCACCCATAGTGGATGATGGTTCAGGTGATGGCCTCAACATCTGCATACACCCTACCCCATTAATGGCCTGACCCGGGTTTAACTATTGTTTGACTAATCCCTTCCTTTCACATTTAATGGGCTACGGATTAAAGAAAATACTTGTGTGACTCATGGACGCCTTTAACCCTAAACCATTATGAACTCAGTTAATACAATGTTCAGTTGAAGTTTTTACGTAGGACAGGTGGAGCCGAACGAGTTTCTAGCATGGGCAAATGGGTATAGAAAATCGTCACACAAAATTTACCCGGGAGGCCTTACCTAACCACCTTTCCCATCCGAATGCTTTTTAAAAAGGGGTCTGATAGTATTTTGGTAAAATAATTTGCAGAGGTGTATAATCCAACCCTTTACCTTTATCCTTGTTATATAAGTTCTTTTGATCGGGTTTTTGCGAGTCAAAATTTACGCATAGGGCTTAGGGCCATAAGCCCCAAAATCATTGTAGTTCTAAGCCTATTATATGGGTATATATTTATATAGATATGAAAGTGAATATAAATGCAGGACTATAAGTGATTATTTGAATGTGGAGTATGCATATTTTTGTATTTTTAAGTTGGGTAGTAATGTGAGTAGACGACAGCCAGGACTCTAACAAACTTTCAGAGTTTAAACAAGAGATATAAAGGGCTACCTTCTTTCAATTACAAACCCATTTAAGAATGAATGCATGAACAATTTTTTTTTTTATTTGACAAATTTTGAGGTACATTACAATAGCTAAACATCAAGAAGTGCATCTTTGGAACATCTATTGGGATAGTATTGAGCCATATAGTGTGCAAACAAGGCTTGTTGGTAGATCCTACCAAGATTGCAGAAATTGTTAATCTACCACCACCAAAATCAGTGTGTCAGTTAAGAGAAACATTGGGACACACAGGATACTACAGGAAATTCATAAAAGGGTATGCGCAAATCACTACACCAATGGAGAAACTGCTGAGAAAAGATAGCAAGCTTTAATGGAATGAGGACTGTTAGCGAGGATTGGACACTCTGAAAGAGAAGATGGTAACTGCACCAATACTAGTATTCCTAGATTGGGAAAAGACATTTCATGTGCATGTAGATGCATCAGCTATAGCACTTGGAGCTATTCTGGCACAGCCAGGAACAAGGGAATTGGACCATCCTATAGAATTTTTTAGCATTAAACTGTCAGAGTCAGAGGAAAATTACAATACCACAGAAAGAGAAGGCCTAGTTATGGTCTATGCACTTCAAAATTTCATACATTACTTACTGGGAAAACATTTAAATATGTTTACAGATCATTCAACTCTCAAATACCTTGTCAACAAGCCAATGTTTGGGGGGAGAATTTGTAGATGGTTACTTTTGTTCCAAGAATTTGACTTTGAAGGGATAGTCAAACCAGGGAAGTTGAATGCAGGACCTGATCACATGTCAAGGATCACCAATGGAGAGAAACCTATGACTATAGAAGACAACTTCCCTGATGCACAGTTATTTTCAGTCCATGTAGCTGATGAATATTTTTCTGACATCATTCAATACTTGAGTACAAGGACTACGCCATAATAATTCAACATTGCATAGAAGAGAAATTTGGTCGTCAGAGCTGCAGACTATCAAATGATTCCAGGACACTTATACAAGATGGGTGCAGACAACATCTTGAGAAGATGTGTAATAGAACATGAAAGACCTAGGATTTTAGAAGAGGCCCATGAGGGAATAACAGGAGGAGATTATGCAAGAAAAGCTATCGTGCATAAATTATTGCGTGTAGGACTATGGTGGTCGATTGTTCACAGAGATTCAAAGGACTATTTCCAGAGATGTAATGTATGCCAAAGGGTTGGAAAAAAGGTTAGGAGCAAGGTATATTATTACTGTGACAGAGTACTTAACAAGCTGGGTAGAAGCAACACTAGTAAAATATTGCAGCACAGAGACAACAACACACTTCTTGTTTGAGCAAGTGATCACTAGATTTGGATGCCCAAGGATTTTTGTGAGTGACCAAGGCACTCACTTCATTAACAAGACTATTAATTCTATGACCAAGGAGTTTCAAGTATATCATCAAAAGAGTACGCCATATCATCCTCAAGAAAATGGAATAGTGGAAGCCTTTAATAAGATCCTAGAGAATGCATTGACAAAGATCTTAAATGTCAATAGGGACGATTAGGAATTGAAGATACCAGGAGTACTCTAGGCCTACAGGACTACATGTAAAAAATTGACAGGGAAGACACCATTCAGATTGGTGTATGGATAAGAAGCAATGGTGCCATTATAATTTTTGGTACCAAGTCTACTCATAGAAACAATTACTCACATGATAGAGCAAGGCGCAGTACAAGAAAGGATAAGTCAATTGATTCTCATGGAAGAAGATAGGATTCTAGCAAGGTTTCACCAAGAGGTACAGAAAGAAAGGGAAAAAGCTTGGCGTGATAGATATATCAAAAGGAAAATTTTCAAGGAGGGATACCTAGTTTTGGTGTACTACAGTAAATCTCTTCAGCACCTAGAAAAACTCAAAATGCATTAGTTGGAACCATATGAAGTAAATATTTTCACAGATGGGGGAGATGTAAAATTGAAGGATTTGGGAGGAACAAAATGTAGAAGAATGATCAATGGGAGTCGACTGAAACTATATAGGGACAGTCGACCTCCTAACACTTAGAAAGTTACGTCAAAAAAAGAAGGAGAAGAAGACTGCACCTGAAAATAGAGGACTGTGTGAGACAACATGAGGGTTACTGCGCTAGACACCAGAAGACAATGAACAAAGAGAATAGAGTTAGCACGACAAAAATAAATTTCCACACGCACTAGCTAAACAACATACCATGCACTTGGAATACTTAAAATGTCGGAAGAAGGATCGACGATCAAAAAAAGGTGGAAATTGGAAAAATGACTGTCACGGAAAAAAGTTTCCAACTGGAAGCATATATGAAATTGAATGTCAAGTACTTTTGAAGAAAATGCACATTAATCATGCCAACTGGCGACGACAAGGAAATTGAATGTCACGTGTGCGGGGAATACCAATTCATTTAAACCACAATGTGAGTAGCTTCTCCGAGAAGCTTCACGACAATTTTTATATAAGGAAGGCACGCGGGTAACAGAACAGTCATTATGAAATCGTGAAACCACAGAGTGAGGGAGTGTACGGAGTAGAGAGCCAGTTAGAAAGAGATATAGAGAGAACTAGATCGATAGAAAGCAACCTTAACCACCATGGCACCACATAAGCTAGGTGTGTCGAGCCAAGCCTGCAGAAGACCTCAAAGCCATCACAAAGCACCACGATAGCCATAGGGAATGGAACATGAACCCACACAGACTGTCGCATTCACCAACTTGGATGAAATTCCCTCCCCCAATATGGAACCAGGGAGCCCTACAACTATGGTGGAGGAAACCCAACCAACATTAGTGTTTGGCATGGACATTAGCATGTCGAAAATGGGATGGGGCTAGCAGGCCAAAGACAAAGGAAATCTTTCACTCCCTAAACACATTTAACAGGCCCTGAGGGTAAATGGGACAACCCCAAACTAGACAGAAGCGGTCGCGCCAGGATAGTCACACAGCAGAGCCAGAGAAACATCAGGAGGGGCTAGTAGAAGATGTTATCGGTCGACCAGAGGCATATGTCGATGAAAAAATAAGGGAGGCTGGAACCTTGAGTCAGCCACCACAGTGATAGGGAAAACAACCCATAGAATTATCACCATGCAGACAGGATGCAATAAATATAGTCTTGTCGCACATACCAGAAGGGGTGAAGGCTACGCCTAACCTTCTGGGGTGCGTGGAAAAACTATGCTACTCGGATCATGATGTGGCTGACGTAGAAAAATTCCCTGAATTTTCAAGGAAGGTCTACCTTGATAGCATGGGTACAGGACCCTTCGGCGATCCAATTTTTCAACCAAAATAGTCATCATTTAGACTGGACAACACCGAGATTCTAAACCTGTTGGATATCCCACATTTTGGAAGGGGCCGAAACGTAAACAACTGCATTAAGAATATGATGGAAGTCACCCACGAAGGGTATCTATGGGTGGAAGAGCATGTCTCTATATACGTGGAGATAATTTATTATATTATAGGGCTTCCATATCGGGGGGCGAATCCCGCACAGTACCTTGATGATAAGACAAAGGAGAAGGCGTTAGCGGAGGAGATGAAAATTACATATGGCACAGAGAGAGGGTAGCGCAGAATTATCATCAAACGCATCAGCGATGCAACAACAAGGATAGCCACCAAACTCATGGCTTGCAAGTTTCTCAGGAAGTGCCCCAAGGAGGAAGTCCCTGTCAGGGTCGTCATAGCGGCAACATAGTGCATGGAGGGCACTATTCTTAGCTGGGACCCGTATTTATTAAACCTATTCCTTGAGGACTGTAGAGACACGCAAGACCTAGGGAAAAAGTTTCACTACTCTTGGATACTCACCTTGATCTCCTTAATCGGATGGAGGGAGCCCCAATACACACACCTTTGTGAGTGGACCAGTCATTATTACGTAGCGTGGTACACATTGTTGGGGATCAATTTAGACCCCAAAGTCAGAAGTACAAATGCATTTTTGTTCGTGGAGTATTATAATGACCTCCAAGAAATCATTGACAACACTTAGCAAATTACCCCATAAGTGGTCGCACAATATCGAGACATCGCCAAATTCAAGGCGACCGGGCACATCGTATGAATCCAAGCATGAAGGCATCTCAAGAAGGAATGGATATAATTGTGATACTGCATCAAGGAAGAAGATGTAGAGATGGCAATCAAGGATTGGCACGATGACTGGAGAGTTCTAGTTCTGATTCAAGAGATGCCCACAGGTAAGGAGGTAGATGTAGGGCAAGATCAGACACCTGTTGAGGATATAGTTACGCCCAAGAAGCCAAATCCAAGTCAGAAGCCAACACAACAAAATAAGGGGGATGTGCCAAAGAAAGGTACTTAGGCCGGGAAAAGGGACACTACCCAAGCACCGAAAGAACAAGAAAAAGGGGTTGCAACAACACTAACAATTGCATCGAGTGCTACCCCACAAGAACAAGGCCAGACCAAGCGACTGATCATACACATTAGGGGTGCATGAAAAAAGGCCAAGGTGCACAAGAAGCAACCAGAGTATACAATCATTATGGATGATGCGGACCTTGTGGTCGAAAGAGTCCACAACCGGGCAGTTGAGGCATTTGAAGATGCCCAACACCAAAGGGACCAAATTCAAGATGATTTGGCTGATAAAAGGTAGGTCCTAGAGCAAATCAGAGAAGCATAGGGGGAAGACAAAGGAACAAGGTCATTCCCCGCAACATTAGAAGTAAGAGCGAAGGATGCACCAAGTGAACATGAAACGATCCAGACAATAGCAAAGGCGAGCCCGACCTTCAACATTACACCCAACATGCTACGCACATATGATATTGTAGACCAGACACCCTTGAAATATCTGGCACAGATACAGTTGGTAATGAACCGAATACCAACCAAGGTACTATACAAACTACACGTCAGTGTTGCATAGGAGGTGCAATTGCGTGCACAAACAGAAGCATCAGAGTTGCAGCATGCAAAGGAAAGCAAAGAGGAGTTGGAGTTGGTGCTCGAGCAAGTCAAGCTCGAGATCAGAGACAAGAAAGATCGTGCAGATAGGCTCGAGAAGGGAGTGGTTGTAGCCTATGACAGAATTCCAAAAAGCGTGCAAATAGCAGAGCCCATGACAATGTAGAAAATGTTGGATTACTTAGAGGGGGGGGTGAATCAATAATGAGCAATTATACCAATTATTAATCCTTTAAACCAAAAAGTATATTATTTTACTTATTCAACAATGTGCTTATGTTTATCATCAATATCTTATTGTATCATAAGCATTAGCATTCATCAATGCATATTAAACAATAACAAACACATCCACAGAATGAACAATACACCAATATTTACGTGGAAACCCAATGCGGGAGAAAACTATAGAATGATTTTCTTATATGTCAAGAATTACATTCAAGGAAGCACCAACTTTCAATTCTCCAGCTACAACTGGAAGGAGGCTCCAACTCCCTAGTTTCTCAAGCTACAACCTAAGGGAAGCTCCAACTCCCTAATTCTTTAGCTACAACCAGAAGGAGGCTACAACCCCCTATGTTCTTCGGCTACAATTGGAAGGTGGCTACACCCACCTATCCTTTCCCCGTCCAACCAGCCTGAAATATAAGTAGAATGATGGAACCACTATCACACTATCATTGTGAGATATGTTTTTGTAAACTTGTAACAATCAACCTGCACGAAACAACCTGTAACTACATGTACCATAAAACATGTAAACAACCTGTACCAATAACCTGTAAACAACATGTACCAATAATCTGTGCCAACATGTACCATGCATCAACCTGTACCTCAGCCTGTACCGTAAAAAAGTTCATCAACCATGCAACAAACTTGTAAAACTAACCTATCACAACCTGTCCAAAAAACCTATCACAACAACCTGTGTCATCAATCTTATCAACAAAATCATATCTACTCACCAACATAACTCTTAACCATATTCACAATATCACCAAGATGTTCACCAACCAAGCATATCACAACAACTCATAATCATCACTAAGATCAATATGTGCTTCTAATAATATACCAAGACAAGTATGCTACATCATCCATAAACCATGTGTCAACAATACTACTAACAAGTGCCTCCAACCATGTACCAAGTATGTACCAATCATGCATCGACTACTCATCAAATATGACTCATCAAGATGTACCAACATCATCAACTATACACCTTATGTATGTGCCAACTCATCAACTACTCGTCTCAACCATGTACCCAACATGTACCTAAACCATATATAAAATACATATAGCAATATAACCATCAAAATTTCTCTAGAAATACATCAAACTATCCATAACCAAATACCATAAACCATTACACCAAATCATGTGCCACAAGCTCA
Source organism: Picea engelmannii (assembly GCA_009831015.1). NCBI lineage: Eukaryota > Viridiplantae > Streptophyta > Pinopsida > Pinales > Pinaceae > Picea > Picea engelmannii. The sequence goes on along the minus strand of ML783082.1, from coordinate 94,906 downwards.
TTGTTATACAACCTCTATTTGTAACATACCTCAACCAAAAGCCCTCATCAATTTCATCATCCAAATATGATTTGTAACTCTGTAACATACCCCATGTATATGATCACATACCTACAAACCTCTCTTAACAAGAGACTAACATTTTCATCAAATTTTACTTTAGTCTCACATGACTAGTTTTGGATTAGTCAACAACCGTAAATTGCAGTAATCATAACTATGTACATTTAATGAATAAAGGTCTAAAAATAGTACACAATGTTCTTCAGTGTCTTTTCTGCAATTTCTCCAGGTTTCACTTCTTGGAACCTCCCATAAAAGGAGTTATAGAAAAAATGGCATACCTTTCTAAATTATGACTTATTCTAGAGATCGAACTTGTAGATAATGCCTCACATGGAATATTTGTTGTATATATCTAAAAATGGTACACAACATACTATAGACTGTACTATAACCAATACATTTGGTCTTACTTAATTTGGATCTGTTATGAATAATTTATGATGTTTTTACCCGAAACACATGTTTTAGACTAGTTTCAGGACTAGCCACAAACCTTATTTTCCACAAAGTTTAAATCCCAAAATACAATGACCTACAAGATGAAATTTGTATCACAATTACTTGGGTATTTTTTCTAAACAGTCTCGAGATTTCGCTATCTGAATCATTCTAGAAAAATATTTATTGTGAAAATGGTGAGATGAGCTATAAATAACATACCTTAGAAAGCATCATCAAAAGAATTTATCCTCCCTTAAATTTTGGCCTTCTTTACTTCACCTTCCCTCTGAAATTCTCCTTATATCTCATTTGGTTACCTCATTAACTTGTATATATTCAATATGCTCAAGTGTATTTGAATGAGAGACCCTTGCCTCTTATTTATACTTTCATGTAGCTTCCTCAAGGGGTTACCTTCTAATCATCTTAACCCACTTTATTTATTTTAGGGCTAACCCACTTCTAACCAATTGTCCACTTAAATTAACCACTTTCCGCAATTAGTAATTTCTTCATTAACTTTATTATATAAATAATTTTACCTTCTAATCATCTTAACCAACTTTTCTTATGTTAGGGCTAACCCACTTCTAACCACTTGTCCACATAACTTAACCACTTTCCACAATTAGTAAGTTTTGGATTAACTTTATTATTTTAATAATTTATTTTGCATCCACTTTGACTTATAGTACACTCATCACTTCACTTTATTATTTAAATAATTTCTTCTTTGTAGCCACTTTGACTGCTTTGACCTTTTGGGGCTTCTAGATTACTCATGAGGGTTCTCCAACTTCATGTGGCCATAACTCTCTAACTGTGAGGAGTTATGTGACGTTCCACATACCACCGAAAATAGCATGACATGTACTATCCATATAGAATAGTATTACCTATAAATTCATTGATATTCATGCCCTTATACCTCAAACAAACTTGAGTCCCTTACCCATACCTTTGTGCTACCAGAATTTGCTACCGGACTTCCTTCAAAGGTTGACATCAATCACTAAGGTTTGAAATACATCTAAAATATCACTCTCAAATGGTTGACATCAATGAAAACCAACAATCCATACCAACTATCCATTAACCTAAGAAAATTGTCTGACAATCTCCCCCTTTGGCATTGATGGCAACACCAACATTGATGGAAACACTTAGTCATGATAAAATTCATGATTATACTCATCATCAATGTTTCTATCTCTCTGCCTTTGACATCAATGGAAAACGGTATCTCCCTTTGGTGATACTCCCCTTGACTAAACTCTCCTTGGGATTGCTCCCCCTGTCTACATGCCTTTTATTTTTCTTTGTGTTTATAAGCCTCTAATTACTCTCTCTCCCTTCATATGAATAATATCTCCTCCTTTGACAAAGGGTATCACTCTGATACAACACTGAAGTCATATTGCTCATTCTTTCCTTATGACAATCTCTCCCCCTTGAAACATGCCTATGTTCTCTCTCTCCAAGCATCTAACTCTCTCTCTTGCATCTGATTAATCTCTTCCTATGGAATCATACCTCTATTCTTAGCTCTTTGTCTGACAACTTATCTGAATGATATTTTTACTTATATTTTTGGTTATGTTTCTCTCTCTTGACTTCTCTGCAATATGTTGTGTAGAAAAAATATAAGTCTTCCTGTACCTGTTGCCTTTTGGAGTTATTTTCCATTGGTTCTTTCTTGTGTAATCAACTGACATATATGAAAATCATTCAAGAATAAGAATTCAAATATTCATGTGTAATTATCATCCATTATGATAATTTTCCTTTGTCTCTAAGCCACTCTCTAAACCAATCTATGAATCCATGCTCTCATCCACTATCATATATCTTTCCAAAAATGCTAAGTGTTCTTACGAATCCATATGTTTCCATATTTTTCAAGAATATTCTACACAACTTTCCATAATTTTGACTCATCTATCATTGTACTATCATGAAGTATTCACTACTACAATTGATTAATCTATCATATTGTACTTCTTCTAACTAACTGCTCTGAATCTGTCTACTCAAACTCTCCAAACTACTCAAAGGATGGTTTTTTGTTCTATCTCAGCTACCACATAGACTCCCCATGTCTAATATTCATATTACCTAGGAGTCTCTAAGTCGAATGTCTAAGAACAATTCCTACTCCGATGCCTATTCATCATCATCTTCATTGGTAGATTCATCATCTCTCTGAGCTCTGACTTCTTTCTTTCTATCTGTGGATTCATATTTCACTACAATACCTGAAAGTACAATCTCTTGAACCTATTCCTTATTTAACTATCCTTCTTTTCTTTCATTTATTTTCCAAACCTTTTTGTATCTGACATATTTCTTCTTCTCTGTAGATTTTTCTTCATCTCGTTTTACTGCCAATCTTGCAATCTATGGGACATGGTCTTTGTTCACATGTTCTTCCTGTTTTCTTATCCATACTTTCTTATATCTAGTATCAGTGTTCTCTTTCATGAAAATATCGATCATGCTTCTACAATCATGAGCTATGTGTCCATAGTTATGATATTTGTAACATTCAATGTTACGTGGGGCCACATAGGCATTTCTTGCTTGAAAATTTGTTTTATAATCCTTACAATATGCAACCTTATGTCCAAAGTTAGTACAATAAAAACAATGACCATCAAATAAATTTACATACCTAAGAGTAAATGATCTTCTTTCTATTGTAGTCCTTCTGAATTTATGCCTTGACTAATCATGATCATGATTGAATCTTCTTTGTGGCTTGAACATGGATGGTCTTCTTGAAGATGTATCTTTATTAGTTTTCTTAGATTCTCGTTGACCATTATTCCTTCCATTGAGTACTTCTGCATAACTCTTGTTATTTTCTTCACTCTTCTTTTCTAGCAATCTAGAGTGCTTCTCTTCATTCTCTATTGTTGATGTAAACTTTTATATCTCTTCAACATTCTTGTTGAGCTTGACGATTTTGAATCTTAGTGTGACAAATTCTTCTTCAAGCTTCTCAACCTCTTCTTCTTTCTTCATTATCTGAGACTTCATGACCTCTTATGTTCTCTTTGCTTCTTCAAGTTGGAATTTTAATGTAATTATTTCTTCTTTGAGTCTTCTCTCTTCTTGAACAAACTCCTCCTCAAGTTGGTTTAAGTCATCGGTTATTTCCTTGAGATTTTTCGTCAATATATTTTCTCTCTTTTTTGCTTCTTCCTTTTGTGTTGCTGTGTTGGCTTCTAAACATTTATTTTGATATTCTAGAGTTTCTTCAATTCTTATGGCCTCTTCTAGCTGAGCTCTTAAATTCTTGATGACCTGTTGAGCATTTTTGGAACCTTGAACACTTTCCTTTTGCTTCATCAATTCTTTCTTGGATGACTTGTTTTCTTCTCTTTCTTTCTTCAGATATTCAATTTCACTAATCAATTGTTCTATGTAATCAACTTCTTCTTCATACTCTTCCTCTTCTAAATCAGTTTGACATCATGAACATCTTTCTTCTTGTTACGTACCTACATCTTCTTTGGCATTTTTTGATTCTGTGATGGGTGAAGAATATACATTATGTAACTTATCCCAAAGTTCTTCGGCTGATGAACATTTACCAACCTTTTAACTTATTGGATTAGGTAATCCTTCCCAGATGAAATCCATTGCTATTTTGTTGTTCTTCCTCAATTCCTTCTTGGCTGCAGTATTTTCCCTTTCTGAACTATCATATCCTATAGCAACTAATTTCCGAATGTCATACCCCTATGCCTTTAAAAATACTTTCTTCCTTCCACTCCATATCTCGTAATTTAAACCATTCTGACTATCAAATAATGGTACTCCATTCTCAGAATAATCCATGATCTCCTTTCAGTGGTTAAATCGTTTCCTGACGAAACCTGTTATGTTGCCAATTGTTGGATTACAGAGAGGGGGGTGAATCAGTAGTGAGAAATTATACCAATTATTAATCCTTTAAACCATAAAGTATATTCTTTCACTTATTCAACCAAGTTCATTTGTTCATGATCAATATCTTATTGTATCATAAGCATTAATATTCATCAATGCATAATAAACAATAACAAACAAATCCACACAATGCACAATACACCAATATTTACGTGGAAACCCAATGCGGGAGAAAAACACAAAATTCTTTTCTTATATGTCAGGAATTACATTCAAGGAAGCACCAACTTCCAATTCTCTAGCTACAACTGGAAGGAGGCTCCAACCCCCTAGTTTCTTAGGCTACAACTTGAGGGAAGCTCCAACTCTCCAATTCTTTGGCAATAACCAGAAGGAGGCTACAACCCTCTATGTTCTCCAACTAAAACCAGGAGGTGGCTACAACCACCTATTCTTGCCCCATCCAACTACCCTAAAATATAAGTATAATGATGGAACCACTATCACACTATCACTGTGAGATATACTATTGTAAACTTGTACCAATCAACCTACATGAAACAACCTATAACAACCTGTACCATAAAACTTGTAATCAACCTATACCAATAACCTGTAAACAACATGTACCAATAACCTGTGCCAACATGTACCATGCATCAACCTCTACCATAAAAAAGTGCATCAACCATGCACCAAACCTATACAAATAACATGTCACAACAACCTATCCAAACAATCCATCACAACAACTTGTCTCATCAATCTTATTAGTCAAATCAGATATACTCACCAAGATCAATCACTGAGATAACTCTCAACCATATGCACAATTTCACCAATATGTGCATCAATCAAGAATATCAAAACAACTCATAATCATCACTAAGATCAATATGTGCTTCTAATAATATACCAAGACAATTATGCTACATCATACATAAACATGTGTCAACAATACTACTAACAAGTGTCTCCAACCATGTACCAACTATGTACCAATCATGCATTGACTACTCATCAACTATGACTCATCAAGATGTACCAACATTATCAAATATACACCTCATGTATGTGCCAACTCATCAACTACTTGTCTAAACCATGTACCCAACATGTACCTCAATCATATATCAAATACATATACCACTATAACCATCCAAATTTGTCTAGAAATATATTACACTATCCATAACCAAACACCATAAACCATTACATCAAACCATGTGCCACAACCTCACTATTATACAACCTCTTTCTGTAACATACCTCAACCAAAATACCTCATAAATCTCATCATCCAAATCTTATTTGTAACTCTGTAACAGACCTGGTGTATATGATCACATACCTTCAAACCTTTCTTAACAAGAGACTAACATTTTCATCAAATTTTACTTTAGTCTCACATGACTAGTTTTGGATTAGTCAACAACCCTAACTTGCAATAATCATAACTATGTACATGTAATGAATAAAGTTCTAAAACAAGTACATAATGTTCTTCAGTGTCTTGTTTTCAATTTCTCCAGGTTTCACTTCTTGGAACTTCTCAGAAAAGGATTTATAGCAAAATTGGCATACCTTGCTAAATTTTGGCTTATTCTAGAAATCGAACTTGTAGAGAATTCCCCGCAAGGAATATTTGTTGTATAGATATGAAAATGGTACACAACATACTACAGACTATACTCTAACCAATACATTTGTTCTTACTTAATTTGGATGTGTTATGAAGAAGTTATGACATTTTTACCCGAAACACTTGTTTTAGACTAGTTTCAAGACTAGCCACAAACCCTATTTTCCACAGAGTGTAACTCCCAAAATACAATGACCCGCAAGATGAAATTTGTATCATAATTACTTGGATATGTTTTATAAAATCTCTCCATATTTTGTTGTCTGAATCGTTCTAGAAAAAAGTTATTGTGAAAATGGTGAGATGACCTGTAAATAACATACCTTAGAAAGCATCATCAAAAGAATTTATCCTCCCTTGAATTTCGACCTTCTTTACTTCACCTTCCCTCTAAAATTCGCCTTATATCTCCTTTGGTTACGTATCTGAATGAGAGACCCTTGCCTCTTATTTATACTTTCATGTAGCTTCCTCAAGGGGTTACCTTCTAATCATCTTAACCCACTTTCCTTATTTTAGGGATAACCCACTTCTAACCACTTGTCCACTTAACTTAACCACTTTCCACAATTAGTAAGTTCTCCATTAACTTTATTATTTAAATAATTTTACCTTCTAATAATCTTATCCCACTTTCCTTATTTTAGGGATAACCCACTTCTAACCACTTGTCCACTTAACTTAACCACTTTCCACAATTAGTAAGTTTTGGATTAACTTTATTATTTAAATAATTTATTTTGCATCCACTTTGACTTATAGTACACCCATCACTTCACTTTATTGTTTAAATAATTTCTTCTTTTGAACCACTTTGACTACTTTGACCTTTTGGGGCTTCTAGATGACTCATAAAGGTTCTCCAACTTCACATGGCCATAACTCTCTAACCGTGAGGAGTTATGTGACGTTCCACATACCACCAGAAATGGAATGACATGTAATATCCATATAGAATAGTATTACCTATAAATTCATTGATATTTGTGCCCTTATACATCAAACAAAATTGGGTCCCTTACCCATACCTTTGTGCTACCTGAATTTAATACCAGACTTTCTTCAAGGGTTGAAATGAATCACTAAGGGTTGACATCCATATACAATATCACTCTCCAATGGTTGACATGAATGACAACCAAAAATTCATACTAAGTGTCCATCAACCTAAGCCAATTGTCTAACAACAAATTGATCATATTGTGCAAACAATTGATCAATACAGGCAGGAGATCGAGAACCTCTAGGAACAACTCATTCCTACCACTCCCCCAAAGGTGAGGGAACAAAGGAAGCAAGAAGCATTCAAATAGATGGATAAAATAGAATGACAAGTCAATGCAGTAGGCAACTTGTTTGATAGGTAAGCACAGCTATGGACAAAGCTAGAAGAAGATCAATAGGTCCAACAGTAGGACAAGGAAGGGAAAAAGATAAGCGCAACCATCCAGGATCTCAAGCAGAGGCCAAAAATGATGAAGATCATCGAGCACCTCAAAGGAATGTAGGACATGAAGAAGTTGCAAGCAGAGCTAGTAGTTGCACAGACGCAGAAGAAACACCGACAAGCTCAAATGAAACCTCTCCAATAGCTAGTCCCAGAGGTCATTGCGCAGGACCAGGAGGCAGAGAAGAACATGGAAAAAACAGAGGCAGACTGAGAAGAAATGATCAGGGAATAAATCGCAACACACATGTTAGATGCGCTCAAACAAAATATTGTGCAAGCTCAAGAACAAGGAAGGGAACTCGCATACAAGTTCCACGCTCTAGCAGGAGTTGTTGAAGAAGCATACAAAGCATAGGTGGCTTGGGACGAGCCACATGTTAGTGTTGGGGGCTTGTTGGATGTAGACCCATTCTGGGGAAAGGAATATTTTTGGGGAGAGAAGCACAAACGGAAGAAAAGAAAACTGGAAGGAGAAGAAGCACGTGCGAGGAAAGCATGTGAGGCACAGATGCAAGGGAGACCTAATTACATTAGGGTTAGGGTTTTTGCAATATAATGTAATGGATGATGAGCCAAGAATATATATATATGTAGTGCCTAGATAATATGGGGAGGAGAAGGGAGAGAGATAGAGGATAGAAAAGGGACCTAAGGGGGTACCTGAGTTAGATAGATGTAGAAAGAGATCAATAGTACCTATGAGGTAGAGAGAGTCAGGAAGTTGTAAGGGTTGTAAGGACTGCAACATTTTGTAAGGTGGTGAGCTAGGGGACAACTGAGAAACTCGATCCCAAGGGTTAGATCATAGGTTGAGGAGCTTGGTGCGATCTAGGTAGCCTCACAGGGATCTGAAAGCCTATTGATATTGTAAGATCCATGACTGTAACCATGCGTGGCATGATATATTGGTGAGACATAATAAAGAGCCTGAGATCCAAATCTTTGTGGACATAGGCTAGGGGGTGAACCACGGTAAATATTGTGTTGTGTGACTAAATGTGTGTATATCTATTGTTGTTAATGATCAAATGCTAGATAAATGAATGAATGAACTAGTTAGATATGATACTCCGCATGCATGCATAATAATGATTGTTTAAATCAAGAAGTTAGACTAAATGAATAAAGATCGCAAGGTACAATCACATATATCCACTCATTCTCGGGCTACAAGCATCTGAGTATTGCAGCCACTGATAGAGCTATCTCAGGTGATACTGCGCAATACACCCTATATGTTGTGTTGCCTTCTGGTTTACCAAGGGGGGCAATAGTTTTAGAGGGTTTTTGTTGGAATATTGTTAAATTTGAACCTGCGTCAACCTATGACAGTAAGGTAAGATCATAGTAGATAACTGATAAGGAAACAAAACCTAACAGATGGGCTTCATATATATGGATATTTATTTACTATGGGGGATATAGATCAGATATAAAATTATTTTTCAGAAGAAACCTATGTATCCTCCCACCACTCCATTCCCCCTTACCTTCATTGTGATGAAAAAGAGACATATTGTGTTGTATATTCAAGTTCAGATTTTTCTACGGCTTCCCAAGAGGAAGATTTTTCATTTGATAATGGGACACTTTGGGTAACACCAATGGTTATGTCAGGCTCTCATTATCCTATCTCATCTTTTCAATCACAAGAAATGAAGGAGGGAGGTATGGAAAAAAATTTAAATGCAGATCATTTTGTCAATGATGAAAATATGGACACTCATGAAATGAATTCTTCCCCACCCATCGATAATTTGAAATTGATTTATATTGTTTTGGATTGTCCTGATGTTTCTAATTCTCCTAGTTAAAGTGACATAGAACGAGATTGTTTTCATATTGTTGATAGGTCATTTATTGAAGCCTATTTTTCTAATGATTCTTATGAATTGCTTCTCTCTTCTAACCATGAATATGATTTGGAATATATTTCAAATTCTCATATGGTGTAGGATAAAGACATTCCTATTGGTTTTTTCACTTCAGGAGAAGAAATAAACATGCAGGAGATACATCTTCTATCTCAACAATCTACTTTTAACTTGGAAGAAGAAAACCATCTTTAGAAAGAAAGTGTTAATTGTGAAACCACACCTAATGCAGATCCCACTGATTCACAAGAAATCACTCATTTTCTTAAGGAGGAGGAACTGCCACTCAGGGAGTCACTTTCTAAAATTGTTTAGGGTTCTAGAGAAGATTTTAATGCTCTTAATTCTTCCACTTATTACCACTTGTATCCTGATCTTTTTAATTGTTTAAATTTGCAGGGAGATACTCATGTTCCTAATAAAATAGACTCAATGGAGCCAACTCCTTTTGAATTACTTTATGGTGGTGATGTGCATTTGTAATATAGAGAGGATAATTCCTCTCCCCATGAACTAATTATAACAAAATCTTATCATCCTTTTTCATGGGATGAAGAGAATTATGTAGAAAATGAGTATCAAAGGGTGTCTTCTCATACCATTGAGTATCCATGAGTACCATTGTTTCTAAATTATCTCTCAAACCATGGTTCGTACTAACCCATGCATATCATATGATCTCACTAGTCTATCTCAAGTAGTTAGTTACTTTAAGTGTGAGTCTAGGGAGGCTTGCCAAGATAATGAGGCACTTCGGTCTATGCCGATGGTTATTTCAGGACCTCAGTCTTTTGGTTTGCCTTAAGGGATAAACAACTTTGTTAGCACATATATTCTCTCACCAAGCACACTTTATACCAATTCTATGCATTATTCTCATTTGGTATGTTACTTTCCATCGAATTTGTTCCATCAATTCTATGATAGAAGTGCAAGATTTTACAATAGAATTGAAGCATGGTTGGAGAGATCTTACTTGGAACAATTTCCCATGAATTATCGTTTTCATATATTTAATATGGTGAATAGATTTTATCATGCTTTAATTTTTCCTACTTTTAGTCTATTCCTATTCCAAGCTCTGTCACTAATCCTTTGTTTTGAACATATGTATGCAAGCTTGGGATAACTTGGATGGATAAATTGGAATTACAAATTTACATAGCTCATTTTTCATCCATTAAGTAGCATAATATAGGAGTATAATAGAATAATTTAGTGTCTTTCCCTTGCATATTTTAGCTTTGCTTCCTATTTTTTTAATTAGTTCTATGTTTTCCTTTTCTTTTATTTATTGTTCGCTACTAAATAAATGAATTATTAGCAAATATGGAAAGACGTAGAAGGATTTCCCAATAAATTTTCCCTTCGATGGATTTTGAATTTAATTTGATGTGGGGGAAATTTACTTCATTTCATTCTCAAATTTTTCTATGTGTTGGGAAATTGTGAGATCACTGATTTTTATGCATGATCACCATGTCAAATCATTTCCAATGCATTGTGGAATCTTGCAAGTAGGATATTTTAAATTAAGACACTATTCATTCCCTCTTGTAATGAAAATAAACATTCAAATTTGTCATATATTCACATCTACATGATTCTAATGGGAAAGTTTTCTTGGATGATATCCTTTTTAAGTTCTTATTTCGATGTCCCATACAAATTGAATCTAAATCATGAGTATTAAAACTCTTCCCATCTAAAAAGGGACATACATATCATGGGGTATAAAAAGGGTCATCTAGCAAAAACAAGTTTTTGTTTGTTTATTGGGAAGATGTACTGGGAGGGGGGTTAAATTAAATGATCTTGAAAGGCATTTATCAATATCTAGTTAAATTAGGGGTATTCTTTAATATTCCAGGAATGCATGTTCTATGTCACAAGTTCATTGAGAAAAGACCTAAGGGAAAAAGATGAGAAACATTAAAAATTTACCTAGATATAGATAAGCACTAGTTGATATGGAGGATAAATTCAAAAGTAATGCAAAAGAACCCAAAATATGTGATCTCAGATCCAAATGGTTAATTTTTCGTCGATGAGGCATAATCCTTTTATATATTTACATAGCTCCAAGTATTTATTGCCTGACAAGGTAAAAATTATAATCTAATGATGTAGATATCTCACAACTATAAAGAAATACTACTTAAATGCATATGCATGCAACATAAGGCAAAAATTATATGCTTCCTAACAAACTAGTAACTAGCATCACACAACTCAATGCCAAGTAGCACAACAATCTAGGAAAACTAACTAGTGATTAGGGTGTTGCACACTCCTTGACTAGTTTTAATTTCCTTGACTAGGTGTGTTCTCCTTGGCTAGATACATTCTTCATCAAGGGATTAATGAGGTTTGTTTGTAACACATGGAAAATTTTCAAACTTGATAGTTGTTTCAAATGCATACACATTATAAATGTGCGTTGTGACATTAGAAGATGATTTTTTCTTCATCTTGTGTCGGTTTTCTATGGTAAAAGGTCTAAACATTTTTTTTATGCAGTATAACTAATGAGTTTTTTTCTACAAATCTAAATTTTTGTTTTGGATAATACTTTCTTTAATAATTGAAGTGCACTAGTTTAGATCATGGAAAGTCTAAGAATAAAAGAGATAAACTCCTTGATGATGAGAACCTCATCTTCAAGAATAAAAAAGATATCTCCTTGATGATCAGAACCTCATCTTCAATTGATTTTATTGTCTATCATAAAATACACTATTTAAGGGGACTTTTAAATCTCCATGTATAATTATAATGGGGATATGCTAGTTTTTAAGCATGTGGGAGTAAAAAGAATCCAATCCTTTGCACATTACTAGAGGATTGCGAAAAATATGACACCATTTTTCCTTATTGATACATCGTTGGAAATAAAATCAGCATTGTTTATGCTATCCATTAATTATTTTGAAGTCAACAAATTGAAAAAATATGGACATTGCTTACATTTCCTATTTTATTTTCAATCATGTATGGATGTATAATATTCAATACTTTGATAATCACCAAAGGATTGAAATAAAATATGGTAGCATTTTTAATTTTGTTACATGGTTGAAAACAAAACTAGCAACATAATTGTTATTGGTTGGTTATTTTTAACTAAAATAATTTTTTTTAAAAGGGGCAACATTTATATTGAGCTTTTTATTTCAACCATGTATCAAGAAACAATTCTAAAATCTTGTATGATTTTTGCTTCTTGTAAATGGTTAGAATAACACATGAAGCATAAATATTTTTTATTGATAAAATTTAAAGAAAACATTTAAAACTCCAATAGCCTAAATTTTGTTGGTTGATAAGAATAACAATATTTAAAATTTGATTATATTAATTTTACAATTTATTTAAAAAAAGAAAAAACCCACCTCTCCCTGTAAATTTACCTCTCTCTAAGATGACATCATGTAGATGATGTATTAGCTCGATCATGTAGTCAATGTATGGAGGTTGGATGGAGCAATGGATAGATAGGGTGTTTGTAAACATGGAAACAAGAAACAAGGTCATTGTAGTTGGTCTAAGAATTTTTATAAAATTAAAATAGATGAATTGAGGTAATAACTTTTGATTGAGGTTTGGACCTCGATCAAGTTTTAATTAACCCTACTCAATACCTCAAATGATTATCTATTGGATCTGAATCATCCAACATCTTGTTTAAGTGCCTGATCAAGGTCTTTAAACCTCAATCCAATGCTCAAAAAATACTTCAACCAAGGCTTTGTATAGATCATTTTCAATTGCATCCCCCAAAAATGTGACACATGTTTATGGATTCACCCTATAACTAATTTATAAAATTATTGAAATCATTTAGGTGATCAATCACCATATTAACATCCGTCATCTTATGGTCATATAACTTCTTCCTTATGAATATCAATTTCATGAGAGACTTGGATTCATATAACCTCCAAGGTTATCCTAAAGCTCCTTATTTAGACCATCACCTAAAACATTCATCGACACCAAATTAGACAAGTTTATGCTAATCAATGAAATGACATTATCACTCATTTTGTCCCAATCCTCCCACTCCATAGTTTGAACTTTTTGACTTTTATGATGGCATGCTTCAATTTCCAAAGGTCAAAGTTGTGGGCAATAAAAATTTTGATCCCTAACTTGTTATATCAAATTTATACTACAAAAATCCATGTAGCCTCCCACTAAGGATTAAATAAGTCTATAACACGCTACATTAAAGATCCATAGTCATCGGAAACTTCATATCTACCACCATAGGTGCAACAATCTCCACATGGATTTACAATGAATAACATAATTTTTAATACACCAACTTTCTTGCAACTCCTCCAAAATAACACTCTGGACATGATCTCGATTTTTCTTAATTTGACATGAAAGCCACCCAAAAATTCTATGATATTCACTATTCGGTAGTGTGGAGAGATGAACAATGTGCATAAACATTATCAACATAAATTATCCATAAGAAAAGATATCTTGACATTAATGTCTAAATACAATGCTAATGACAAGATGAAAAGGAGAAAAATGAAAACAAAGATTTAAATTATTCATGAAACACAAAGAATCCCAATACATACAAAAGTCCATTGAGAAAACAATATGATCTCCCATTGATTCTTACATTATATATAATACATGAAACACTAATAAAAATGAATATATATACATATCTAACTATAGAAGGGATAATAGTTATACACCTAAATTGTATATCTTATATCCATTGCTCTTCCATACTCATATGACTCATAATATAATAGTTATATCCAACACAATCACTAGATTCTCAATTGACATCCACACTCACATGTATGAGTTGATACAACATTAACTTACATATTAAGAAATGAGGCTCCTTATTAATATCAACCATTATTGAAAATTAATTGAAAAATTGTCCAATAATCCATCACAATCCTTCATATTCATTAATTTTTCACACTCAAATGATATCATATAGTTAAATCTAATTTTATGCATTAGATAAAGAAAAAAACATTGAATTGTTTTTGTTTTTCTATCACATGTACACATTTCAATATAAATCATTATATGATATTCATTTATCAAGTCCATTCATTATATACGCATAATTCATTGTCTATTTGAAAACGTTACAGCTTGCTGGGTTTGACTGAAGTTTCTCTCTTATATACAATATTTGATTATCCCACGAATCCATGCACATCCTCAACTTTATCTCTAATAATTGGCACTATACAAATCAAGTAATTGACATTCCTTTCAAGTTTTCTACACAATTTTAGAATAACATATGTCATATGCAAAGGCCTTTACCACTTGACATAAAGTGTTATTGTCGGGAGGCTAGGCTAACGACCCCTTTGATGATGAGAGATTCATAGCAATATAATTAATGTTATGCACACTTATATATATAAACTTCTAATGTATCTTCAAATCTAATAATATGAATGCCAATGTATATAACATTAATTTCAAATCTAATAATATTTATGGCAATGTATATTACATTAATTACATTATTATAAAATATATAATTTTTCTTATTATTAAACTCAATTTAAGAATTTTAAGATATTAGAATCTAGAAAATAACAAATATATAGCTTTAAAAAAAAATCATTTTAATTAATCACTAAACAACACCTATTTCATTGAGAGATATATATGTTATAGTAAATTATTTATACTATAATCCCTTGATATCACCGTCACTTTCATATCATGAAACGTTTCTCGTCATATCATGTGCCTTTGTACTTTTCATTTGGATGGCCTCTTATCATTCGACCTTTATACTTTGACTTGGAAACTTTGTTAATGTTTTTTAGTTTCCTAGACATCATTGGTGCTCTTTTTGTTAAAAAGTCAACACCTCTACTAAATTTTGTAACTACCAGATATTCGTCGGCAGAGTTTTGTTTTGTTGCACAGAATTTTTGCTTAAAGAAATACATTGAGTGCGTTCTTATTAGAGATGACAAATAAGAAGCACTTCATCTAAGCATTGATAGGGGAGATATTTGGAAAGAAAATTTGATATTCAAAATGATTAGAAATGACAAAAGGACTGAAATTGAATTTATATTAGGTTGAAAGTATGTTGCACCATTGTGTAGTAGTTGAAATAGTGATTGTCATGGTAATAATCGTTGGACAATATGTTATTCAGATGGAACATGCGTTCATTTAAAAGAAAGTGGTTTGTTTTTTTTCTTCGTTTGAAAAGTGTGATATGTGTTGTGAATGTTATTCCAAATGTGAATGGATTATAACTTTTGGACCAATATTAAAAGGATATTGTTGAAAATTTCCCCGGTATACAAGTCACCAATCGATGTCTCGCCATCACCACGTTCTTCATGTTGATAGATTTAAACCTTACGACATCATTCTTACGCCACCAATCGATTGGTGGCGTAAGAAATATCAAAAGGCTGAAAATTTCCCCGGTATTCAAGTCACCAATCGATGTATCTCCATCATCACGTTCTTCATGTTGGCAGATGTAAACCTTACTGCGTCATTCTTACGCACCGGCTTTCGTTCCGCATTTTGGGTCATTAGAAATTTACTCTGAATTCTTATTTACACGAGTCTTTCTACTTATCCAATTTCAATGCGTTGAGCACAATGGATAAGTTAACAATTCGACAAAACTCCAGTCCTATGGATGTCTGTTGAGCGTAGATATAGGCTCAAAAATATTGACTTCGTAGCTTCAAATTCAGAGTAATAGTTTTAATAACATATGTTAGCTAAGCAATTCCATCCTGAAATTAACTTGATAGGTGGTGCCTGCAGATACGGTAATTTGTATAGCCAAGGGTATGGAACGAACACCGTAGCTCTGAGCACAGCGCTTCTCAACAATGGAGTTACTTACGGAGCCTGCTACAAAATGAAATGCAACAACCAGTCCAACCCTCAGTGGTGTCTATCGGGCACTGTGAAAGTTATTGCTACTAACCTCTGCCCCTTTAACTCTGCGCTTCGCGATGGCAATGGATTACGATACAAACACCTCTCCAATGTTGGAATGTGACAACCAAATCACGGTTGTTTTCAACATTCTTGGGTTTAGTTAAAACTAATTAGCAAGAATAGGGCATCATTCAATGTATTCAGTTTTATGTAACTGAAAGAGGAGTTGTATAAATGTGAATGCCTTAGAGGTATTTGAGAGCAAGGGTTTCAAGTCCTCTTCTGAGCTGCTCGGTTGCCTAAGGTTAGATGTAATCTCCTGGTTCTTGATAATAAAATGATGTTGTGATTGTCCCGTGAATGTTTCTTTCACCCTAAGGGTTTTACCACGTAAATAGCTTGTTTCCTGTGTGACTGTTTTCTGTTTCCTGTGTGACTGTTTTCTATGCATGTTTGTGCTGTAAATTAATTTTTGTAGGTTATAGAATACAACAATTGGTATCAGAGCTTCGAGGTGAGAGATTTCCCTGACGGAGGTGAGAGATTTTTGTGCCGGAGGTGAGAGATTTCTCTGTCGGTGTGTCAAGTTGTAGAACGAGATTTCTCTACAGTAGTTTCATAGAGGCGGATCTGGATCGAGAGTTTTTCCTCGGCGTGTGGAGGACGTCAGGGTTCTTGTCTGAGAATCGGCCGGTGCAGACTCTACGGTCAATTCTGAGTTGATTGGAACAGGCATACTGTGGCACCATCGTTTAATAATATATGCACATAACAGACCGCGATAAGTGTAATTGGCTGAAGGAAAAGATTGAGACAGTGGATCCACAGCGCATGGCATGGATGAGTCATTGAATAATTTTTTCCGCAATTTTGTTGGGCTGGCATCAATGTCCTCGGGCATCTCCAGGCAGACGATCTATGAAGAAGGAACCGGGCGAGTGGTGGCCTGCCTCCCCATTGTGCCTGTCGAGAAAATTAAAAACGCAATCTACAGGGCCAGAATGACGGGTAGGAGAGGCTCAGATACCTGGGATTTTTCCAGGATGCCGCTCAGAAGGCCACAGCGGGTTTATGCTATGGAGGGAGATGTTAAGGTTCTTGTCACGCCCGTCTACCAGAAGGTCGAGGGAAAGCCTTTCGAGATTCTCCAATTCGCCGATAAAAAGGTGGGTAATGTGATCAATAAGATTGACAGTTGTGTGCCCCCAGCACTGAAGTCACGGACTTGTGAATTTTTTGTTTTGGCGGCAAAAAGGGCACCCGAAGTTGCCAGGTCCGTATTGACCGAAGTTCGACAAGTCGGGATAGTGGAAAAGATCAAGGAAGTGGCGAAGATTTTGTATGTCAAATCTGAACCCTTGGCCAAGAACTTGTATAACAAGTATGAGCGAGAAATGGAGCCAGGCATGGTGGGCCAAACTTCCATTGCACATGTCTTACCTCGCAGATGTATTGCTTCCCGACGATGCGAAGATTAGAACCTGGATCTGGTGGAAGGTCGTGAAGGGGTCGACAATATTTTTTGTGGAGTTGGCAAGGGGTCCAAGTAAGGACCATGGACGAGTAGATGTGCTCTGGAGCTCGTTGGTAGTTGATGAACACAACAGTGCCACTGCATATGATGGATTTTTTTTTGGTTTTCCAGATCAGATGAATCTTGGTGTAGACAGAGCAGGTAAAGAAAATCTCTGCATTGAGGCCAAGAGGACGAAGGGAGTTGACTTTCGAAAAATGGGAGCTGACAGCTTGGAGCTGTTTGTTGACCAACGTCTGTGAAATCAATTTCATGTCCAAGGAGTGGAACATCACAAATTGTTCCAGAACTAATTGTTAAGAGAGCGTGAAGACAAGTCAAGAATAAAACTGTATCGAAGGGAGAGCTGCCATTTGCAATTTTCATTGAATGGAGGTGCCAGTGTGTATTCAGTGATAAAGAAATCTGCATAGGAGAGCACCCACGTGGAGGATAGGAGCACCAAATCTCCTGCCTATAAAACGTTGATGTGAGGGGATTGTAATTCCAGGGCTTCTCTCACCAGCGCTGTGCAAAGATGAGATCTTGTTGAGACCAAAAAGGATGGACAATGTGTGGAGACGGAGCATGGACTGGATGTGAGGTCCAGACCAGTTTCTCACACATGTGAGGTCTAGACAGTGTTGGAGGTGCAGGCGCAAAGAGGCAGCCGTGATCAACCGAGGACAAAAATGACAAAACGGGAAGAAGGTAATGGTTAAGTTAACATATGAACATTTTTTTTTTTTTTGGAGTTGTAAATGTAAAATTTTGCATGTAATTGGGCATATGGTTGTAAGACCTGAATAGGCATGCTTACCCCTTGTATTTCGCCCATAAATTCTAGAGGTAGGATTAGGTGATAGGGGGTTGGTTTCGAGTTAGTCCATGATATTGCATGTAACGAAGCTTGTTCAAAGGCTTGGGTAACTCTACAAAAATCGGCCTGGAGGCGAGCGGTGAATGCTTACTTGGCCGAATTTGGTCAAGGGGATGCTCATGTTAAGGTGGAGCATAGAGATTTCATTGAAAGTTTCCTTGAACTGGTGACAAGCTCACTTGGCTAGCTTCGTCTGTTTTTTGGCGAAGGTCTCGAACACAATGTTCAAGGTGGAGCATTGAAGTTGCTCAAGATCACAATAGGAGAATTGTTTTCAAAGCTCAAGTAATTATTGTATGGCCTAAAACTCGAGCAGGCAAGTTTGTACAAGATGTTGAATCCTTCATGGTGAGCCAAATTTTACAAGAAGTGATTGTAACCATTGTGTTTATGGTACTCACTATCTTGTTGTTTAGATTGTTGACAATATGCTTATAACAAGTAGTAGCATGGATAAGATCAGCAGGTTGGCTCAGTTGACTTGGACGTTAGAGATGAAGGATCTAGGAGCAACAAAACAATCTTGAGCATAGAAATACATAGAGACGGGATTGATGGTAAGTTTTGGGTTATCACAACAAGAGTACATGGTATGATACTCAGGAAATTTGGTATGAATGATGTGAAACTGGTAAAATATTTTTTGGCTTTCCATTATAAGTTTTCTTTAGGTTTGTGTCCAAGTGATGAAGAAGAAAAGGGTTATATGTCTCATGTATAGTGTGTTGGTAGAAATATTGATGATTGCGATGAAATGATGAGATATTTCACATGCAGTTTGTGTTGTCAGTGATCACATGAAAAATCCAGGTGGAGCAGTGAAATGGGTGCTTCGGTTTTGAAATCACCGGTATCACCTATCTTCAGCTTGCAAGAAGGTGGTGAATGGACAATAGCATTGCATCAATTTAATTGTTGTCAAGGTGGAGATTGTTGGAATGTGACAACCAATTCACGGTTGTTTTCAACAAGATAGTATTCTTGGATTTTAGTTAAAACTAATTAACAAGAATAGGGGCAACATTCAATGTATTCAGTTTTATGTAATTGAAGGAGGAGTTGTATAAATGTGAATGCCTTAGAGGCATTGGAGAGCAGGGGCTTCAACCCCTCTCCTAGGTTGCCCGGTTGCCTAAGGCTAGATGTAATCTACTGGTTCCTGATAATAGAATGATGTTGCCATTGTCCCATGGATGTTTCCCTCTCCCTGAGGGTTTTACTGCATAAATAGCTTGTCTCCTGTGTTACTATTTTTTGTGCATGTTTGTGTTGTAAATTAATTTATGTGGGTTCTAGAATACAACATCCAATAGTTCAACATGGCTCAACCTACTTATCAACATATTGTCATATACAGAAGTGGCATTATTCCCATCATGTTCAGAATGTAATTTACTATTTTGTTTTGCATGCCAACATTATATTCCTCTCCTTCAATTCTAGTAATGTATTTCCAGCATGGCGGTAATTTGCACTAAATGCCAAGTTGCAAGGTTAATGTATAGGTGTGCATTGTACCATGCGTGAGAAAAGGAGTTATATTCACAATCAATGGGCACTCATACTTCAATTTGGTGCTCATTATCAATGTAGGAGGTGTTGGTGATGTGTGTTAGTGTTATTTAGTTGAGTTAATCTGGATTGTTGTAGATTCTCAATGTACATGGCATCTATTCCTTTGGCTACTATATTTTGCAAATAGTCAAACTATCATGTACACATGCATGAGTTGGTTGTTTTATGGAGGTCACTAGCATATTGGTTTTTGTTGGCCAATTTATTTTATTTGGGAGGTTATTGTGCATGTTTTTTCCATAACTTTTCAATGAAATATTTTTTTTGTCTAGGTTGAGGCCTTGAGAAGATTGTCATTTTGTTCTTTGAGATTTTTTTTTTTTTGGTTTTTTGGGATCCATGTCAAGGATTTTTGTCCATGATGGATTTTATGTTTGGATACCTTCCTTTTGCACCTTGAGTAGTGGATTTTGGGCCACTTGTGCAAATATTCTTAGAGTGTCACCAAACATTTATATGCATGACCAACCTTGTTTCACACGACTTGGAGCTAGCCACATTGGAGTGTTTTTTGCATGGTTGTTCAGCTTTGATGTCATGTTCAACTAACACCTCCATACTTTGACATCATTTGTGACATTCATTTCCATCGACATCAACTATTGTTTAAGAGTGAGCATAGTATCAAGCACTAATTCCTATTTTTGTCCTCACAGTTGCAACAGCTAGCAACCCACGCACTCTGACGAGACGGATTGGAATCCATAAGGACACTCATTTGTTAAGTACCTGAATAGATCTACAAAAATAATCACCACAAATATTGAATACACAATATATCCACGAAGCAATATAGAAGAAACCACACTTTATTATTATCAAACCCTTGAGGTAGGGCAACACCATACAATGGATCACATTATGGAAGGGATCCTCTCCTCTTCACTTGCCTCTTTGAGGTGGCATCCTCCTATTGAGCTACAACTCACAATACAATAATTATCTTCATGTCCCATTACATTGTTTGAACCCCTTTATATAGTGCTACCATCACCTAAGAACATTCTAGAGGAGGAATCTTATAGAAGTAGAACCTTCTAAGAAGTCCTCTTACATTTATTATATATAACTACCCATTTATTATATCTAACTACCATAGCGGGCCTTATTTAAAAATATAGTGGACCTAGTCCACCTTACATTGAATGGCCTCCACTATTATCACTATGGACCCTCTGGCTCCCCCACTACCTCTCTAGCTACCTCACACATTTTATGATGTTTTTGTAGATGAGTACTTCATCAGGATTTTTGAGAGAAAACTCATTTCAAAGAATCGCTCTCTTTGCTTGAGAAATTTGAAATTTGTTGTTTGGATTTCTACATGGATATTTGATGGCATTGATAGCTTGAGGTTACCTAGCCCTCTTTAGAGTTTTGTCCATACTTAATTTTTAGACCTTTTAGCGTCTACAAGCCTCATCGCTCATTTGATGGTTGATGGTGGTTATTTCTATTTAAATCCTTTATTATGCTTCTTCAGTGCACCTTTTTCTCTTAAGCATTTATGTGGTGGTTTTTAGGTGTTGGCCATTTTTTTTCCTCTACAACCAAACATATTCTACTTTATAATTCAACCAAATTCGTTGAGGTTACTTGGATCTGCTCTTCATATTTTTGTTCATACTTACTGATTAGAGCTTTTAGCCTCTGTATGTATTTTACTCTTGTCCTTCAATGTATCAATGTGAGATCTTAGGTTTTATCTCCAATGCCATTTTCAACACTAGCATTTTTCTCTCTTTTAGAGAGGGTTTTTTTTCCTACAGGTTTTTCTCATTTTCTCCACTTGTGAGAGTCTATTTTGTATTTGGGTACCTAATAATGCATATTTTCCTTGACTTAAGTTTTTCTTATGTTTTCTCCCCACATTTAGCTTAGGGTGGGTATTAGTGTTATTTTCCAAAGGCATTCTTATTTTTCAATGAAGCCAACTAATATTAGTTGCAAACTCACCTTGGCATCCTTATATGACTAGTTGTAATAGTTGTACTTGGTTAATGTTGGACCTCTTCCCATTTTTATATATAGGGGGAATCCCCTTGTATTGAATATACAATAATCTCACATTGGAATCCTTATATGCCCACTTGTGATAGTTATCCTTAGTTAATGTTGGACCTCTTCCAGTTGTTATATATAGGGGGAATCCCCTTGTATTGAATATACAAATAACAAATAATAGATATATATTTGTTGTTATCAATGTTCACGTTTATCATGCCTCCCACTTTTGTTTCCATGTACTCTATGTTATAATTAATGCTTACTTTAGAGATTGGTTTGGATTTGTTAGATCTTGTTGATTGTGAAAGATTGCCATCTATCAAATCCTATTTATGTGTGTGTGGTTGAGAGATTCCTTCATGAGTTTGTTATGCTCTTGAGGGAAAACTTATAAATACCTAATTGATTGAATAATAAAGATATAGATTTTTGTATGTGCAATATGTTTTTGTAAGTTGGTATCATATTTGGTTTCTCTGGACTTAACTCCCTCATGGGAGGGTCCAGGAATATAAAAAAAATTATATATGAGATATTGAGAATGTGATCCTATATAGATGTAAGTATAGATTACAGAGTGAGAAAACAAACTTACTTAGATAGTCCATTGATTAAACTTCAAACCTTCTACAAATATGACACAATGAACTCTTAAGTGTTATGTCAAAATTACTAGTTTGAATCTCACCTCAATGTAAAATACAAAACAAAATTTATACCACTTCATCGAGTGTGTTTTCTTCTTTGACGAGATACCTAAGCTCTCCACTATCTCCACTTATTTTTCTTCTCTCATACCAGCTCCCCCCTTCATCAATCTATCCAAGTTATGATGTTCGTGTTTCTCACACTTCCCACTTTTTATTCCATGTACTATATGTTAGAATCAATGCTTACATTAGATATTTGTTTGAATTTGTTAAACCTAGTTGATTGTGGAATATCTACAACTATTAGATCTTATTTATTTGTGTGTGGTTGAGAAATTCCCTCATGAGTTTGTTATGCTCTTGAGGGAAAACGTCTATATAAATATCTACTTGATTGAATAATAAATATATAGAGTTTTGTATATGAAATATGATTTTGTAAGTTGGTATCAAAGCTAGTTTCTCTAGACCTAACTCCCTTACGGAAGGGTCCAAGAAAATTAGAAAAAAAATATGAGATATTGAGAATATGATCCTACATATTTGTAAGAATAGATTAAACTGAGTGAGACTAGATTTTTTGATAGAAGTGGAAAGTGATAGTGTGTGACCCACACAAGGTTTAGAAATCGTTGTATAAATAAAATTTCATATTGCATGAAGGATTAAATCCGAAGACCATCAAACAAGAATATTATATTGCATATTTGTTGATTCTCGAGTGAAGGGATAATCCATTAATCCAGGCACATTGTGATAGGTCTCCCACTGTGAACAAAGGAGATTATAACTCCAGACCTGCAAAAAATCCATGAGGATAGAGAGGAACAGTTGTTTTTATACCAGAGACCGTATTTATGGTGTTTTTTTAAATGCTAAAATAATGTTGTAGATCTACATTTAATATATTTTGTAGAACAATTGTTGTGAGAAAACTTTTTGGTGTTTCTTGTGATGGATTTGTATTTCCATAATAGAATTAGTAGCAACATTAGAATTAATGCAAGTAGGTATTAGCATTTATTATTTGTTTGTGAAATCTTTGAACAACTACTCATAGAACAGGGTAACATAATTCAAGTTGGTGGTTATTAACGTACTTTGGTGCCATGTAAGAACATGTCCACAGGTTTGGATATGTCTACACTCTGTTATGAGATTTTGGTTCTTGGAGTATTCGATAACCCAAGAACAACAATCATTGGTTATATGTACATTTTGTGTTTGTGAGTTTGTAATAGGTCACTCTGTAAGATTGATTGTTGGATATGTTCAATATCTAGACTACTCTCCTATATAGTTGGCGAATATAGTGGGAGACCATGTACTTCGACATATGGAAGTATGTCAATAGAATGATTCAATATCTAGACTATTATTCAAGGTATGTCAAGAATCATCAGTCCTACAAATACATCATCGATGGTTAGAATAAAGTATATCTTAAATGGATCAAGTGGTAGCTCAAAGTTTATTTTTGAGAAAGAGAATAGTCTATGAGATTTCGGAGTGGGTAGAAATGTTGATAAAGACCAGACCATACAGATATTAAAGTTCCGAAACTATTTTTATGTGGTTTCAATATTGTTATTTGTGATGTAAGCAATAAGAGAGGGTGTTATAATTAATTCTTACTTTAGAGATTGGTTTGAATTTGTTAGATGTGGTTGATTGTGGAAGATCTTCTCCAACTATGAGATCTTGTTTATGTGTGTGTGGTTGAGATATTACCTCATGAGTTTTTTATTCTCTTGAGGGAAAATTTCTGTATAAATATCTACTTGATTGAATAATAAAGATATAGAGTTTTGTATGTGAAATATGCTTTTGTAAGTCTATAAATATTTCTATGGTTCAATAAGAAAAATCAAAATATTGTTAAATTATCAGTAGATAGGTTTTATTTATTTTTTGTTAGGACTTTGACTTGAGATATCGATGACCATGTTAGCATGTGGACACTCTAAAAAAACATTTCTTCCCTCATCTCATTTTTCGAATGTTTTTTAAACCATAATAAGGGTTTATTATCTAGGTAACTTATGATTTAGCAAGACAGAGATAGTGAGATACACACCCATAGAGTTACACACCTAGGGATTCCTACCCATATAGCCTCATCACAATGGGCCAAATGGAATTGAGAGGAATTGAACCTTGGTGTGAGACTTTGAAAACCCACCTCCCAACCAATTTGGCTACTATATCAAGGTTGTTCTATTTCCCCAATTTTTTGCATCATAGATGGGTAGTATATTAGATAGAAGGTGCATCACACAATAAAAACACCTCTAACAACACACTGTAATTCCAAACCTTCAATCTATGTAGGGTGATTTGTATACCCCTTTCTAACACCCTTTGTTAGCACAACCATTGCATCATCTTGCCAACATTTTTTTGATGTAGAATTATGTTGCTTCATGCTATGAAAAGGTCTCTCAATGAGAAGAAATCCTAAATAATATTGCACTAATATAATTCTCAACTTATCATTTATGTATGAATTTCAGACTCGTAGTAGGAAGTAATGTTACTAATGGTAGAATGAAAAAATTCACAATACGGTCATTTATGTAGGGTTTTGAGGGTCCTAAGGGAAAGAGAGTGCCATGTTCTATAACTCTCTCATATACATGTGAGGCCAACAAAGGCACTTTGCCCAATTTATCAAAGCACTAACTAAGGAGGCTTGACTATATTTTTAATCGTACTCCTTGATTACCCAAGTACTAGAGAGTAATATGCTCAATTACCCAAGTACTAGAGAGTAATATGCTCAATTACCCAAGTACCCGAGAGTAATATGCCCAAGTGTTGTTTTTGGTGCCACTATAGTAGCAAGAAAATCGATCAATTTATATAAACATGGTTTTGGGTAACCTAGGGGTCTTCCAATATACCCTAGAGTATGTGGAAGTGAAATTTTATATACACATGATGTATGATGTAGTACTATTCAAAGGGGTAATAATAGGGGTTAGAAGGGTGTCCAACTAGGTGAATTTCTTGCATGTATTCTTCCTATAATGTGGATCTACCCTCTGAATGATAGATAGATGTGTAATTTATAAATGTTATAATATGTCTCTAGCATGAAGAAAAGTTTCTTTAACATATGGACTCATCAAATTTTTTTGATACCACTTGTGGTGTTCTTTATTAATAAATTAGAAAATGCATGTATCAGAAATAATATATTTTACCCAAATTTATGGCATAAATTACATATTTCAAACATAATAACCAAATAAAGAACCATAATACCACAAAATATTATACCTCTTTTTATGAGAGATATATTTACTTACATCTTTAAGGGGGAAACCTTCAATTGAGAAAATATTTGATTACAATATGTTTTCCAAGACATATGATTACATTGCCTCTACTTCTTTATATAATTATATCTATCTCCTAGGAACATTCTAGAGATTGAACTTTCTAGTAGGAGGAACCTTCTAGTAACCCTTTTTACAATTATTGTTTTCACACTACTACATGGCCATTATTATTAGAAACAACCTCCATAAATAGCACCATATATATTTACTTAGTGGTTTAGGTAAGGACCCTAGAAAAACCCCTTTTAGTAAATGGTTCCAAAGTGATTAGGGGATACATAGGCATTTCATCAACTCGTGTGAATCTTCCCATCCTTTGACATTCATCAAACATGTTGACATATTTTCTTGCCATCATTGTGTAGAGTTGGCCATTAATACCCTGAATTTTAGGAATTGTTCTTTTGGTTGCAAAGTTCCCTTCGTTGGGTTCATCGTCACATCCATGGAACACATCATAGATTTCATCTTTTATAAGGTGGAAATGGAGCACATGATTAGGTCCCATTTTGATCACATATCCTTGAATCCAACTATATCGAACATAGTTACTACTAATTCTACAACATTCTTTACCAGAGAAATGTTGTTGAAACTTTCTAGAAATAATATAGTTTAAAATGTTAGAAAATCATGGAGTTTGTAAAGACATTGCAAACATATGCTCGTTAGAGAAGGTGTCATCCACTTGTTCTTCTTCAACATTTTTCTCCAAGTGAGACAGGAAATCTATAAAAACGTTCTCCCTGCCACGCTTATCCAATATGGTTAGATCAAACTCTCACAAAAAAAAAGTAGCCATCTAATTTCTGTACCACCAATGAAAAGTTATTTTATTATATATCTAATAGAAACATGCTCAATATGGACTAAAATGTTTTAACTTGTTATGCAATGTTTAACTTTATTAATAGCATGCACCAAAACAATAAATTCCTTTTAATTAAATGTATAATTGAATTATGCTCCAACAAGGTTTTTGTTTACGAAGTACATAAAATACTTTTAAGGTTTTTGTTTATGAAGTACATAAAATACTTTTAATGCTCCAACAAGGTTTTTTTTATGAAGTAAATAAAATACTTTTATGCACCCGGGTAAGCTCAAGTATTGTAAGAATAAAAAAAACTAAATCACAGGTAATGACACTTAAATTATATTCGAACAGGGGAATTATAGACTTGTGAAGCATTGTGAAAAGTTTATGCGATATCAAGTGTAGAAATGAGTTACTTAATGAATTATATATCATTTTGGTTTTAGGAACTGAAATTATATGATTGATATGCAACTACTTACAATAGAGAATCATAACTCTGTAGCATGAGTCTTCTAAACATCTAAACATGGAATGTCTTAGGCTTATTGGATGATCTACATAACTCTTTGTCTCCTTCAAAATTAAACATCATTGTTGAAAGTAAAGTGGAATGTAAATACTTATCAAAAAGAAATGAAAACTGAAAAATAAATTCAAATGCTAGAAGATAAACCTATCCTACAATGTGTTTAATCACATAACTTTATACTTAATTATCACTCTTACTTTACTGACAAGTGACTTAAATTGTTATATCCAAAAATACCTCCCCTTTATGAATCTTCTCATTATCCTTGAACCATTCCCTATATGGAGCAATATGGAAAGAATCCCTTAAATATACCATGACATTGAATGTTAAGCATGTAGCTACAAAATACCTAATTCCCTCTATGCTACAAGAAATAGTATAAGGGTCGTGTTGCTTCTTATAAGATCAAATTTATAATTACTTTTCATGTTCTCCATTTGCTTCTACTTCTTACATATCAATTTTTATCACTTTCTTTCTGTGTTTGAAGATCCACTTCTTGATTTTCTTCTACTCCCGCCATATTTTTCATTCTTCTTAATAAGTCATCTTATCACCAATTATGATTATGAATTCATAGTTTATTTAAAACTACTTTTACATTTTTATTTTAGTAACCATCGACAAATAACTTCATATGTCATAATATTCTCCCCATTAATGCTCCCACTTATGTCAAGAATATGTTATCAAAGGAATTGGGTCGAATGCAAAGGAAGAAAATGCATCCATAAACATCCTTAACCTTATATATAATGCTCTTTAACTAATTTACAAGAGATTTGAAGCATTTAGGTGATAGATCACCCCATATATATCCTTCACCTTAGCGCATATAAAGTCTTTCTCGCGAGTATCAAATTCATGAGAGACTTAGACTCATATATATTCTCAAGATCATCCAAAGGTTCAATTTTTGTATCATCCCTAACACTTTCACCATCAATAAATCAAGTAATGTAATGTTTGTCAAGAAAATGGCCTTATCATTCATCTTGTGTCATTCCTCCTATTCCATATAAGTATTAATCTTCTGGTCAACATCCTTCATCTCTCTTTCAACAAAAAAAAATAATCCACTTAAAGTTGAAGGTGTTTCTTATAGGTTTGTTGATCACTAAGTTAATAGAATCCATTTTCTACTAAAAAACCATCCTATACTCCAATTGAAGTTGAAATAACTACACATTGTATCTCCTCAATCATGGACAACACTATAAATTTACCACCATCAGTGCAAAGAATTCAAAGACATGGATGATGAAACACAACATATTCACAACACCATCTTTACTTGTATCAAGGATCTTGATTTTCTCAACTTGATATAAAATATGTCACCTTGATGCAAATGATCATTTGATGCCAATTATTAACTAGTGTGAAGAGCTTAACAATGTGCAAAAATATTTTCCAACAAAAAATATTAATAAGCAAAGAGATCTTCATAATAATAAACAAGAAAATATCATGTAGAGTTTCACTTAAATCAATTTAGCTTATCATACATGTGGCAAGTCCCTTTGATAAGACAGGAACAAAATGACCAGACTAGATCCATCTTAACCCCAGTTCTATCAAGCATCAAGAGGGATCAAATCTCTCGAGGTGGAAACCCATTTTAGAGTGCAAAATTCAAGGAAATATTTGCACCTCAAACAATTTGATCCCTCTTCATAAATTCTAGGTTAAAATGGATCTACGCTAATAATAATATCTAATTGGTAATATTTAAAAAAATATTTGTATATGTTTGTAATCATATAAATTTAACATATTAATATATATTTCTATGGAACCTATAAAAACATATTAATATATATTTCTATTGAACCTATAAAAACATATTAATATTCCCTTCATCTCATCATCACTACTATCACGACCCCACATGAATCTTGAATAGATCTTGCGATCGTTTACCTATTGAGGGCATGTGACACTATGAAATTTCTCACCCGGTTGCTTGGCACACCAAGTATACTTCATATGTAATACACCTCTTCACCTAGAGCATACCCATACTTCGTTCTAGGCTACTAGAGGGTCACACTCCTACTCTAGTGCAACTCTTAATTACTTAGACAATTGTTAACACAGTTTAACACTTTGTCTTATTTAAACATGCATACATGAATATGAGAATGCAAGAGAACAACTAGGAAACACAAACGAATATAAACAAAAAAATAGTTTGGGTGGCACAAACCATGCATAACACCTAGCTAAGTCTTTTTTATTGTAAAACAATTGCAACATGAGAAATATCATCTCAATTTACAACATGGCATACTCAAATGACTTGCCTCACCTCACCAAGAAACTCAAGAACAAATTCATCCCACCAATACTTTTTGCCACCACCATCTCCACAACCTCCAGCGGTGCACCTCAAACATTCCCACAAGCATAGACTTGATGTCCCTTCATTTATGCATACTTTCACCAAGCTAACACAGACTTCGGTTCGGCCTCACGCATGCCTCCACAAACCTGCATTTCCATACTTACCCAAAACCTTCTAAAAGGTTCAACTCTTGGGTACTTGTCTTCCATCTTGGCAACTAACATAGTTACCAACTTAATGAGAATTGTGACCTCAAAACAAGAACTCTGGCCCAAATATTTTTTCATAAAAAACATCAAAATCAACACCCAAATCAAAAAGTGGTGCTACCGGTAGCACCATTTTTTAAAACGGGGTCAAAATTACAACATTTTTCAAACATGGCCTTCAAAACTTAGACAGTAGCTCAGAAAAACCTTAAAACCAGCACCTAAAAACAAAAAAGATGTTTTTGGTTTTTGGTTTTTTTTCAAAACGTTAAATTTTGAGATCATTTGAAATCGTATTTTTATCACTTGGTACCATTAAAATCAAAACCTCAAAATCAACCATCAAATTGAAAAGTACTGCTACCGGTAGCACCCATTCTAAAATTGGGGTATTAAAATGACACTTTTTTGTAATGTGGTAAAAAAACTCATCATTATTGTAAACAAAATCATAAAAACGACCATTAAATGTTCACTTTTTAAATGTTATCTTCACGCAAAGCAAAAGGTAATACATAATGCCATGAAAATATCACACTATACTTTAAAAATTCAACGTCACTTTTTAATAATTTTTTCCTTTTAACAATAAAAAAGTAAATACAAGTTACATTGAATGAAACATAAATAGTTTCTTAAAAGTATTGTTATATTGACCATATTCAAAACATACGAGCTAAGAAATTTAATTATATTATCCATAATAAAAGAATATATCATTCATAAAACATAACAAAAGATGCATAACTTCATGTAAGATCATATGTAAGTTCAATGCTCTTTTTTAGTTACCATACAAACATCATATGGATCAAAAATTCTTAAAATGTTCCATACAGTTATTCAGGTTGACTCATGGTTTCTGAAATACCATCAGAGTCTTCAGATGAATGTTTTGATGAAGATGTAGATGATCCATACTCTTCCCTATTGTCGATGAATGCACCATCTGAATCTACATGCATGCCCAACATTTCAGATGTCAAATGCCTTTTAGATCTCCAACTAGGTTCAACAGACTCCCATCTTGCATTTATTTCTTGCGGCAACAACCTCTTGATAATCTCTATTGTCTTGGAGCGAAGAGTTCCTCTCTTTGTCAAATTGAAGTCATAAACAAGTATGTCAACATCGTCTAATTTTAAGAGGTCAGTGCGACGACAAGTTGTATTTTGACCCTTTATTTTTCTCTTTCTATTGACATTTTTCTCAGCCACCATCTCTGGCTTGTACACACCATTGAATGGGTGTGTACTTGTTGCATACCAGTGCACTTCAATTGCAACAACATCAGCATTTTCTTTCTCAATCTTTTTAACCTTTCTTATCCAGAATGGATAACCATGTGGATCCTCAGTCGCTAAAACTGCAATCATGCTACCCTCCTTAATATCTTGTACTGAACCCCTGTAAAGGTCTTCCATGACTTCATGTTGTGCACGTGACCTTTGCGAACCAATATACATTTCTCTTTCCTCTGCTTATGTAATCTCAATAGCACCTTGAGATTCTTGAACTTCAACAATGTTTGTTTCTTCAAATTTGTTTGGCATATTTTGTGGCCAATGAAATGGAGTCCTCAACATTGTATCTTCATTTGTTGAGCTTGAAATTATGTCACTTTGACTATTGAAAAAAAAATCCCACCAAACAGAATCAGCAACATCAAAGTACTCATATGTATCCTTAATGGACTTTTTAATTTCTTCCAAGCATTATGAATAATCTACATCTCTATTATGCATTCGTGCATTATGGATTTTAGCAACTAATTGCAAAAATAATAATTTAGATGCAAAAATTGGACGATCTGGAATGAACATAAAAAATGATCAACCTGATGAAGGCCCCCATTCTGTATTAGTTGAACACTTCTTTCCCCATATAAGTGTTTTCCCATCAATTTTTTTGAAACCAAATTGATTTTGGAAGCTAATGTCATTAAGTTGCTCAATAATTTTTTCTTCACGATGTGATCCCTGAATATATCTTTGCATGTCAACAGTTTCCTCTAATACATGAAAAACAAGCTCTGGAATGTATGCTTTCTTGATACATTCAATCAATGATGGTAGGCTTCCAACATTTTTCATTTTCAATGTTACAGAAAAATGACTGAACATTTGATCAATATGATCATGAGTGTGTCCAACAAGAAGGAAACCAACTTTCACCTTTTGAAAGATTCTCATTTCCACAAGCATGCTTAGATATCCAAACACAATTTGATTTTTATTTTCACAACTAGTGTTGTCCAACTGTAGATAGAGAACTTGAGGAAGATTTCCAGACCAGTGAATGAGCACATGATGAATTATGGTGATGGTCAGATTTGCATCATTGTGAATATTTGGAGCTCTGAAGTAAACTCTTGGACACATTTTTCCATTGAAAACCATACAACCAACCAAGTGAAACTGAATGAAATTCTCTTCTTGTAAATTTTTGGGTGTACTGACAAAATGTGGTAGAAGTGTTTTCTTCTGGTGCATGGCATCAATTATCATACCTAAATATTTGTTTGGAGCATCATAACACTTCTTCCGATGTTTGTACATATTTTTTCTTTCACTTGATTGTTGATTCTGATGTTTGTACAGCTTTTGTATTTCACTTGATTGTTGATTCTGATGTTCTTGAAGTGCTTTGATTATGGAATCTGCACATGACATAAAATGGAAATATTGATCGTATGTTTTCATAGTTGATAACTATTCAATTTATAAAAAAAAATAGTAAATACATACCTCTTTCAGCACCTTCGGATTTATCTCTTATTGATTTAAGAGTAGCACATATACTACAAATCTCCATCCTTGACTTCTTAAGAATACGGACATCGTTGAATTATTTCTTCCATATTCTTGTAAAATATGCATATGTAATAAAATTATCCTTTCTTTCAACATCTTCAGCATATCCTTTGTACAAGTTGTAGATTTCCCTCCTTAAAAAATTATCTGGAATATGTATTGTGTCTCTATCTGGCATACACTCTCCATGTTTGGGAAAGAAATCACGCATCCATGACAATGTAGTGTTTGTGAATGGCCCACTCTCTCGTCCATGATGTACCTTTGAATAAAATGATGGATATTTTTCCAACCTTGTCTGGATTCTTGATAGACGAATATTACCAATTGAGTGAATTCTTTTGAAATCCTTTCTGCAAAGTAAAATATTCCCAATGCGATAATCATATACTGTATTGGTGGATATCATGCACCCCATCAAATATGAATTTTTCATTCTCTTACTCATTTCCAAATATGTCTTCCTCTTATTCAAGGCATACATGTAGTTCATGCTTTTCAAATAATTCTTTTGACAACATTCACTTGAAATCAATTCTTTTATGGAAATTGATTTAGTGAGAAATTCTTTCCTAGACCTTGTATAACCAGAATGCTTTGGATCGATATAAAAAGGTCTAATATTGGTCCTAGACACAATGTTTCTTTGCAATGTCTCCACTATTTCATCATCCTCACTAGAAGGTTTTTCCTTATCACCACAAGGAGTATCAAGCAAAACATTGTCAAGAGACTGAACTAGAGAATGTCGATCACCTTCATTTGTTGCAGTTGAAGGTTTGAGAACATCATCATCAACATAATCATTTGT
Source organism: Picea engelmannii (assembly GCA_009831015.1). Classification (NCBI taxonomy): domain Eukaryota; kingdom Viridiplantae; phylum Streptophyta; class Pinopsida; order Pinales; family Pinaceae; genus Picea; species Picea engelmannii. The sequence continues at coordinate 61,108 of ML783082.1, read as the reverse complement.
AGAAAAATAATCATCTACATTATGTCCACTATTGACGTAATCATCTTCATTGCTTTCAAAATCCCCACTTGAGTGAAAATTTCCACCATCTTGCTTAGTGCCTTGAAAACCTTCATCAGTATCTTCAAAATCCTCACTTGGAGGAAAATCAACATCAACATTGTTTATTTTTAATTTATCACTCGGGAAAGAGTGACCACCAATGGCGTAATCATCTTCGCTACTTTGAAACTCGCCACTTGAAAGATATTCTTCATCATCCTCAGCCTCATTACTAGCTTCAAAATCCTCACTTGGAGGAAAATCTTCATTATCCTCATCAGTACCCTCACTTAGAGGGAAATCATCAACACCAACATTATTTCTTTTAAATTCCTCATTTGAGAAAGACTGTCAAACATTGTCATCATCGTCATCATTACTTTTAAAGTCCCCACTTGGGGAAAATTATTCTCCATCCTCATCCATGCCTTGGAAATCCTCACTTGGAGGAAACTCTTCATTAGTACCTTCAAAATCCTCACTAGGAGAAAAATCATAATCACCAACATTATTGTCTTTAAATTCTCCAATCGGGGAATTTGGTACACCATTGTCATATTCATCTTCACTGCTTTTAAAATTTCCACTTAAGGGACTTTCTCCATCATTTTCATTGGTGCCTTGGAAATATTCATCGGTACATTCAAACTCTTCACTTGGGGGAAAATTCTCATCCCAATCATTTAAACGTTGATCATAGTCTCCATGTTGACCTACATTTTGATTATTTTCATTACTATTAAACTGCTCACTATATTTATCACCATCAAATTCCTCCTCTTCATCATCGGTGCCTTCAAAGTCCTCTGATTTAGGACTTTCATGAGGAACATGTTGAATAAAATTGCTTGCACCATGATCAAAATTATGACTAGCTGAAAAATACGATGCCTCATTTGCATTACAAACATTGTTATGGCATTTCCTAGTCCCAACAGAAGAGGTATGCGAAGAATTTGTTGATGTCTCAGAAATACAACTTTATTTATTTGATGAATCTATCCCTTCTCTCTCAGAGCATATAATGATAAAAATGTTCACCGTCCCTATGGCATT
>ML783082.1:9370-54893 GCA_009831015.1 Picea engelmannii | reverse complement strand
ATGTTGTCATTTTTTTACTTCAAATGTATAAAAATATGAAAGAAAATGATATTTTTTTATAAAATTTAGACTTTTTTTTGTTCAATTATGTCCATAAAAATGTTTTATTTGACATGTTATTTTAAGGAATATGAACCAAAATGCATAGGTTTTTTATGATATATGGCTATAAAATGTGTATTTTTTTTATAAATATTCAAAAATGGTGTTATTTAACTACATGTTTTTTCGATTTATTGAAGTAAAGGTAAACAATGTGTTAAAAATGATGTTTTTCACTATATTTAAAAAGTATGAAACAATAAATTAATTAAGGAGTCAAAATTCTATGAAAAATCATAACTTCGAACAAGTAAATGGTAAAAAATATTTTTAAGATTGAAAGAAGCATGAAAAAAAGACTAAAAACCGAGTTGAATAAAAACAAAAAACATATATATTTAGAAAAAATTGAAAATAGATGAAAATGAGCATTTAAAAAAAATAATGTGGAAACATTGTGGATCGAAAAAAAAAAATATCAAAAATCACCTAAAAACGGAGAGGGGGTGCTACTAGTAGCACCATTTTTAAAAACGAGGTAAAAAATTGGACACCCAAAAAAACGAGAACTCTGGAGAGTTCTCGTTAAGTTGGTAACTATGTTAACTCTACATGACTTCGTTATCATAGAGTTGACTCATACTTGTTCTCAAAATATCTTTCCAAAAATGGTCTATGCTTCCTTTGGTTGTGCTCCCTTGCTTTTATATGGGCTCCAAGAGTCACTTGTGCGGAACATTGCTTCTCTTGGGTGTGTCGTCCCCCTCCGTGAACCAACATTCAACCAACTCATTGCACCCTCTTTGGACTCGGTGCACTCATCCAAAGTGCATGTTCCCATCAAATGTTTGTCTCTTGAATTGGAGTGCCCCATCCTTATGCATGCGCGCCCCTTGGATTGTGCGCTATTTGTTCCAATCATCGTGACTCCTTGTGAGTGTGTTGATAGGGTCATCCAACCTCTTCAACACACCCATGCTACCAAGGGAAGAAGGCTCTACTCCCTAGGCATGCTGCCAATTTGTCCCAACCTTGCCCAAACATAAACTAAGTCTTTGTCAATCATTATAAGTAAGGTGTGTTCCCCCTTGGTGTCACAAGTCACCATCTTGCACCCAAGGTGCTCCTACCCACACCCAAACACCTTCATTCACCCAATCAATCACTCTTCCTTATGCTCTTCGTCTGTTTCATTGTTGAATCTACCTAAGGATCATGTGTTCTCAGTGGGTGTCATGGGAGACCCTTACATCCTCCCCTACTCCAATTTGTTGTCATCCCTGGAAACATCCGTCATTTTTCATGGCAACTCTGCCCATCTCTGGATCTCATCACCACTCAATGATTGTTGCTTCCTTAATGACTATCGTCCAGGAAATAATCCCCTTAGGAATTTTCACAAGTATACAAAGTGTCGTTTTCTTATGACTTGTTGTTGCTTTCATGCTTTGGTATGTCTTCCCATGCTTCAATGCATTGGATCCCCTTGTGAATTACATTGATTGGATAACTAATCCAATCATCGTTACTTTGTCTCAAGAACTCACATATCCACATTCAAACATCAGTTTCTATCTGCAAACGCTTCACATATGCAACTCTTCATTTCCTCCAATATGTTAAGTCTCCCATCGCGTTCTCAACAGTGTTCACGAAGGCGCCTCCTCAAGGTGCTCCATTGGCCTCGCTTCCTCCCATTGAGAAAAATAGCCATCATGTTGTATTCTAGTTTGAAGGTCAAGGGGGATTGTTGGTTGGGACATCTCCAATCCATCCCAATGCAATCGGTGAAGTGTCACCATACTTCTAGTTCATGTACATAAGTAGCAGTACACTTGAACCAACCTTTCCTCTACACTCTTCCATGAGTCATTCTATCTCAGGGTCATACGAACATTCACCATGTCCAAGTTTGCTAGAGGAGGAATCGACCCCTTCCTTGGTTCTCTTCCACCAAGGTTGTTCTATCTCCCTCACGCCCACTTGGTCTACAAATGGTTTCTTCTCCTGTTCAATGAATTACTCTGGCATCTTCATTTTTGGGACTTCCTCTGATTTTTGTTTCCACTCATTAACTTCCAAATAGAAATCAACCAAACCATCCATTTTCTTAGCCAAATATCCACATATTTCTTCAACATCAGCAATCCTTCGTTCCACTAACACGAGATTCCTTTTGTTTTTTGCATTAAACCATCCAACCATCAACCCAGGTCGTCCAAGTTCATCTCCACAAGGTTGTTTTCTCTAGTTGTCCACAAAAACCATCTGCAAGGAAGACATATGTGTGCTTCTTTCCTTCCTCCTTATGGTAGGAATCAAACATGGAGTATTTCCTAAGAAAATGGCCAAATTGTTCATGTGAGGATTCGATGCTTCCTTTTCCTTCTTCATGAACTCTTGTCCTAACACAATATCAAAATAGTCCATGGGAACAATGACAAAACTCATCATTCTCCACCAGTCACCAAGCTTCAATGAGATACCCTTGGCCACACCAATGAATATCTTGATGCCTACATTGACTATCTTGAAGGTTTTCTTTGTCAATTCATGCTACAACCCAAGTCTTCGCATCATGTCTTTCCTCAAGAATTTATGAGTTGCCCCACCATCCATTGTGGCTAACATTGAATTCTCGTTGAGTTCGTCCTGCAGATAGCAAAGTTTCATATTGTCTTTCTCTTGGCTCTCCGTGGATTCATCCTCCATGAAAACATTCAAGGTCTACAAGACTCCAACAAATGGGTTTTCTTCCTTCTCCAAAGCATTCAATTTTTGTTTCAAAGGAAAATTCTTCGCATAGTGCTCCTTGGCACAAATCCAACATGAAATCGACTTCTTCTCTTTTGTTGCATCTGTTTGCTTGGCGTTGTCTTTACTGCCCTTGGATGACTTCGTCTTTCCCTTGTCCTTCTTTTACCCTTCCCTTGTTTTTGCGTCTCACCTTGGGTGTCCTCACTCTTCCTAGGACCTGTCTTTGATTCACCACGAAAGTCCAACAATTTTTGCGTTGCTGCAATAGTCTGCATGTTTTAGTGTCACATCTCACTCTATACCCATAATTTGTTGCATACCATTCATGAAGTAGAAAATTTTGTCTTATTTCGACATATATTTGACCTCCAACATGAGTCCTATGAACTCCTTTATGTAGGCTTAGATCTTACTAGTGTTCTTGAGATCCAACAATTGATTCCTTGCTATCCATGCTTAATTCCCTAGACCAAACTGTGCCTTCAAGGATTCCTTCATCTCTTCTCAGTTTTTGATTTTCTCAACAGTTCTCCCAGCTGCCAAGTATTCCACTTGGTTCCTCTAGCAAACCTTAGCGATTACATTGAAGAACATTGTTGCAGTGTTAAACTTGGCTTCATCTGAACTTTCGTTCAACTACTCCAAGTACTGCTCAATGTCCCAACAGAAGTTTCCCAACAACTTAGCATTATGAGTTTCATCATATGGCTTGAGTTCCTTTATCTTGATCCTCATCGACATGAAAACAGAGCTTTGTATGTTAGCCAAAGCTCGTTTCAACAATGTGATGGTGTCATCTTGGTCCTTCAACTTCTATGTGACTATGGAAATTTCCTCGTTTCCTTGAGTCTATTATGAATGTCGCTTGTTAAGGCATCGGTCATTAGATCTAAAGTTGATTGGCACTCCTGAATGGCTTGGTTAAACCCATGCTTCATCTTGTCCATCTCAATCTCCATTAGGTCAACCTTGTCACCATGCAGGCATAATGCGTCTGTCATCTGCTCAATGGTTCTCTCCAAGATAACCAGTTGTTCCTTCATTTTGATACTCTTGGGCTCCCTCTTAGTGTCATTTCCATCAACCTTGGATGGCCACCCAAGTATCTTCACTTTACTTGCAAAGGGTTCATCCAAGGAATTCAAGGGTTGATCTCAAGACTCACTTCAAAATTATGCGATCAACTATGTGGTTACTTCTACGATTGGGTCTGCTACAGTCATGTGACAATCTTTCATTCTCCTACCTTGTCCAAGTACTCGATTCACCCTCAAACTTTTCACTTGGCTTGCTCAAGGAGTGCCCCCAGGTCTGCTCAAAAGTCGCGTCAGTAACTTGGCCCCGTCACAACCCACTAATTCTATGCTCAATTTACCTCTACAATGGTTCATTACATTGAGCCTCACCAAGCATGCACCCAGACTGCTTCACCAAACAAGTACACTTTATTCCCTACAATTGTTTCAATTACAATAGTGGTGAAGAGTCAAATTTTCTCTGATACCACTTGTCACGACCCCATAGAACACCCGAACAAAATTGTGATTATTCACCTCTTGAGGGCATGTGAAGCTACGACAGTTCTCACTTGGTTGCTTGGCACACTAAGTATACTTCATTCGAACAATGCTTCTTCACCTAGAGCAGACCCATACTCTGTTCTAGGCTACCAACGAGTTACACTCCTACTATAGTGAAACTCTTACTTTTTTAGACAGTTGTTAACGCAGTTTAACGATTAGTCTTATTTAAGCATGCATCCATGAACATGATAATCCAAGAGAACAACTGCGGAAAAAAATGAAGAAAAACATAGAAACAGTGTGGGAAACACAAGCCATGCTTAACACCTGGCTAAATATATGTTATTGTGAAACAATTACAACATGAGCACTACCAGATCGGTTTACAACATTGCAAAGTTAAACGACTAGCCTCACCTCATCAAGACACTCAAGAACAATTCGTCCTATCAAGACTTTCTTCCGCAACCATCTACGGTGCACCTTAGATGTGCCCACAACCATAGACTTGTTGTCCTTTAATTTTTCCAGAATTCCACCAAGGTAACATAGATTTTGGTTCTACCTCACATATGCCTTCATAGACCTGCATTTTCAGACTTCCGCAAAACCTTCCAAAACGTCCAACTCTTGGCTACTTGTCTTCCATCTTGGCAACTCTGCCTCAGTTCGTTATTGTAGACTTGCTCTCTAATCTCTTGCCAAAAATGCTCTATGCTTCCTTTGGTTGTGTGTTCTTGCTTTTATATGTACTATAAGAGTCACTTGTGTGAAATGTTGTCTCTTGGGTGTGTCGCACCCCTTCGTGAACCCACAAGTTGTTGTGCCCTTACACTGACCCGGTGCACCCATCCAAAGCTCGCACGCCCATCAATCGTTCGTCTCTTGCAATGACATGCCCCATCCTTGGGTGTAGGTCCCTTGCCTTGTGCGCTCTTCATGTCGATTGTCATGACTTCTCGTGAATGTGTCGATGGGGTCGTCCAACCTCTTCGACATGCCCATGTTGTCGAGAGAATATGGGTCCACTCCTTGGGCATGCTCTCAACCTGCGCCACCCTTGTCCAAACACAAACCAAGTCTTCGTCAATCATTTTAAGGAAAGTAAAGTGTGTGGTCCATTGGTGTCGCATGTCACCATCGTGCACCCAAGGAGCTCCTACCCACACCCAAACATCTTCATTCACCCCTCTGATCACTCTTCCTTGCTCTCGGTTTGTTAGGTCGACGAATGTAATCAAAGAGCGCATTCACTCGGTGGGTGTCGTGGGAGTCCCTTACAACTACCCTATCAAGACACGTACGTTCCTCTTATGATCACGTTAACTTCATACTCAACTTAGATGGCCTCTTAGCACTTATATACTTTGACGTGGGAACTTAATTGACGTTTCCAACTTTATACACTTCATAAATGTTCATCAAAATGTATTTTTATACCTCCAATAAATTGTGTCCCGGAAACACTACAATATTGGCAGGCATGGTTTTGTCACGTAGAAGGGATAGTTTTGTCCAGTTGCCATTTTGTAATAAGCCATGACAGGTGGCATATGTGACCGGCGCTACATAGGGCTTGACTGTGTTTGACGAATGCATTAATTGAAAATTAATGGTTGGTAAATAAATACTTAAATCACTTTAAGTGTGACATTTGTTTATGAATTTTAATCCATTACAAATATGAATGAAATATAAGTAAGTTTTTGACCAATATGAAAAGGTCATACTTTTCTTCAACATTTTCAGAGGCCCTCAAATTCGCCGGATTCAACTCATCGATCGATCTCTCGCTATTTTCACGTAGTCCACGTTCTCATGTGTAAACACCACGCTTTACTAGTTCCGCCAGTTGTACACATCATTGAACATTGAGGGTCCTTAAAACAGTTGACCTACGTATTTTGCATTTTCAAAAATATATATATCTGTACCTACTACCTACTTATTCGTGACCATATATATACTTCATAAAAATAATTACTAAATTCAAACGAAGATACGAATAAGCACATGCCTTTCGATATCAAGGTACTTATAAGTAGCGAAAGAACAAAAACATAAGCTTAATTGTAGCCCACAAGAGTGTCGGTTATAATATGTTCAGACTCTTAAGAATAAGAACCGCCTCCTCCGTCATCGCAAAATTCACCGGATTCTACAATACCATGTGCGGATGGCCCCATCGCTGGAAATGAACGCCACCACAACGTTCGGTGCATGTGCAGCCAACTACTCTCCAATAGAATATGTCTAAACAATCTCCGCACGTTGCGGTGGGTACCGCCGTTCGCAGAAAAAAAATGGAGAACTAATCCACCTCCCCATTCTATATATTTGGAGATCTCTAAGCTGCAAGGCTAAGCTGCCAGGAATAATGGAGAAGCAACGAAGCCGAGGTGATGCAAGAATATCACCCGCTTTTAAGTGGTTATTACTCGAAGAGTACATTAGGCAGTATACCTAGTGTTGAACTAGGGATACGCAGATTGCCGTCTGCTTCTGATTGTTGATGTTGTATAGAATTGATACATACATCGCGTATAGTGCTGTGCTAACTTGGGACGGTGATATATTGTATTAGTGGCATTTTTCTCCTACATTGCTTAAATTGGGATGTACATAGTTTAATTGTTATCGCCGATGGCACTTGCCGTGACTTTTACACGTGTTGTCTATATGCATGCAATCATTGAGTTAATTAGTTGTGGTAGCCATCCTCTTTGGAGTTAATTAATTGAAGTATACGGAGTTACATAATGTATTGGTAACGATCCAAACATGTTTCAATTTGATACGTAAGTGAAAGACTTTCAAAAGCATCTCGATTTCCGGGGGTCGCGATTCTCTTTAAAGGAGTGTGTTAACTATGGAGTAATCTTCTCTCCCAAATTTGGTAGGTTTTTTGGTAGTCTGTTTTTAAATTTTTGACTAATTCAAAATTCTGATCGATTTTTTGAGTATTTTGGTTGGTTTAAAATAAGGTATAACTCTGGAATAAAGTTCTAAAATACACAAAATATTGATCCATGCAAAACTCAGACTACCCCTGAAAATTTGGTGAGATTCTCATCCATGCTTTTAACTGAAAAACAGGAACTCCGGAGAGAAGATTGCCTCCTAGTTAACTTATCCAATAGATATTGTTCACCATGCATGCATACATATGATTGTATGAAAAAACAATATCCAACCTGCTAAAAAAAACTATGTCAGTAAATAAATATTGTTCACCATACATATAGCTATATATATTTTTCACCATGCATATACCCCATCTGAGTAAGGCAAACGAAGATGCACTAGACTGATTCTTGCTCGACAGTCAAGTGTAGATGGTATGGGTCTGTGTATGCCAATTTTGCACTCTGCACTAAGCTGAATTGTTCACCTACACAATATAGGGTGCGATCATATCATCATCAATTCCATTTTTTAAAAGTTTGATTGTAATTTAACTTTCTTTTTTTTTTTAAGTTTGATTGTGATTTAACTTTTTTTAGGAAAGAAATTAATTATTTTAAATTTATAAAATATTATTATTTATAATAATTTATATAATTAAAATTAAAAAAAAAAAATCTTAAAACCAAATTTCGCCTTCACTCTTACGCTCATTGACTGTATACAAAATATGCTAAACAACAACACAATATAACACCCATGAACGCAGCAATGGAATTTTATCTAACTACTACCTAAGAGTGCAACGCTCACTGTAATATACATTTTTACCAACGACATAACGATCAAACGGTTGATGTATCTACATTTTTACCATCGGACTGGAGTACTACCATATTCTGTAAACAACAAAATCATTCAAACTTCAATTTAAATACTCAAGAATTACATTATTAAACTATGTTTCTATTTTTTATATATCGTTAAAAAAATAGATTACTCTGATGTGTTTAATTAAATTTTTGTTTATAAATTATTTTACACTATTAAAAATCTTTATAGAATGTAACTTTAATTTCCATTAAAGTTTCTTTTTAATTATTTATCATCTATTTACAATTTTTGGTTGGGAAGAAGGGGTTGAGACTTAATGATTTTGGAATCTTCATTATGAGGTCTCATGAGTGTATGTATTGTGATAGGTGCACCAACCAGGGTGAGGAGAGGATGTTCCTTGTCCATGGATAGGTGTAAAAATGGGATGTTGAAGGAGAGGTAAAGTGGGAGGTAGATGAGACTTACATAGGAGGATGATGGGCATAGGGGTTGGGTTTGTTGGGATGATTAGAAAATGAATGTGGACATTTATCAATTTTTCATTCAATAGTAAAGGTATGTATACAAGCTTGATCGAGGATGTGGATTTCAAAGAGAGATGTTTTATTATGAAATACATACAGTAAATTAGAAGTGAACTTTATGACTAGTACGCCTTTACTGTCTTTGATTTGTATTTGTAACCAGAGTTTGGTGAAGACCTCTATGTATTGTTGAATAGTCTCAACCAAGACTTGGAGGAGATGAAACAAACCAAATAGAATGTGTCCCATGTGGCAATGCATACAAAAGTAGTGTATTGCTCATTGTTAATCTTGACACATAGTTCAATATAAGATAAATGGGTTTAACACCATTCTAGGGCAAGACACTCCAACTAGTTTCAAGCTAGTAATAAGCATTTATCTTCGTTCATGGTGCAATATGTCTAGAAGTAGGTCATAAAGTTGTGGATCCAAGAATCTAATAATTAGTCTTACATCTAGCCATTGTATTTGGGTAACTAAATTATGGTGCCAAGATGAAAATTTGAACAATATTCCCTAAGTTGTTCATGGAGTGATTTAGTGAGGATTTTGGATAGTTATATGGTGGAAACAATTAGGATGGAGTCTTCTTCGTTAGAGTAGGGATCCCTACATAATGTCATTGCGGCTAAAGAATGAGTGGTATGAGAGAGAACTAGAGTTGGATAAGAGTCTCTTGGAGCTAGGGCACAATGTTGAGAATGAATATACCTAGGAAAAGGATGTAGGGCGAGAGGATGGCTCCAAAAAAACCTATAATATTGACTGGATAGAATCATTGGGCCTAATAATTCTAGGTTGAGTGACGATGAAAAATCTTGGAAAAATACTATCAAATAGATCGATGTTTGGGTTTATGATCGACCTTGAGGAACCCAAATAATGGAAGTTATTATGTGAAGGGTGGACCATCAAGAACCGTAAACAAGAGAGGGATTTTTTGGAGTATAGGGTGGCCCTTGAGGAACCCCAATGACTGAAACAATTGTTGTTGTTGTTGGGGTGTAGAGTGGACCTGGACAAACCTAACTAGCAACAAATTTCTTGATGAAGGGAAGATATTAAGGCACAAAAAATGATAGGATTTTTTTTTGTGTAGGGAAGACCTCGAGGAACCCAACTAGATGAGAAAAAAATGTTCTTGGGGTGTAAAGAGAAACTTCAAAAACCCAACTAGCAGGAATTTTATTTTATTTTAAGTAGTAGGCATAGATCAGTTTCTCTAATAACATCTCATATGAAACGAATGAATATTACACTAGGAATAGTACATGGTGGCTTCACCTTGTTTACCAATATCTTGTCACATTCATTCATAAAAGTGGAGTTAAATTTGTGAAAAGAAAAAACAATATATTATAAGTATTGGGGAGGTGAAGGTTATCAAGGGGTATAAAAAGGGGCATCTAGTAAAAATAGGTTATTCTATTTATTAGAAATATGTATTGGGAAGGGGTTCAACTAAAGGATTTTGAAATATATTTATCAATTTCTAATGAAATTAGGGGTATTGTTTAATATCCCATGAATGCATGTTCTATGTCACAAGTTCATTGAGAAAAGACCTCGGGGAAAAATATGAGAAGCATTACAAATTTGCCGGAATTAGATAAACACTAGCTGATATGGAGGATAAATTCAAAAGTAATGCAAAAGAACCCAAAATATGTGATCTCATATCAAAATGGTTAATTTTGTACTAATGAGGCATAATCTTTTCATAGATTTACATAACTCTAGGTCTTTATTGGTTGACAAGGTAAAAAAAATTAATCTAATGATACACATATCTCACAACTAGAAAGAAATACTACTTAAATGGATATGCATGCAGCATAAGGCTCAAAAGATATGCTTCCTAACAAACTACTAACTTGCATCACACAACTCAATGCCAAGTAGCACAACAATCCTAGAAAACTAACTAGTAATTAGGGTGTAGCACACTCCTTGACTAGGTGTGTTCTCCTTGCATAGATGCTTTCTTCATCAAAGGATTAATGAGGTTTGTTCATAACACATGGAAAATTTTCAAACTTTATAATTGTTTCAAATGCATACACATTATAAATGCGCATAGTGACATTAGAAGATGATTTTTTCTTTAGCGTGTCTTGGTTTTATATACTGTAAAGTCTAAACATTTATTTCTATGTAGAATAACTAAAGAGTTTTTTTCCACAAATCTAAATTTGTGTTTTGGATAATACTTTCTTTAATAGTTGAATTCCACTAGTTTAGATCCTCAAAAGTTTAAGAATAAAAGAGATAGCTCCTTGATGATGAGAACCTCATCTTCAATTGATTTTATTATCTATCATGAAATACACTATTTAAGCGGAATTTTAAATATTTCTTCTATAAAATGCATATATGTATGATTTATAATGGGGATATGCTAGTTTTCAACCATGTATTAGTAAAAAATCCAATCCTTTGCACATTATTAGAGGATCCAAACAACATTTTCCTTTATTGATACAGGGTTGGAAATAAACTTAGCAATGTTTATGCTATCGATTGATTATTTTCAAATCAACAAATTGAAAAACAAAATGGTAATGTTTACATTTCCTATTTTGTTTTCAATCATGTATGGATATTCGCTGGTTATTTCTAGCTAAAAATATTTTTTTTTAAAAAGGGCAACATTTACATTGTGCTTTTGATTTCAACCATGTATTAACAAACAATTTTAAAATCCAGTAAGATTATTGCTTCTTGTACATTGTTAGAACTAACACATGAAGCATAAACATTTGTTGTTGATAAAATTTAAACAAAACATTTAAAAATCCAATAGCCTAAATGTTGTTGGTTGATAACATTTAAGAAACAATATTTAAAATTCAATTATATTAATTTTACAATTTATTTAAAAAAAAAAAAAAACCTACCTCTCCCCATAGATGACATCATGTAGATGATGTGTTGGCTCGGTCATGTAGTAATTGTATGGAAGGTGGAAGGAACAATGGATGACATCATGTAGATGATGTGTTGGCTCGGTCATGTAGTAATTGTATGGAAGGTGGAAGGCATGTAGTAATTGTATGGAAGGTGGAAGGAACAATGGATGACATCATGTAGATGATGTGTTGGCTCGGTCATGTAGTAATTGTATGGAAGGTGGAAGGAACAATGGATAGATAGAGTATTTGTAAACTTTGAAACAAGAAATAAGGTGATTGTAGTTGGTTTAATAATTTTTATAAAATAAAAAAAGCTCAATTGAGGTCATAATCCTTAATTGAGGTTCAAATCCTTGATCAAGGTTTGGAAATCTATCAAGGGTTTAATTAACCATACTCAAGACCTCAAATGATTATCTATTGGATCTGAATCAACCAACGATTTATTTAAGGTTTGGAAATCTATCAAGGGTTTAATTAACCATACTCAAGACCTCAAATGATTATCTATTGGATCTGAATCAACCAATGATTTATTTAAGTGCCTGATCAAGATTTTTAAACTTTGATCCAACACTTGAAAAATACTTTGACCAAGGGTTTGTGTAAATCATTTTCAATCACCTACCCCAAAAATGTGACACATGTTTATGGATTCACCCTATAACTAATTTATAAAAATATTGAAAGAATTTAGGTTGACATCCCTCATCTTATAGTCATATAACTTCTTCCGTATGAATATCAATTTCATGTGAGAGATGGATTCATACAACCTCCAAGGCTATCCTAAATCTCCTTGGTTATACCATCCCCTAAAACATTCAACAACGCCAAATTAGACAAGTTTATGCTAATCAATGAAATGGCATTCTCACCCATTTTGTCCCAATCTTCTCACTCCATAGTTTGAACTTCTTGAACTTTATTATGGCATGCTTCATCTTTTTCTAAATAAATGAATATTTTATTTTCAATTTCTAAAAGTCAAAGTTGTGGTAAATAAATTTTTTGATCCCTAACTTGTTATATCAAATTTATAATATAAAAATCCACATAACCTCCCACTAAGTATTAAATAAGTCTACAAAACACTACATTGAATATCCATAGTCATAGGAAACTTCAGATCTACCACCATAGGTTCAATAATCACAACCTGGATTCATAATGAATAACATAATTTTACCACCATAGGTGCAATAATCACAACCTGGATTCATAATGAATAACATAATTTTTAATACACCAATTCTCTTGTAACTCCTCCAAAAGAACACTCCACGATCTCGATTTTTTGACATCAAAGCCACCCAAGAATTATATGATATGCACTATTAGATAAAATGGAGAGCTTAACAATGTGCATAAACATTTCTCGACATAAAATATCCATTAAAAAAAAGGGATCTTGATATTTATGTATAAATAAAATGCTCGTGACAAGATGAAAATGAGCAAAATGAAAAAAATAAAAATTAAATTATTCATGATAAACAAAAAATTCTCAATACATACAAAATGCCATCCAGACAACAGTATGATCTCTCAATAATTCTTACATTCTATTTAATATATTAAACAATAACAATAATGATATATAAATATGTAACTCTAGAAGAGATAACAATTATTCACGTAAATTGCATATGTTATATTTATTGTTTTTTTCATACTCATATGACACATAGTGTAATAGTTGCATCCAACACAATCACTAAACTCCCAATTAGCATCCACACCCGGCATGTATGAGTTGTTACAACATTAATTTACATATTAAGAAATGAGGTTCCTTATTAATATCAACCATTATTGAAAATTAATTGACAAATTGTCTAATAATCCGTTACAATCCTTTTTAATCATAAAAGTCAGATTCATTGTTTTTTCACACTCAATTGATATCATATAATTAAATATAATTTTATGCAATCAAAATGAAGAAAAAAATCTAATATTGAATTGATTTTATATCACATGTGCACATTTCAATATGAATAATTCTATCATATTCATTTATCAAATCCATTCATTACATACTAAATGCATATCTCATTGTCCATTTGAAATAGTTACAGTTTTCTTGGTTCGTCTCACGTTTCTATCTGATATATAACATTTGATTCTGCCACAAATCCATGCACATCCCCAACTTGATCTTTAATAAGTCAAATAATTGGCATTTCTTACATGTTGTCTACACAATTTTAGAAGGAATATATATATATATTGTTTTTATTTGATATATAGTATATGATTTTTTCATAAATTTATGCATATTTAAATTACAATTTTTTATTATTTAAATTGTATTTTTAAATACAGAAATAAATTTAGCATGGTAGTTAATACAAAATTAACCACTCAAATCTACAAATCTACAGATCTAACTATTTCTTACATAATTTCAAATAAAATTAAACATTAAATATCTAAAAAAACAATTAAACTAAAACATTATGTAATTTTACTTATCATTAAACTCAATTTAAGAATTTTTGGATATTTGAAGGTAGAAAACAACAACTATATAACTAAAAAACATTTTAATTAATCACTAAACAACACATATTTCATTGAGAGATATATATGTTATAGTCAAGTATTACGTAGAAGGCATTTTTTAAAGGGGAGATTCTCCCTCGCCTTTCGTTTCCACGTATGTGTGTTGGTCCAATGAATCACCAAGTGCCACGTGAATGTATTCTTCGCCTTCACCAACCCACTTCACCTTGCCGACTCAAACTAAGACCTGGAGGTCATCCCTCACTAACACGCGACCTGGAGGTCATCACGCCATTGTTGGCTGCCTTTCCCTTTTTGAGGCCATTGTTGTCTTCCCATAAATTATTTCTTCCAAACCTTTTAAATACTCCTCGGCTCTTCCTTCTTCTACCGTTTTGCACTGCTATTGTTTTGGTCCCCCGGAGCATTCTTCATCACAAATTCGCATAGTAACCAGTTCTTCCTCAAGTCAGTCACACTTGAAGTTCCTGGTCATGGCAATGTTCATTTCGACTGCAACTCTTGGGTGTATCCCGCCTCCATATACAAGAGAGCCCGTGTCTTTTTCTCGAATCGGGTAAACATATGATCAGCCATAAAGTTTTGAGTAATCATTGATCTCATATATCAGATCAGGTATAGTGTTTTGAATAGGTGACAAAATCAGGGCTATTTATTGTGTTTTACTGTAATCCACAGAGCTATCTCCCTGTGACTTGTCCTCATGCGCTCATAAAATTGAGGAATGAGGAGTTGATCAGCCTAAGAGGCGAATACGATGGAATGGCAAAGACTGAGAGGAAGCAGTGGGACAGGTAACAGAGTGTATGACTACGATTTCTACAATGATCATGGAAACCCAGACAAAAATAAGGAGCTCAGCCGACCAGTGCTGGGAGGGTCTCAACAATTTCCATACCCCCGGAAGGTCAGAACAGACCGCCCACGTACAAAAAAAAATTGAGGTTAAATGTATTACCCATTTATAGAGTAATTCAATTCCATTTATCGGTAGGGTGTAAAACAGCTAACTCGAAATTGTCAAGAATCTCATTCCTTTTGAGCTCATCAAAGAGTTCCTTCCAACAGACGGTGAAAAATTGCTCAAGTATCCCCTTCCTGAAGTTATTGGTAGTGAGTATTTCTCTTCTAAACACGCCCATGCATGTTCTTATTCTGGACTTGATTTCAACCATACTCGGAATAACTGAACTTAGTGGAAATGGGATTAATGGGCGCAGCTGACGAATTTGCATGGAGAAAAGACGAAGAGTTTGCGCGCGAGATGTTGGTCGGTGTCAATTCTCTTGTTATACAGACACTCCAAGTAATTAGCAAAGCACTAGCCCCCCTCCCTCTAATTTCGTATAAATGTTTGAGGGTGCTGATCAGGATATATAAAAGTCATAATATCGCTTGATTTTTAATTACGCTTAGGCTACATAGTTTTAATGTTGTGAATGATTCTACTCACAGAATTTTCCTCCGATAAGTAACCTGAACCCGAATATGTATGGTCATGAGATCAGTTCTATTACTGCTTTACACATAGAAAAGAATCTGGACGGGCTAACAGTGGAGGGGGTATATATTGATCCAACTCAATGCGCGTTCCTTGTAATTTGGCTTCTATGTTTTGATCAGTAGTGATTTTCATTTATTCATAGATTGATATGATATTTTCAGGCTCTCAAGGATAACAAACTGTTCATTCTGGACCACAATGACGCCTTAATGTCGTATCTGGATCGAATAAACGCTCTGTCTACCAAGATATATGCTTCCCGGGCAATTCTCTTTCTTAAGAAGGATGGTACATTAAGGCCAGTTGCAATCGAGCTGAGCCTACCCCCTTCAGAAGGTCGGGAAAGTGTTAGGAAGGTGCTTACTCCAGCAGAGGAAGGCGCACAAGGAGCTCTATGGCAGCTGGCTAAAGCCTAAGTGGTCGTTAATGATTCTGGTTATCATCAGCTTATCAGTCACTGGTAAAATCTAATTAGTCACAACTAATAGAGTACATGCAGAATCTGTTTAATATTTACAATATCATTATATATAGAGTCCAGAATGAGGCTGAAGACTCATACAGTTATGGAACCATTTGTTATTTCTACCAACAGACAACTGAGTGTGATGCATCCCATTCACAAGCTATTGAGTCCTCATTTCCACGACCCAATGAACATCAATGCTCTGGGCTCGCCAAATTCTTATAAATGGCGGAGGCATTCTTGAAAGAACAGTATTTCCTGGAAAGTATGCCATGGAGATGTCTTCGGCATTGTATAAGCATTGGAGGTTTGACGAACAAGGGTTACCTGCAGATCTCCTCATAAGGTGATCATAATCAATACTGACTAAAATCTGAGCTTGATCTGTGTGTCATCCATTTATATTTTGATTAATGTTTTACCTATATGTGGCTATGGGCGACAGGGGTATGCAGTGGTGGACTCATCAATGCCCTACGAGCTGAAGCTGATGATCGAAGACTACCCTTATGTTGTGGATGGATTGGAGATATGGTTCACAATAATATGTTGGGTTAAGGAGTACCTTTCCTTCTACTACCAGAATGACGATGCAGTGAAATCTGATACAGAGCTTCAAGCATGGTGGAGCGAAATCAGAAATGTTGGTCACGGAGACAAGAGGGAAGAAACATGGTGGTACAACATGGAAACCGTGGAAGAAGTTGAAAAGGCATTAAAGACAATCATATGGGTGGCCTTGGCTCTTCACTCTGCATTTAATTTTGGGCAATACCCTTACGCATCATCCCACCTGGGTTGTAGATTGTACTTTTGCTTTTGTTTATATGCACATGTCATTCAACTAGAAGCATTTTGCACAAATTTGGCTACAAAATCGTTCCAAATATGCATTCTTGGCTTGCTTATGTGTTGTAAGTTTGTTGGGAGAAATTTTCTCCATATTTAGAAGTAGAGCTTAAAGAAGTTAAGTTGGAGGACTACTATGTGATGGATGAGCCATCAAATCTCCTTCAATTTCTCCGTTCATTGAATAGGACTGACCAATTCCACCTATATGCAAGGATGAAACCACAAAATCTTGTATTTGTGGTCATCATAGTTGCTTGTGTGGATGGTTGCAGGTGAGACACACCCATACATGTGGATGCGGTAAGCAGCGGATTTATTACACCGTTCCTTTACCTGGATTTGGAATGGGATTTTCGGTTGAGTGGTGTTTCTTCAGGAGGTTTAGAGGATCGAGGCAGAGCATGTAGATGACGTACTGTCTATCATGAATGACCGTGTCAAGGGAACACTGAAGGTCACACGTGCATTTGGTGTAGATTTCCTCAAGCAGGTTAGAGATTATCCATTCAGGAATTTACCCAACGCTCAGTGTTACATCAATCTAGGGTAAACTTTGGTTTCGATTTGTATCAGCTACTTGAGAAGTTAGATTAGCTAAAATACCATCCATTAAGATTTTAAAGAATTATGGGTAAACACACACTGGAACTTGTATAGACTGCTTATTTTGTTCATCATTTCTAACATTATCAAGTAAAATTATATTTGTTTCAGTTTCATAGGGTTTTGTTTATGACATTTTTTCGTTCAGTTTAAACTTTAACCGACTCTTAGAATCATATATTATAGCCAGTGAAATAGATTGATCACATCATGCTCTTGGTTTGATGGATGCTTATCTTCTTGTGATGGCAGCCAAAATGGAATGATTCTCTTCTCTAGATGTTTAGAATTGATTTTGTTGGCACCACTCCATTCATTACCTACACACCTACTCTTAATCACCATAGACTGGGCCCTTAAGACCATTTTTTTATGCTTTCATCAGATGGTCTTTATCAATATTTTACCAATGAAGATGTGGTTAACCATGTGGAATGGTTTATTTCATCTTTTCCGGATGGAGATCCTGCCCAACGTCTCGTTGAAGAGGTCCTCTTTTGTGCAGCAAAGAAAGCTGGTAAGGAGACTTTAATGCTTAGAAATAGCTTGAAATAAAGTTATTATATAGTGCTATATGGTATACTTGTTTTTCTGAAGTACTCAACTAGCATATGGATGCAAGGATGGATTTCCATGATCTTTTAGATATACCTCAAGGAGATCGTCGCAAATATCATGACGATGTTTCTGTGATGGTTGTTTCTTTTGAAGGAAGAATATGGAGATCCTCAGTGTAAATAATGTCAAAGTACTAGAGAGTTAAGGTGCTCAAACATAAGAGTTGATTCTTTCGTCTCTTTCAATTTTCCATATGTACCATATTTTGAAGCAGAGATTACAGCTTGTAGAGGCCTTTATCGTTGTATCTGATGGAAATGGAAAGCTGCAAGTATTCATCTCCGCAATTTTGCCCTTATTTTTTAATGTTGTTATCGATAGCTTTATTTATTTCTTCCATGGATGCTACATGGAGAATGACACCCCTTTAAAATGATTCAACAACTTCCTTTTCCATTCCATTGGCAAATTACCCATGATGAAAATGAATATATTTTCTCAGAAATCTTAAATTTGCACCAAGTCTTTTTTCTACCAATGTTCACAGAGAGGATTGTAGAAGAGGAAAATTGGTAGGGACAATTTGACTTGTGGGAGGACTACGAACGAAACAATGGAAAGTAGGGGGCACGAGGTGTTTAGGGATCTTGGGAACAGAATGGTAAGAGGACAGAGCCAATGGGAACAAACAGGGGAGCATGCCAAAGTCAACCAGACTAGGGTGATTTTGAGAGGAGGGCTTCTTGTCTCGAGGGAAGGAACCCTCTTGACCAACGAAACTGGTGAGCTTAAGAATAGAGGGAAGCAGACAACAACGGTTAGAACTCTCAATTCACCATTGGAAAGTGAGACTGGTGAGGATAATGAGAGACTCTCAAACAACAAGAATGGCCTAGCTAGAGTTCACTAAATGGTCATTTCGGAGTTCACTAAATGGTCGTTCAACCCTACTTTGTTGATATTTAGTCCTGGAAAAATTCTTAGGGTGTATGTAATCATAGGAGGTATTTCATAAGCATGGTAAGAAAAAGATCGAATTCCTAGCCATCTTTCTCACCCTTGTAAATGGGGTATTTTGTAAAGATTTTGAATTTTTGTATTTTGTCAAACCTCAGGGGGGATGAGGCTCAACAATTAAAGTTAGTAAACTTTGCTGCAATCAAATGTTGGTAAATATGTTATTTTTATATATAGTAGACAGGAAAGCACTTAGTCGGATATGCAGATCCTGCCCCCCTATAACCATTTGTATATTTGAATTTTTGTCACATAAAATCCTTTTTAACAGGCCAAAAAAAACTACTGAAATGCTTCTCAGTCATAAACATTGTCACAATATTCCATCGTGTGGATTGCAGATGCATTTTGATTTCATTGCAGATGATAGATGATTATAAAATTATTTTTACTAAAATTGAATCTTCTACAAAATATTCATAAAAAGTAATGACAATATGTTCAGCCCATAGAGATCAATATATGTAAATGGACAACAAAGAGCCAAGTACCATATGGAAATTTCAAGGTTTATAATAGCGTGTATTTCCCTCATGCAAATGTACTGCTTAATAGTGCCTCTAATTGTAGGCTTAGAAACAAAGAACTTAGAAAAATTTAATTTTGATTTGCATTTTTTCAGAACCTTGTTATATTGGCCTCTTCAACCAAATTAGCAATTATTGTAATGATGATACTCTATGGTCGAATATTCTTGTCATTGTATTCCCTAATTTGATGAGATCCTTCCATGATTAGTTGTTACATTGTGTTGTTGTTTTGTCAGCTAACTTCTTACTTGATATAAAAATTGTGGTTAATTGGTCAATGCAACAGGGTACCTTGAACGTTCTTCATCTTCAAATTTGATTTTATCATATATGTGAACCAAATGGAAGTAACCCAACAAAGAAAGCTATCCATTCCGCATATTGAGACCCGGACCACTTTTCACAATTAGGCCTGTAATAAAAGCATATAGTCTGAAACAAGTCATACTTTAGTCATGAATTTATAAATTGGTATTTGATGATATTGAGTATATGAATGAAAGGAAATATTATTACAATCGGGGATATACCAAAACGCATAGTCTATCCCTGACTTCGAACTCATTCAGGGGTTTCTTTCATTCTATAGGAATTGTATTTCTCTTATAATATATGACGTACATTTCATTCTTGCAATTTTCGTCAAAAATATCAACAAACAAACTATAGATTGAGTCTTTGTTTGACACAGTTGAGAAACTTTTCTAATAGTGCTTTGAAGTCTTTGCATACTTGATAAATCTTTGGCACCCGTAAATAGTTTCGATGTAACAAAACGCTTCATCATATGTTATATATTTAAAAGAGAAATCACATCACATAAACTAACTGGTGTTTCGTCCACATAAATTGACTGATGTTGCATTTTACGGCCTGTAAATTAGATTCGAGACCCTTACCCCGGAAGGAAAAACATTATTTGTTTTTTTAACGAGTATCGTAACTTATAATATAATACCCTTGTTTATGGGTGATCTTGAGGTTGAATTTGTACTATGGCAAACGTCTTGATGGGATCTTCCCGCGACCTCCGTCCATTGATGATAAGATCACTGAGCTCTTGAAGAAGGCCTTAGAGTTTGAACCCAAGGTTGTTCCTTTCTGGAAGGATGTAAACCATGTTCCCTTCTTGTTTCTTTCCTGGGCCCTAGACTTGGTATTGAATGAGTCTAGTAGAATGGTTATTGCAGATATTTTGTGCAACGTGTTTCGGACCGTGGTCACCACGATGTTGGGCGATTTGTTGTTGTTGGTTTATATTTCCATGAACAAAGTGGCTCTGCACACGAGGGGGTGGAGTTTGGAATTGGGAATGTTGCCATTATTAAAGCCTTTGTTGAGGCAGATTGTAAGCATTTTTTCTGAAATTCATGACTAAAGCATGACTTGTTTCAGACCCTTTTTCTTGGGTATTGATAGGTATGGCAATTTCATCTTCGACGGGGGCAACGAGTGGTACAAGAACACGTAGGTACAAGAAAACGTAGCAGAGAAGGGCTTGTTGTATTTAGGAATGGGGTATCTGGCGATGAGGAGGAGAGACACTACAGGTATATTGTAGATGTGCTCGCCAAGGTTACTTGTCATCATGTGGTTGTAATTACAAAGATTAGTTTAGGAAGCACACCACTACCTTTTATATTTTGGTCGTGCCTCTTTATTACAATGAGTATCTGTCTTTTGGAATATTCCTGTACATTGAACAATGAATATTAGATCCGCATATTATGGATTCCTATTGTTTATGGGGAATCAGAGAAGATGAATCAGTTGAAGCAATACTTTGGCATTTGATATTTCTTGTTTCAACCCCATTCTTTATCTAATTCGAAAACCCAATTTAGAGGATGCTCATTTAAACCATGTTTATTATAATTAACATACATGTTACTAAACTTCATGAACGTTTCTTTAGAGGGGATAAATGCTTTTTTAAATGGAACATAGAACTAGAAAAAGAAATTTATATTAGTAGTGTATGCCTGAAGAACCCCAAATAGTAAACATGTTACTAAACTTGAGGAACGTTTCTTTAGAGGAGATAAATGCCTTTTTAAATGGAAAATAGAACCAGAAAGGGAAATTTAAATTAGTAGCGTATGCCCGAAGAACCCCAAATAAGAAAGGTTGTAGTGAACCAAATAATAAAGTCGATGAGTCCTTCCTACTTTGATTATAGAGAACAAGGTTGTTTTATCCAAGGTACACAAATAGCTCAATAGTGGATAGTGTAGTAGTGGCATAAGAAACTATCCATGTGTCCAAACTAAATAAGAGTTTCTATGTTGATCAAATTGAATATGGCAAAATCTTACGACTTGGTAAATTGTAATTTTCTTTTACTACCTTTAAGAGTTTTGTTTTGTAATTTTCTTTTACCACCTTTAAGATTTTTGTTTTCACGATGGATTAATTAGTTTAAATGATGATGACTTCCCCTACATTTTGGTTTCATAAATAACTTTCCTACATGTTTCTTAAACATTTGAGAATATCAATATAGGGATTCCCATTATCTCAAAACCCCTATAAAGGATGGGCCCTTGTTCATCACACTAAGGAACTTGGAGGGGTTGAATAATCCCATTCAGATGAAGTGATTTTTGATAAAGATATTTGGCCTTTTTTTCCCACGAGTCTGCCTCTCTGTTGAGCCCTTTGTTTACATGAAAGAAATGTAAAACAAATGCAACCGGGATTGAGGCGAAGCTTGAAAATGTTTTCCACTGCTAACCTATATTTGAGCAGAGTATAGCTATATAGAGAGAATTGATTACAAATGGATTTCAGTGTGATATGTTTGTGGAGAGTGCTCTTGTAGGCATGTTGAAGTAGGGTTTCCTTGTATTTTTAATCACAAGAGAGAGCAAGGCTTCATCATTGAACCATGTCCAACAAGATCATCTTTTGGGAAAAACCGTTTCACCTTCTTTCATCATCAAAATGGCGTAAAAACACATCTTTAAACTTTAAAAAGGAAAAATAAAGACGTTGAGTAATAATATTATACAACACATTGTATTTTACGAAAAAACACGTTCTTTTCCAACATACATAAAAACACATTCTTTTCCAACATACATAGCATGTATTTTGTTCGACATTTCCTTCCGGAAAATAAAGAAGTTGAGTAATAATAGTCTAGAACACATTGTAGTTTAAGAAGAAAAAAAACACGTTCTTTTCCAACATACATACCCTGTATTCCGTTCGGCATTTCCTTCTCCCGCTTCGGGGGTATGCTAGTTTATATTATAATCCCTTGATATCACAGTTACTTTCATATCACGAAAAATTTCTCATTTTATCATGTGCCTTTATACTTTTCACATGGATGGCCTCTTATCATTCTACCTTTATACTTTGCCTTGGAAACTTTGTTAATGTTTTTTAGTTTCGAAGACATCATTACTGCTCTCTTTTTTTAAAAGTGAACACCTTTATTAAATTTTGTAATGACCAGGTATTCGTTGGAAGAGTTTTGTTTTCTTGCATAGAAATTTTGCGTAAAGAAATACATTGTGTGCATTCTTATTAGAGATGACAAATAAGAAGCACTTCATCTAAGCATTGATAGGGGAGATATTTCGAAAGGAAAATTGATATTCAAAATGATTAGAAATGACAAAAGGACTAAAATTGAATTTATATAAGGTTGAATGTTTGTTGCACCATGGTGTAGTAGTTGAAATAGTGGTGTCATGGTAATAATCTTACCATAATCGTTGGACAATATATTACTTAGATAGAACATGTGTTCATTTTGTTGGAAACATGCCAACGAATTTTCTCATGTGGTCACATGCACATGCATGCAGCTATGTTAATGTGCATGCATGCAATCTATTTATGAATTGCTCGTGTAATTAAGTGATCTATTTATGATTAGTTTGTATAACTGAGTGATAGATGTTATATATGTGAGCATACCCATAGAGGTGGAGTACGTAATGTGATTGCAAGTGTGTGCAAGGAGCAGAGAGCAAAGTGTATGAGGAGAGGATGATTGTATGCCTATGAAGGCTATTGTAATTCTCCCTTGAATAATAAGAATACCAATAATCATTGCCCGTGGTTTTTTCCTTCATTGGGTTTCCACATAAATCAATGTGTCAAGTGTATGATTGATGTGATTGGTTTAATGCGTGTTTGATCTTGTTGATTTTATGCTCTGTTATATGCTATGTTTTGCTTCCACTGCCTAATAAGTGGTATCATAGCTTAGAGTTGAACCTGGAGTAGAGAGCAAAGGATAAAAGAATCTGGTCGTTGGATCAAAGAGCCGAGTCGAGTGAAGTGGATGGTTGTTTCTACTAATGGAAAAAGTGTAGAGTTCCAAGTTTGAGGTGGAAAATTTTAGTGGTAAGAATAGCTTTGCGCAATGGAAAATCAAGATGTGAGATCTTCTTGTGCAACAAGGATTGCAAAAGGCCTTGGCTGGAAAGTTTAAAAAACCGACAAGCATGACAAATGAGGACTGGGAGGATCTGGATGCAAGAGTCCTTAGTATGATTCGTCTATGTCTAACAGATGATTTGTTGTTTAACATCGATGAAGAGAGGACAACAACAAGTTTGTGGACCAAACTCAAGAGTCTGTATATGACAAAGAACTTATCAAACAAAATTTTCTTGAAGAGGCAGTTGTACAACTTGTGGATGAAAGAAGGTACAAAAATTGTTGATCACTTGAATGTTTTGAATACTTTGATTTGTCAATTAACTAATATGGAAGTAAAGTTCAAAGACGAGGACAAGGCAGTTACGCTATTGTGTTTGTTGCCTGAGTCTTGGGACCATCTGGTCACAACTATTTGGTTTAACACATTAGATGCCATTGATTATGACACTGTTGTGGTATCTTTGTTGTCTGAGAAGATAAGGAAAAGATCTGATAAAGAAACCTCAACAACAGAAGCATTGGTGGTCAGAGTTCGATCTACAAAAAGGGGGCAGAATCAGAGGGGTACTTAAAGGTCTAAGTCAAGAGGCAAGAAGAGTAAGCATAAATGTTGGTTCTATGACAAATCTAGGCATCTCAAGAAGGATTGTTGGAAAAGATAGAATGCATCCCAGGAGGACTCCACAAAATAATCAAAGGAAGCTAATGTAGCATAAACAAGTTCAGGTTCTAGTTCAGGTATGGTTGATGAGGTATTGTCTACTTGTGTTGTTTCACATCAACATCGTCATTGGTTGTTAGATTCCGGTGTGTCCATCCACCTGTGTATTCATATAAATTGGTTCTCAACTTACCAATATATTGATGATGGTGTTGTTTTTATGGGAAATGATTTATCTTATAAAATTGTTGGATTTTGTAGCATCCAAATTAGAATGCATGATGGTTCTGTAAGAACATTAACAGTTGTAAGACATGTACCCAAACTTAGAAATAACTTGATATCTTTGGGAGTTATAGATTCTATTGGTTACAAGTGTACAACTCAAGGTGGAGTACTGAAGGTGTCCAAAGGCATCTTAGTAGTCATGAAGGAAAAGATGATCTGGAACCTTTATCATCTTGAAGGAAGGACAGAGGTAAATCAAGCATTGGTAGCATCTAAAAATGCAAATGACTATGTTTGTTTATGGCATCATCGTTTAGATCATATGAGCGAGAAAGGGCTTAAGGTACTAGTTGATCGTAAGTCACTTCCAAGTTTGAAGTTTCTGAATTTGAATCTCTGCAAGTATTGTGTTTTTGGAAAATAGTGTAGACAGAAGTTTAAAGGAGGAAGGCATATAAGAAAATGTATCATTGATTATATTCATTCAGATGTTTGGGGACCATCCCCTACAATTTCTCTTGGAGGATCGTCATATTTTGTGACATTTATAGATGATTACTCTAGGAAGGTTTGGGTCTATTTACTTAAAAGAAAAGTTGATGTATTTAATACTTTTAAGAAATTCAAAGCTTTGGTTGAAAAGAGCATTGACAGGTCAATCAAGTGTTTGAGGACATATAATGGAGGTGAGTTCACATCTGTGGAATTTGAGAACTATTGCAAGGAAGTTGAGATCAAAAGACATAAGACCAAGATTTATACTCCTCGGCAGAATGGTGTTGTTGAACGCATGAATACGACTCTTCTAGAGAGAGAAAGGAGCATGCTTAGTGATGCCAAGATGCAACATGAATTGTGGGAAGAAACAGTTCTTAAAGAATGCTATCTGATAAATCGGTCACCATCAACTACAATAAATTGTAAGATTCCAGAAGAGGTATGGACATGTCATTACTATAATTTTTCAAATCTGAGAATATTTGGTTTTGATGCTTATGCTCTTATTTCTAAAGATCAACGTTCTAAGTTAGATCCTAGATCAAATAAATATGTCTTTGTTGGTTATGGTGATGGATTTAAGGGGTACATACTGTGGAATCCTACTGCCCACAAACTCATCATAAGCAGAGATGTAGTATTTGATGAATCCTCACTCATAAAATTAGAATTGGTAGATGGTGAAGTGAGACATGAACAGGTATCGCAAGTTCAGCAAATTCAGTTGGAAACTCAACCATCTTCAAAAAGGTAGGACCATGAAGAAGTTTGAGAAGAACAAGATGAAGATGTAGATGTAGAAAATATCCAGGAAACTGAGGATATGCCTCAACCATCTCTTAGGAGATCTTCACGGGTCAGGAATCCTCCTACAAGGTATGACGATTATGTTTCATTTTTGTCTTTAGTTTCTATTGATGGAGAACCTAGTTGTTTTCAGGAAGCATTTAAGGTATCTGAAATTGCTCAATGGAAGAAATCTATGAAAGAAGAAATGGATGCCTTAGAAAGGAAAAAAACATGGGACCTGGTAGAACTTCCAAAGGAGAGGAAGGTTTTCGGTTGCAGGTGGGTCTACAAATTGAAAAAGGATGTTGATTATAAAGTCGAAAGGTATAAAGCAAGACTGATAGAAAAAGGGTATTCTCAAAAGGAAGGTATTGATTTTCATGAGATTTTTTCACTAGTTGTGAAGCTTGTTTCAGTTCGTGTTGTGCTAGCACTAGTTGCTTTATTTGATCTTGAGTTAGAGAAGCTAGATGTTAAAACAATGTTTTTACATGGATATTTAGATGAGGATATATATATGGAACAACTAGAAGATTTTTTTCAGGATCGCAATAAGAGGTTTGTTTGCAAACTCAAGAAGTCATTGTATGTCTTGAGACAGTCTCTCAGGAAATTGTACAAGAAGTTTGATTCCTTCATGGTGAGCCTAAATTTTACAAGGAGTGAATATGATCATTGTGTTTACTTTAAAAAGTTGGAAAATGGCATGTTCATTATTTTGGTGTGATATGTTGACTATATGCTTGTGGCAAGTAAGAGCATGGTCGAAATCAATAGGTTAAAGGCTCAGTTGGCTAGGGCGTTTGATATGAAGGATCTAGGAGCAAAAAAATAAATCTTAGGCATGGAGATACACAGAGACAGGAAAAATGGTAAGTTGTGGTTATCACAACATAAGTATGTGAAGAAAATACTTATGAGATTCGGTATGAATAATGTGAAACCTGTACAAATCCCTTTGGCTTCCCATTTCAAGCTTTCTTCAAGTTTATGTCCTAGTAATTACAAAGAAAATGATTATATTTCTCGTGTACCATATGCTAATGTAGTGGGAAGTTTGATGTATGTGATGGTGAGTACTAGACAAGACATTTCGCATGCAGTTGGTGTTGTCAGTCAATACATGACAAATCCAGGAAAAGGGCACTAGGAAGCAGTGGAATGGGTGCTTCGATATCTTAGAGGCACAAGCAATTATTCTATCACCTATGATGGTTCCAGAGATTCAGTTTACGGTTATGTAGATTTAGATTTTGCAGGTGACTTGGACCAAACGAGATCCACTTCAGGATATGTATTTACTCTTGCAGGAGGACCTGTTAGTTGGATGTCAAAGATTCAAAGCGTAGTCGCTTTATCCACTACATAGGCAGAGTATATGGTTGCTTCACATGCATGTATGGAGGAAATTTGGTTACAGGGTTTATTGGGTGAGTTTGGAAGGATGCAGGACAAAGTGAAATCATTTTGCAATAGCCAAAGTGTTATTCATTTGGCTAGAAATCCAGCTTAGCACAGTAAGATGAAACATATTTATGTTAAGTACTATTTTTTAAGACAACTTGTTGATGAAGGTGCAGTGTATTTCGAAAAGGTCCTTACAAAAGTGAATTCTGCAAACATGTTTACGAAACAAGTTCTGTTAGAGAAGCTACATTGGTGTTTGGCTCCTCTTGGCTTGCAGAAAAGATGATGAATTAATTAAGGGCATGATATATCAGGTAAATTGTTGTGAAGGTGGAGATTTTTGGAAACATGCCAACAAATTTCATCATGTGGTCACATGCACATGCATGCAGCTATGTTAATGCACATGCATGCAATCTATTTATGAATTGCTTGTGTAACTATGTGATCTATTCATGATCAGTTTGTATAACTAAGTGATAGATGTTATATATGTGAGCATACCCATAGAGGTGGAGTACGCAATGTGAATGCAAGTTTGTGCAAGGAATAGAGAGAAGAGTGTGTGGGGAGAGGATGATTGTATGCCTATGAAGGCTATTGTAATTCTCCCTTGAATAATAAGAATACCGATAATCATTGCCAGTAGTTTTTTCTCTCATTGGGTTTCCACATAAATCATTGTGTCAAATGTATGATTGATGTGATTGGTTTAATGCGTATTTGATCTTCCTTATTTTATGCTCTGTTATATGCTATGTTTTTCTTCCGCTTCCTAACACATTTAAATGAAACTAATTTGTTTTTTATTATTTTGAGAAGTGTGATATGTGTTGTGAATGTTATTCCTTTAAATGTGAATGGATTATAACTTTTGGACCAATAACAAAAGGATATTGTTGAAATTTTCCTCGGTATTCAAGTCACCAATCGATGTCTCGCAATCATCATGTTCTTCATGTTGTCATTCGTACTTATGGACTTACATCACGTTCTTCATGTTGTCGGTACATGCTTACTCACACTTGACCATAGGCATTTAATTCAGAATAAGCACATGCTATTTCGTCATCAATAACAAAATGTGGTGAAAGTAAGGGCTTGAATGTGGTAAAAGTATGGGCTTGATTCTAAATGAGCACCTCCCCATCATCCCTTACCTTCTCACTATTTTCCTTGCAAAAATGTTGCTTCTAATAAGAAGCACTTCCTAAGTCCTCCATTATGGCAAAACTCACGCAATTCTAGAACTCCATGTGCAGATATCCCCAATACGAATGTAGCCACCGTCGTTTGAATATGTGGTGCATGTGCAGCTTGGTATCAGATCAAATGTAAACAATTTCCACATTATCCTATGGGCACGGCATCCCGCGGAAGAAATAATGAGAGTTTAGGAAGTAAGAAGAAAGGCAGCTCGTCCACTTCCCCATTCTATATATTTGGAGATCTTTTAGAGTGCACCAATCAAATATCGATTCAGATATCAGTTCTGATTTCTATTCTACTTAATTCCAACTTCAGATATCAATTCAAGTGAAGTATACCCACTCTTAAGCGACCCTTTGTTTCATTGTTAAATAGCGCCTGCAAAACTAGCCACAATGTTCAGTTATTTGTGGATAGTTGGTGCACTGTATGAACTAGATAGTGGTTGGAAAACCTAGCTACGTTTTTGGTGGCTTTCGTAGCTTCAAATTTAGAGTAATAGTTTTAATAACATATGTTAGTTAAGTGAATTCCCAAGTCAAGTCCCATTAGCTAAATATTGGTCTTAATTTTAATTGGAAAGGTATATAATCATCTTATAGAATGAAAAGTTATAAAAATAAATGTGATCAGTGTAAATTAAGTAAACATTTCATCTTATGCTAAAAAAAAATTCTTTTAAATCTTTATAATCTTTAAAATTAAATAATAAATAATGGCTACATAAAAAAAAATGTAAAAATTCAATAAAATTTGAGAAATAAATAATTTTTTCTTTCAAATTCATAGTATTCAAAATATTGCTATTATTTTACATAAATAAACACATTAAGCAAACATATTTTTCTTCCATTCATTTGATATTCTTCAAGAGTATTTGAACTTAAGTCATTGAAAAAATGAATCTATTTGTTCAATAGAAGAGGCTTTACAACTTTCATTTGTTTCATATATTATAAATAGCATTCCAATCTACCTCATTTAAAGCATGAGATGCACTCTATGAGAGAAACATTAACATATCCAAAGTCTTCAATGAAATTCTTGATCTAATATTTTTTATCCAATTCAATTTTGAGAACCCTCTTTCACACCCTCTTGTACTTGTTGAAATAACAAGAATACTTGCCATCTTCACATCAAATAGGGAAAGTCTTCAAACCATTAAAGTTCATCTCCACGTAGATCTCATGCTTCGAGATTCATTGACAAAAAAAATCTCATGATCTGTGAACCTCCTATCTAAAGATTCATTGACAAAAAAATTATCGAAAGAATGGAATTAGCTAGTGTCCCTGATCTTTGTATCTTTGACAAACTTCCAAACCTCAATGGATGTAAATGTATCATATGTGTGCTATTTTCAAACTCAAGAGTCCCCCCTTGTATTTTGATTAAAAAAGAGGATATATGCATTGCACCTACCTCAAATATGTCTCCTAAAAACCATTTACGAAGCATGCTAATAGTAACATCTAAAGTAGTGCCAATAGAGGTAATGCCAACATGATCCTCTTGGAACTTTTGATTCAACTTATTTAACTCAATGAAAAAATCTACAAGCAAATGGATGCAAAATTGTTTTTGAAATATTGTTGTCAACTCATACATTTCCCCCCCTAACTTCTAGTCTTTTAACAAAGTAGGCATGAGTCTAACAAGTCTTTACATGACCCTGCCTCTAGTTATTTGCTTAATATGATGAATTTGTAACACCTCTAATTTAGTGATTTGAAATGATTCCATTAGCTCTTTAAATTCTCCATGTTGTTTAGCAGATTTCCCAAGTCGTGAGTAAACTTTGTCAGTAAATTTATCAATATATTGCAACTCTAGAAAATAGACATGAAGAATCATTTGTTATTAATTATTCTCTATAAGCTATGCAATGGATATCTAATAAATGAGAAGCATCTT
Organism: Picea engelmannii; assembly: GCA_009831015.1. Lineage (NCBI taxonomy): Eukaryota > Viridiplantae > Streptophyta > Pinopsida > Pinales > Pinaceae > Picea > Picea engelmannii. The sequence goes on along the minus strand of ML783082.1, from coordinate 24,222 downwards.
GACAAAGCTTAGTAGATAAAACTTTACGAGTACCCCTCATGGCATATGCCCCATCAGAACCAAATCCAACTAACTTGATCAAAGATAGATCCATCTCTTCTAAAATATTTCTCGCAACATCATACATAGACAAAGTTGTCCCATCCTTTATTTGAAGCAAACATATGAATTTTGTTACACATTGACCTCTTCCTTCATTTTTCAAATATGTAACATAAATTTAATCAAATGTTGCTCCATAGTTCGATTAGTATTTTCATCAATTAAAATTAAGTAAAATGGACAATGAAAAAACTCATGTTTTAATTTTTTTCAATATTTAATTCCTTACTATCTTGGAGAAAATCTTTTCCAAATATTGTATTTGTGTATGTAGAGAATTGATCTATTAGAAGCATGTGTGGAGTGCATTTATACCTATTCAAATCACAAATTGACTTACCCATTTCTAAAGGTAAATCTTGTATAGAAACAAAATACATGTTTTCAATTATTGATATAATTTTTTCATTCTCAACATCCACCATTAGTTCTACATGTTTGGTAATTGGAAGATTTCTCCCTCCAAAAGTTTCAAAAACAAATTACGAGCTTCTAATTTTGCATGGCCATTTAGACCACTAACTCAATAAGAGTGATACTTCTCTCTTTAGCAAATGGAGTTTCTCTCTTAAATTTCACGCACCAAGAACATATTATTCTTTCATTAACATTACTTTCTTTTAAAACATAAACACATAGAAATATTTTGTGTTTCTTTGATGGTTGTTCTCCTTCAATAAACTCTACACTTTTAGATTCGATGAGCATCATCTTCATTTAGAAAATAAGGGTCAATTAGCAAGATATCAAGATATCAATTGCATCAACAATTGATAATTGTTTGTTATCATTCTTAGGGTGATCTAAAGAAGATTATTTTACAAATTTACACCTATTTAATAAATTCAAAGAATAAAATAAATAAATACATAAATAGAAAACAATAATATATTTAATTCTAAAATTAATAAAATCAACAAACTCATTTTAAAACAAAAATTGTAATCTAGAAATACAAAATACAATAATGTCATATAATTAAATATTTCAAATTTTTTTTTATGTAAATTAATAATTTAGATTATCCATTAAACGAATGCACTCAAATAAACCCAAAAATATACAATGTAGACCTCTATTGGATTATGTAGCCATGTATGTGACGACCCAACAAACACATTATAGTAAGTTCTTATTATACATAAATACATCATATAGTGAGATTTGTTTATGAGGCTAAAGACAACCTTGTTTTTAAATCTATTAAACTTAATACAATTAACACACTACCTAAACTTAATTTAATTATCATCTCTTCATGTGTTGGTTTTAGGTCCATTTTTTTAATTTATAGCAACGATATTTATTCTGTTTAAATTGTCAAAAGTTCACAAAACAAACTTAAATCTTGATAAAGTTGTATTCTCTAATTGTTTTCACTAACCAAGGAAAGAAACACTTGACTTTCAAATGCATAATTTGGGTAATCAGTAAAGATTTTTTGTTCGGGCTAGATTCATAGATATCATTTGTTTGTACTAACTTCATGTAGACTACATTCAATTTTTGAATTTAACCTAAATCCTAAAGAAGAGGTGATGAATAAATATCTTACATCATCTAAGATTCCAGTAGAAGATGAATAATTAATATCTTACATGATCATGGATTCCAACCGAAGGGGCCGAAACTCCATAAAACGATTGGCGCATTATTACCATGTGAGATTCCATCCAAATCTAGAGAAGGAACGAGAGCATCAAAGAGAGTAGTCAAAGCTTTCATATTAGATTCTAAAAATATCTTGTTCTCTTAATTGGGTCTACCGCATGTGAGGAGATCATGGACACCGTTGGATTATTAACTCAAGTTGATTGCTACATATTCAGAATCTCCCTTATGAGTTTTCCCATTGTGATCCATCAAAATCCACTATAAGTGAGATTGAATAAACTAGCGCTCAGAGTTCCAGGGACATGTTGGTATGAATCAATCATGGGTAATAACAATGACATAAAATTTATGCATGGTAAAAGGCACTAACATTAATTTATTGAAAGATACCAGAAAAGAGTAGCATGGTCGCATATTTTCAGAACTTATTGAAAGCTCACCATGGTCCTAGTCATGCTATGGAAGACGTCTTTTGTTTCTTTTTCAGAGAGTGTAATTTTTTATTACGTCGAAAGGCGTATACCTATTGATAATGGGCACATTTAATAGGTTTTTAGTGCTTAATCAGTTTTGTATGGACAAGATTAAATATTGATGGAATATTCTTAGTCGTCCCAATAAATCAATGGTTGTGATTTCAACCACTAACTTCCTCACTATTATAAAGACATCCGTTTACATGTTTATTTTTTTACTTTTACTTAATCATATTTAAAATTTACTATGGTGGCTAGCTAATTGCCACGTCTGAGTGATTAACAAAGATTAAGATTTTGTTATAAAGTGGATACATGTGAATATGGAACACAACCATTTATGACCATGTGCAGTGGTGCGTTTCATTTTATGACCACGTTTCATTTTACCAGCCACGAGTTTGGGGGGAATGAAAAACGGAACGACGTTGGATAGGAATGACTCATACATTTGATCGTGAAAATCATGGAGCAAGTAGAGCATTCGGTCGCGGATCGAATTCGTATCGAGCCTTTTTCTTTAAAAAGTTTTATTATTTCTCCTTAATTAATAAAGAGAAGCTTTTCGGTGCTCAAAACCCTGGCGTGACGATAGAGTTTCGGCTTTCGTTGAAGTGTTCAATGGTTTTCCTCCGAATTTGAGTGGAAGCGTGGATTCGCGGTGAGCATAACCTGTTTTTAGTGTGTTTTTGAATGGTGGACACTGTTTTTTTTCGGGTTAAGGACCAATGTTCTGTGAATTTATTGGCGTTGTAGTTTGAGTTGGTCTGTAAAGGTTGCATTGACAGTTGCAGATAGATTATTTTGTAAAACTTGAGGAATCTTTGCGGTGGTCGGAAGGTTGGGATTCATTGCTGGTGAAGGGACCTGGTTTGTTGAAATGTGGAGGAGGTAGGGGCATTCTTGTTGATTTTCAAGGGTGTGGGTTTGTGTTAGGAGGTGGTGTACGTCGAACCTTTCGGCGTTTACCAGCCATGAGTTTGTGGTTGTGCTAGTCATTAATAGAAAAACCTAAAAGAAATATAAGCCCTCTTTATGGGTCTGGTTTTGTTGCAGATGTTGGTCTCCTTCGAATATTTTCGTGAAGTCAATGGACCCAGATTTTAGCTGTTACATCCTTCGAATATTTTTGTGAAGTCAATGGACCTAGATTTTAGTCGTTGCAGTTCTTGCACCATTGAAGGAGAAATAATGGAGGATTCACAACTTGTTTCCTTGCTTGTATCATCTGTGCGGAGATGGACTATACCATAATTATTTTCAAATATAGATCAACGCAAATATCATTTTTGTGCTTCTTTGTTTGATGATCGATACTAGATACCTAAACATTGCATGTTGCAGTGTGTCTCTCCTCTTTCTTGTAATGGATTCGACATGACCACCTAGTAAACACACCTCAATTCATCTCTCCTCTTTCTTGTAATAGATTCGACATGTCCACCTTGTCAACGCACCTCACTAACACCCGTAAATTCACATCACTAACATTTAAAAATATGCAATAAAGAACCTACCTCACTAACACTGGTAAAACACCCCTCACTAACTCACTAACAACACTAGTTAAACACCCCTCACTAACTCACTAACAGTAAAAAATATGTAGTAAACAATCTAAATGCACACCACACGCGGTAAATTAACAACCCACAAGCCCAAATTAGCTTAGTCCAAATGGATTCAATAGAAATTGAACCTTAGTGGGAGAATTTGAAAACCCACCTCCCAACCAATTTGGCTACTATATCAAGCTTGTCCCATTTCCCCAATGTTTTTGCATTGTATATGGGGAGTAGATTAGGAAAAAGGTGCATCACACCCTAACAACACCACTAACAACACATTGTAATGCCAAACCTTAAATATATATAGGGAAATCCATATCCCCCTCTCTAAGACTGTTTGATAGCACAACCAATTCATCATCCTACAAACACTGTTTCAATGTGGAATTAGGTTGCTTCATGTTGTGAAAATTTCTCTCAATGACTAAAATACCAAATAATACTTCAGTGACATAATACTCAATTTCGCAATACAGCAATTTATGTAAGAGTTTCTTGAACTGGTAGTAGGAAGCACAATTATCAATGACAGAATGCACAAATTTGCAATACAATTTTTTTCCGTAGGTTTTTTAGGGTATTGAGGGAAATGGAATGCCAGGCTCTATATCTCTTTGATATATGTGCAAGGCCAACATTATTACTTCACCCAATTTATCAGAGCACTAACTAAGGAAGCTAGATCGTACCCTTAACCATACTACCCAATTACCCAAGTACCATAGAGTAATATGCACGAATAATAATAGTAGTAAGAAAATCGATCAATTTATCTAAACATAGTTCTTGTTAAGCCACGACTTCCAATATACCTTAGAGTCTATGGAAGTGAAATTTTATATACCGTTGATGTATGGTGAAGTACTATTCAAAGGGGTACCAATAGGGCTTACAAGGGTGTCCAACTAGGTGAAACCAATTGTATTTACTACATGTATTCTTCCACAACTACAAATTTACCCTCTGAATGGCATATCACTATGTTATTTATAAATGTAAGAATATGTCTCTAGCATGAAAAAAAAATCTTTAACATGCAGGTTCAAAAAAGTTCTCTAATACCACTTGTGGCGTTCTTTATTAGGAAATTGGAAAATGAAAATGAGAAATAATATATTTTACCTATATTTATTTCAGAAATGATAGATTGCAACCACAACAACCAAATAAAGAACACTACAAAATGTTATACCTATATTGTAGAGAGAAATATTCACTTGCATCTTTGAGGGGAAACCTTCAATTGAAAAAAAAAATTGATTGCAATATACTTCACAAGAAATCTCACTACATTTCTTCTACTTCTTTATATAGTTCTATCTATATACTAGGAACATTCTATAAAATCAACTTTATAGTAGGAGGAACCTTCTAGTAAGCATTTTCACAAATTATTTCTTTCACACTGCTACATGGGTATTATTACTAGAGATGGCCTCCATACATAACAACCTATATTTCTACTTATGGTGTTAGGGTGGAACACTAACAAAACCCTTTTTTTAAATGGTTCCAGCATTATTAGGAGCTACATAGGCATTTCATCAACTTGTGTGAATATACCCATCCTTTGACATTCATCATACTTATTGACATATTCTCTGACATCCTTGTGTAGATTTGGCCAATAATACCCTACATGTAAAAATTTAATAAATGTTCTTTTGGTTGTAAAGTTCCCTCCATTTGGTTCAACATGACATCCATGGAGCACATCATAGATTTCATCTTCTCTTAGATAGTAATGGAGCACATGATTAGGTCTCATTTTGAGAAGATATCCTTGAATACAACTATATGTCCAACACATTTCCTAATGTATCTACAACATTCTTTATAAGAGAAATGTTGTTGAAACTTTCTAGAAACAAGATAATTTGCAATGTCATTAAACCATGGACTTTACAAAGACACTGCAAACATATGCTCATCAGAGCAAGTTTCATCCACTAGTTCGTCTTCTACATTGTTTTCCAAATGAGACAAGAAATACACAACATCATTCTCCTTACCAAGATTATCTAATATGGTTATATCAAACTCTTGCAACAAAAGTAACCATCTAACTACTTTTCCACTGATGATAAGTTGTTTTATGAGATATCTAATTGTAGCATGTTTAGTATGGGAAAAATGGTGTAACTTGTTATATAATGCCTAAATTTATTAATGACATACACCACAACAATAAATTCCTTCCCAATAACCGTATAATTTAATTATGATCCAACAAGGTTTTTGTTTATGAATTAAATAACATACTTTTTTGCACATTGGTGAGCTCAAGTATTGCAGAAATAAAGATTATTGAATCATGGGTATTCCCACTTAAATTATTGAATAGGGGAGTCATAGACCTATGAAGCATTATGCAAAGTTTATGCAATCATGAACTGTAGAAATGAGCTATTGAATGAGTTATATATCCTTTTCTTTTTAGGGAATGAAACTATATGATTGATATGTAGCTACCTAGAGTAGAGAACTATAAATTTGTAGCACGAGTCTTCTAGACATGGTATGTCTTGGGCTCACTGGATGATGTTGTGGAACTCCTTATCTCCTTAGTAATTAAACAACATTTTGTTGAAAGTAAAGTAGAATGTAAATGCTTAATGATATATAAAGGAAATGGAAACTGAAAAGAAAATTAAAATACTAGAAGATAAACCTATCCCACGATGTGTTTAATAGCACAATAGATCCCTTGAAAACCATAGGTTTATGGCATACCATTGAAGGAATACATAATATAAATAGAGATAAGAGAAATGTTATAGCTACAAAAAAAATCATAAACATTCACACCATAAACTATATATGCAATTCCCAACAACTCTAACGATGCATTCATTGAATCCCTCCAAGTGGGACCTGCATGAAAAGGATTGGTAATCACCTTATTTACAACTTGAATTAACTTAGAAGAATGATATTCCTTTTATTTAATCAAAAATATTCAAAATTGCAACCTCTAATATAAATCCCTTTCAACCCTAGCTATAAGAAAACTCAAACCTATAATTGTCTATCCTAATAGAACTACAAATGGACATATTTATACTAAGAAAGTGTGGGATCCCTAATGGGGAAATCTAGGATATAAACTAATAGTCTTACCCCCAAAATCATTACTTCCTCCTTCATTAGTTAAGGTGGTTCATTGGGGAATGGGATCCTAGGGTGCATGATCTCTTTTCGGCACATGAATAAATATCTACTTGGAGGATCCATGCCACCATTCCTTCTCTTGATCTACTGCATTAAATGGTTTTTGTGAAGTGCACAACCACCTTAGGCTCAAGAGATAGGCTTATTATAGAAATCATGGTTCCTAGATTTTCATTGGTCCACTAATTTCAATGGGCTCTCATGGATTGAACTACCATGTCCCTTCATACTTGGACTAGAGAATTGGGAAACATGTCTATGCAACTTCGGCTACTACTTCACTTCGGTTATTAAAAACATTTGATTAAATCCCTAATTATTTTCTAGTAAAGTTTCCCCTTCTCCATTGCATTTATTAACATGTATTGGATTCTTCTAGTTATAGTTGTTGAGGTAGATGTCAAAAGTAAAATCAAAGTTGAAAAACAAACAAAGTGTTTTTTCCACAACCATAGGGGATAAATATATAGAGAATAAATCATTAGAAATCATATCACAAATGCATACTCATCAACAATAGGAAAACTCAATAATTCAGACATATCAATCTCATGACATGAAACTAATAGACTATTGAAAGCTATTAATAAGCACATCATCATTAGCTACAAAGTAAGGAAGTTTAGTAGATATAATGGCAACTAATAAACAAAATGCAAGGTATTGGGGTTAATTTATTGTACAATTATTGAATATAACTGGCTAATTAAGGATCACATCATCCCCCAACTTAGAGGTTTGCACGACCTCTCAAAAAAAAGGAAAAAGAGCAAGGTTGTCCAATGGCATCAATAGTCTTCTTCTTTGGTTCTTCTTTTTCTGGAGCTAATTATTCTATATCTTGTATTTCAGCTATTGATTTTGCCTTTGTTGGTGTTGTTTCGATTTTTGTTGCAACTATGAATTCAATTAATGTTGCACCTACTAATTCTACTTCAATTTCTATTGCATATTTTGATTCCAATTTAATTGCTATTTTAGTTGACTCTATCGTAGGTACCATTTCTTATGATGTCTCTATTTTTAGTACTATAGCTATTTATGATTCTTCTTTTTCTATTGGAGACTTCGATTCTTGTTTTTCCATCAGAGAATTCGTCCTTAATGTACGAGAAATTATTTTTTCTATTGGAAACCTGATCCTTGCTACAATGGATTTTGTTTTTTTTGTTGGGGTCTCTACTTCCCTCATTGGGGATCTTGGAATATTACCTCTTCCTGGTGAGTAAAGCATCATATTCCGATGTAGAGCTATGTCCTCTTCGACGGAATTATGTGCAATTTAACATATAGTTATGAGATCATAAGATATAGCCTAGTATATATGTTTGTCCTTAGGGTGATATCTTGAAAACATTACAATCTATATCCATCCTTCCCTATCAACATCAACGTCTAGTTCAACTTATCTCTTGAAATAAGGAATGAGATGTAATAAAAGGAGAAACATGTATTTTTATCATATCTGGTTGGAAGTGATCCTCTTGAGGCCTTCAAGGTATATGGAATCCTTAAAGATAGTTGTCCTTATACTGGCAATGAATATGGTTCCATCATTTATGTTCCTTCGATAATGCTTCATATCTTGTTTCTGCATTCCTTAATACTTCTTCCCTAGAAGTGTCGATGAGTCTACTACAATCTATTGCAACTTCTAGTTGTCTCTTCTCCAACCCTAGATGGGAAAGTGGATCTACTATCAACTGAACGTGCTTCTTCCAAAATTCACCAAGCCTAGTTTCTTCTCCTCTTACTTGTAGTATTGCTTCGAATTCCTAAGCTTCATAGCGTTTTGTAGTCGTAAATCCAGTTTTCTCATTTTGTAGCCAAGACATACAATATCTTAGTTGCATGTCTCCAATAAACGAATTTAGGGACCACCTCATTCTTTATATCATAATGTAGTCAAGTGTAAATAAATCTCATGTAGGATATTTCTCCTTTTTGAAGTAATGTCAAAATATAATTCACAGAATTTCCAAGTGTTCTGGAAATCTATTTTGATTTGTAAAACACAACATTTACGTCTTTGCGTCTTTTTCGGCCAGTTGTACAGATCAACATTGAAGGCCGTCGATACAGTTGACCTTCATTTTGCAAATTCTTGCTTCAGTCCTTACCAGTGTCGATGAGGCTTGAATTTCAAATTTATCTTATCTATTAAGTGAAATTTTGATGATGGTTATTTGTTTTTCAGGCTCGTTATTTTAGTTTTACCCCAAAATTATGTGTCAAATTGTTTATCTGTGAATAGATATTCAATTAACTATTAACACTTTATGTGATTTAGGATTATGGACTAATTAAAATTCAAGGATTGAGAGTCTGAAACTAATTAAATTTTGTTTTTTATGATATTTAATCCTCCAACAAACCGTTGCCCAGCCCCTCTTTAATGTAAAGCCTAGTAGATGACACACTATATTAAACTAAACACCTAAAATTTATGACGGGTTGAAATTTTTTAAACTAATAAATTTTGAAGTGTGAATTTTGTATCCCAAATACATCTAAAAACCAAATAAAACTTACTGTGAGACGTCAAATTCCAACCCTGTTCCCGACTCCCTTTGAAAAAAAAAAAAAACAAATGTCTGTACCTAACTTACTCATGACGTGTATGGATAAAATTTATAAAAATAATTCCTAAATTCAAGCGAAGATATGCCTTCGGTATCAATGTCAGGAGAAAGTTATACGTAGAGAAAGTACAGAAGTATACGCTTTATCGTCGCCCACCGGCCTTTACATGAGCGTCGGTTATAATATGCTCAGACCGTTGAAAGTCGGAAGCGCCTCCTCCGTCATCTCCGCACGATGTTGTGGGTACCGCCGTTCGCGGAAGAAAATTTGATAGCTCATCCACCTCCCCATTCTATATATTTGGACATCCACTTGTCAGATACCAGTTCTCATTTCCGTTGGACTTAATTCTGACGTCAGATATCAATTCAGCTGAAGTCTGCATATCCTTAAGCGACCATTTATTTCGTTGTGAAATGGCGCCTGTAAAACTGGCCACAATGTTGGGTTTCTTGTGGATAGCTGGTGCAGCTTATGCGCTAGATAGTGGCTGGCAATCCGCACATGCTACGTTTTATGGTGGTAGCGATGCTTCGGGAACAATGGGTAACTTCACTGTTAGACAAAACACCAGTCCAATGGATGTCTGGGTGGGAGTAGATATAGGCTCAAAAATATTCGCTTTGCAGTTTCAGATTTAGATTAATAATTTTAATACCATATTTTATTTTAGCTAAGCAAATCGATCGTGAACTTAATTTGACAGGCGGTGCGTGCGGATACGGAAATTTGTATAGCCAAGGCTATGGAACGAACACTGCAGCTCTGAGCACTGCGCTTTTCAACAATGGAGCTACTTGCGGAGCCTGCTACGAAATGAAATGCAACGACCAGTCCGACCCTCAGTGGTGTCTACCGGGCACTGTGACCTCTCCAACACTTCGACATGGCTCAACCTGCTTTTCAACAGATAGCCATATACAGAAGTGGCATCATCCCAGTCATGTTCAGAAGGTAATTAATTATTACTGTAATTAGCGTGTCAACGCTATATTATTCCTCTTCTTCAATCCTGAAAAATCATTCCCAACTTGAGGTTAATTGGAATGAAGGCTAAGCGGCAGGGATAATATATGTCTGTGCAGAGTACCATGCCTGAGGAAAGGAGGAGTTCGATTCACGATCAATGGCCACTCTTACTTCAATCTGGTGCTCATTACCAACGTAGGAGGTGCAGGCGATGTCGAGGCGGTTTCCATCAAAGGTTCCAACACTGGTTGGCAAGCAATGTCCCACAACTGGGGCCAGAATTGGCAGAGCAACTCCTATTTGAATCGGCAGACTCTCTCCTTCCAGGTCAGAACCAGCGATGGAAGGACCATCACTTCCTATAACGTCGCTCTTGTAAATTGGCAATTCGGCCAAACATTTGAAGGACTGCAGTTTTAAGGCATTTTCATCTGCATCAGCACTAACTTGTCCAAGAGTAACGCAGAAGCAACGAAGCGGAACTGATATGAGAGTATCACCAGCTTTTAAGTGGTTATTACTCCGAGAGTATATTAGGCAGTATTGCCAGTGTTGAACTAGGGATACGCAGATTGCAGCCCGCTTCTGATTGTTGCTGCTGTATAGAATTGATACGCACACACGCACATCGCGTATATTGCTGCGCTGGCTTGGGACGGTAATATACTGTATCAGTGTCATATTGCTCCTAAATTACGTAAATGGGAGCTTAGATAGTTTAATTGTTATCTTTGATGGCAGTTACTCGCGCGTTGTTTATATACATGCAGTGATTCAGCTAATTGATTTTGGTACCCATCCTCTTTCGGGCTAATTAATTGAAGTAAAGACTTTACGTGATTACATATATTGGGAACGATCTAAGCATGTTTAAATGAAGCTATGACAAATTAATTTCACAGGACAGTGAAGCGCTGAGGGTCTTTCCAAGCCCTCTACGCTCATCTAGGACAGTGAAGCGCTGAGGGTCTTTCCAAGCCCTCTACGCTCATCTCGATTCCCGGGGTTGCGATTCCTCTTTCTCTGGCGGGTACTGCGAATATCATTCAGTATTTTATTGCGTTACGTATTCTTGCTCGGTAACTAGGGAGTACGCGTTTGGCTGGCGACTTAGCCGATGTTCTGACGTTTCTTTGGTCTGCTAAATAACAGAGCAAAATAGCACCCATCAGCGCAGCAGATGAACTTTTTTCTAACGACGACCTAACAATGCAGTGCTTGTTGTATTTTAATTGGGCAATGGTTTGTATGCTCTACCTCCATTGTTGCAGGTGGATTCAATGCTCGATCAAGCTCCTTTTGAACTGCTACTAACTTTTATTCCGGGATTGGAATATGCTAGAATTGGATCTGCCCCTGTAGATTTATAAGTGCCATTGAATCAATTTTAGATAAAATATTTATACTGTCTATAGTGTATTTCATTCGGTGATAGATATCTTTTTTCAATTATCTTTCAAAATACATACCGAAATTCTCAGTGTAATGTCGGATGCACTCCCTTCCCTCCAATGCCCTGTCCAAGCCCGACCATCAATGGAGTTTTAAGGTACTGGCGCGGGGCAAGACAATGGATATGAATCCCTTGTTTGTGGCGAATCACGGGCGGAATAAAGTTAATGTTCCCTCTATGGGCCTAATGGTTGGTTTCAATTACAGTTCGGACTGGTGCTTGGGTGGAGTTAAGGGAAGTGTCACGATTACAAATTATCTTTTTAGACGAACCGAGGGACTCAATGCCTCGATTGCTGGTTTGATTACCAAAATGCCATCAAACCCATCTTTGTTCCAGAATCTCGGGTAGCTAGCGGGTCTTACTTTCATGTCTCATAATATTACTGATTTGAACTCCTTCGCCTCAAAAAAACACTTCCCATCTCCAAAGTCAACACTAGTAGAAGAAGCTATGATTCAATGAATTACCATCTCGTACCTATCCCTTTCCTTTCCAACTCTCCACGGTGTTAAGAATTGCTTGAAAATAAAATGCATTTTCCATTAAAAAACCTCACGTGAATTCCACCCCCAGTTACCAACCATGTGCATAAATATGAAAAATAGGTGTCTCTGCAATATTTTCCTTGGAGGTGTTATTGGACATTTGTGGGGGATAAACTTCCAAGTTTTAAAATAAGCACATTTTTCCTTAACGTTTCGATGTGGAAAGCATATATGTACGTCGCTTGATCTTATCTCCTTTTGAGGGTGGATCTTGGTTCGATGTTTCCATTAGTTTAAATGCAGGATGCGACACTTACTTTCCTACCAAAATCAAGTTTCATTAATTTTAAAATCTTGTATTTTTTTTTGCAATCTGCATGATATTATCATATGTTATTAATTAATAATTAACTTTCTATTGCTCATACACTGATATATTTGCCACATTGTAAGGACAACACTTTTCAAACACTTCAAACTTTAAGTAAATTTTCTAAATAAATATTTTCTTTACGAAATTCATAGACAATGAGTGAAGATGTAATTACACAAATTTTCGTGATATCTCTTTTTGAGGTCGGTGTGCTTCACTTTTAAGATATGTGTGGATTGGAGTTTTTGCCACATTGTAAGGACAACCCCTTTCAAACACTTCAAACGTTAAATTTTCTAAATAAATATCTTCTTTACGAAATTCATAGACAATGAGTGAAGATGTAATTACACAAATTTTCGTGATATCTCTTTTTGAGGTCGGTGTGCTTCACTTTTAGGCTGACCCGAGTTGACTCAGATCATAACCGCTATGGTACCCTTGTCCTACAATTATGGTCTTTTACAGACATTTAAGCCATTTTAAGATGGAAATGTCCTTCAATCCGTCGTTCAGTGAACTCGTAATCATTTTGGATAGAAAAGATTTAAATATTTTATGTTTTTTCAAATGTTATGATGCGATATTAGCTTGTGTTGGAATAATGTAGAAATATTAGGGATTGGGTTCTTGTGATCTGTTTATGTTTAACATGGAGAGGTTTGAGATCCACATTTCTTGGATCTCAGATTTGGTTTGTTTGAGATCATCTTCTCTATAAATTGTACTTTGATTTCATTAATGAATTGAATTGGTTCACGCCATTCCTTTGGTTGAGCGAGCCTTCTGTGCTCTGCTCTGCATTTGCCTCTCTGTCTGTAATTCAACTTGGTATCAGAGCACCTGTGGAGTTGGCATTCGCTGCCTGTGCGTGTTCATCATCGATCTACACCTGTGGAGTTGGCATTCGCTGCCTGTGCGTGTTCATCATCGCTGCCTGTGAGTGTTTCTTGCTGCTGTGAAGCGGGCACCAGAGAGATCGCAAATTTTTTTGAAGACGGCACGACTGTAAATTACCTCTTTCAGAAGGTTCGGCTCTATTCTTTCTGTCAAATTAATCGGCTCTATTCTTTCTGCTGTAAATTTCTGCATGTGCGAGCACCAAACGGCCACCATTTAAGAGTCCGTCGATTCAGTTGAATTCGAACGAAGGTGCGTTGTAAAGAAAATTGGATTTCATTATTCAGAGCCTGGTGTGATGTGAGCAGCCGAGAAGCTGGTATAAATTTCTGCTGCTGTGAGTCGAGCCTGGTGCGGTGTGAGCCTGCTCACGATTTGGAGTTGGAAGAACTCATTCATACGACGGGGATTCATTTTTTTTGGAGCTTCCAAACACTCCAGAGATTACCTCGACGTTTCAAAACTGTCGATATCTGGTCTCCCTGCTGAGTGGGTGATGCCCCTGACTTTGGCATAACAGTAAATCTTTTCGCTGCATAGAGTTTGGTGTTCCAAATCCTGTGTGTTCTGGGTGAATTATAGGGGTTTCGAGAAAAGACATTGACTGTCGCTGCCTCCTGGCGCAGCCTGCAAAAGACCAAGGTGTGCAGTAAATTTATTTTTCTGGAATTTTTTTTTGCTGATTAATTTGAATTTCACCCTCAGAGATCAGGTGAAATGGCCACCGCCCAACATCATTTGGTTGATACATACATCAATGAGGCTTCCAAACTGAATGGAGAAAACTACGTCAATTCGAAATTCAAGCTGCAAACTGTTCTTGAATTACTTGGTGGCTGGATGATTGTTAAAGTTACTGAGCTGAAGCCTACAGATCCTGCATTACTTGCAGATTGGAATAAGAGGGAAGCCAGAGCAAAGGTTACATTGCGAATGTTTGTACAAGACAAGATTATTCCTCACATCAGAAATTGTGACACGTCTACGGAAACATGGGACGTGCTCAAAAGTATTTATGAAACCAAAGATGCAAACCGGGTATTGTTTCTAAAGACCAAATTGATGTCAATCAAGATGGAAGCAAATGAAGGGGTAAGTAAGTACATCTCTCGCATCAAAGATTTAAGTGATAATTTGGCAGCTATAGGTGAAAAA
>ML783081.1:869632-898233 GCA_009831015.1 Picea engelmannii | reverse complement strand
TAATTAAATCATTCATTAACCCTCATGAACACTATTTAATAATATCCAATTAGAAATGTTACTTTAAAATATAAATACAGTTTAGTTAATCTTTTAGGATTATTATTAAATTAATTATGCTTAATAATTAAGGGTCGTTACAACTTATCACTATTGCTATATATTCCACATAATAAGGGCCAGGAAAACCACATGATATTTATTTATACACCATGAGAACAAAAAAAATTGAGAATAGAGTCATAATGGTTATAAAATGTATATACAAGTAAAATTAAAAGTGATATATATTTAGACTAGAAAAGCCAAAGGGGTCAACAAAGACAAATCCAAAGGATTTGTTTGTGATTGAGGCATTTAACTATTTTTTAAGGACAAAAAATCTAAGGTGAGCTTATCTATCAGCTACGAGAATGATCTTGAGAGAAGAACCATGGTGCATATAAACTTGTCGTGGGCTCATCCCATTGCAATTTTGTAATGAAAATCCTAGTCTACATGATTTTTTCTACTTTTAAACAATGAGATTTAGACCATGCTGAGCGAAAAACACTAACTATTGCACAAGGTTCTTGTGTTGAACCTTGCCCAATATTTTGATTTCTCAAACAAAGTCCTAGTTTCTGAGAGGATCTCGCTCATCTCACACAATTCTGTCATAATCCAATCAACGAGTTAAGGTTAATGTTGGATGAGGATATAGACACTCATGCCATTTCCTACCATAAGATTCCAAAGCCCTTACTCTCTTCCAGGGATTTATGTCCCATCTAAGTACCTTTGAACCAAACAAAAAAAGAGATTATCATATTCTTAAAAATATAATTGTTTTTTAAACTATTATGTTTAATAAGTTAGTAAAATAAGAATTCGCAAAACTTTATATAAATGGAAATATTACAGAGCATATTAATATATAGCCAACGGATTTTGACCACTAAATGAAGGGATACTCCTTGAGTAGCAAGGACTAATAATGTGAAATGAACACCGAGGAGCGTTAATGTGAAGAACATACTTCTAGAGTTTTGTGCAAGTCCAACATACTAGTCAACCAAACATAAATGTTTTACGAGATGTTATGGATCGCTTGCAATTATTAATGGAGATTTGAAATGCACTTAATAAGAGATTTTTTGGGAGATTTTTGCGGAAAGGTAAAGTATTATTTATTTATTTTTTAATTTAGGTATTTTTAAAAGGAATTAAAAATTTTGAAAGTAAATTTTTATGTTCAAAGTTTCTATTAATGAAACTGAATTATAATTTAAGACAGATTTTTTTATTGGATTTGGAAAATAATTTTGATTTAAAAATATTGAATTTGTTTATTTATTAATTTATTCTAAAGTGAAATCATGAAAATTACTCAATATTATGTCATCAAGGATGGAACTATGAACTTCACATGGTTTTATTCATGAATCTCATAATTGAGGAATTGATGGAAGATTATAACAAAGTTTTTGTTTGATGGTTAATGTTCATTATGTATCAATCATCTTCAATTATGTGATTGTGCAATGCTCATCCTTGTATATTGACCTCCTTTAATTGTGGTTGGGGAGAGGTTTAGTGATTTAGGTGGATATTGGTGGCCACCCACCTTTCCCAACTGGCTCAAAAAATTCTTCTAACAATTTACTATTTTTAGCATTTTTTCGGTTCCTAAACTTTTGGGGCCATTTTGAGGGCCTTAATGAAGTTTTTTCAGGATCGAGCACTTCATTAATCACCAATGTATCTTAGTGATCCCCAAAATGAATATCCTTGACGATACCTTTCCAATGAGCTATTGTGCAACCCAAACAAAGATCATATGCCAAAGTTACGCCCCTAGGAATTGATACACCAAACTACCCAAAACGGGGGTCCACAAAACTGTTGGTTTTTCATCTTCCGTGGTTAAGGTTTTGGATTTTCTTTATATTAAAAAGGCATTTAGAGCCTCATTGCAATCATATTCTTGCAAATGTGAGTAATCGTCACATGTCTTCTCAAAGATAAGATGTCACCATTCTAGCGAGTCTTTCACTCTGTATTTCTACAGTTTTCTACATTTTGCTCATTAATGGAAACTGTGTATTACTATATCTCTATGTTTATGGTTGCATCTTTGAAATATTTATGTTATATTATTGGATATTTGAGATGTCTCTGTACATTTCTTTATTATATCTCGGCTCTCATTTCGTGCCAAAAATAATCCATTAGTCTGTGTTATAATGAATTAAAATAAATATGAATGAGATTAATATGTGTGTGTGGGTGGGTGTGATATTTATAGTAAAATAGACTATATCAAAAAACATGCTTTGGAATTTCACACATGTTATTTTTAACATTAAAAAAAATATTTTACTAATTTTCTCATAACTATTTACCTCGACGGACCATTTTTTGACATTCTTTATATGGTTGGAAAGTTGTTGAAGAGCTCTATAATGTTTATGTTATTATGTTTTTATTTTTGTACATAGAGTTTTCTTATTTTCAAAATATTAGGAAATGAATCTCCAGGCCATGATCGATACTTCAAAACACTGTATAGTCCCTGTAGCAAGGATATTTGGATTCAAATGGTAATATGGGTGCTCTCAAGAGGTCTTCCACATGAGGGATGTGTATCAAGGACTTAAACTTTGTAAGGGGTGGAAAACAAGGGAATTAGGTTCTAAATTAGGCTTTGAGGGCTCATGGGCCATGAATAAGGAAAAAAACCACCACAAAGGCCTTTTGGGAGAGATATTCAACCTACAAGTGGAATGCGGTTGTTATTACAATGTCTTATAGACAATAAGGATAGGTCTCAAGCCGTTGTCAATTGATGAGAGAGGAAAATAAGGCTCGTACGCCATAAATGAAACTTCTATGGAGTAAGGTCCATGAAAAAAGCCACAAAGCATAAAACATGCCCTTTATAGAGATTTGTTGAAGCCTCAACACCTTCCCCAAACCCATTAGCTTGGGGCCTCTCCTCAATTTTTTCCAACTTAGATCATTTGATTGTTATGTCCATAAGCTAAGTTCTCTTTATTTTTAATTGTTAAGTATTTCATGTTTGAATAGATGATCGATGTATGATTTTATGTCGTTTTGAGTTATGACATGTTGTAGTCTTGATTGAGTATGGCAATAATATAGTCAAGTTTGTTTGTAGTGCAAGTATTTTTTATTAAGCCTATCACATCTCCATGTTTTTTACTCCTCTTTCTTTTTTGAATAACCTTAACCATGAAAGTGCCATATATCGTTACTTGGCTTGATTGTAGAATATGAAAAACATAGGCTAGCTCTAAATTGCTTCTAAGAAAAGAATTGGTAATCCTGTCACATAGTCAATATGAGGTGCTCCAAACGTTAGTTGGCTATTTTCACAGGAAAATGTCTCTTGGCAACTGATGGATGATGTTGGCATAGGGGAAGAATCGAGATTCAACACTTCAACAATGCACCAACAAAACCCTAACTACCGGCCCTTTCGGCAACACATGTGAAACAGATGTACTCTCACCCAAGGTGGAGACACGGGGGTTGTAGGACTCAAGTGTCTACAACCTAGTTGGGACACAGATCTGTGATCAAAATAATTAATAGAGAACTTATAAATTAATGATCATTAGTCTTTGACCCTTATTCACATCCCAGATTCAAACCCTAATTAGAGAACAACACAATATTCAACAAGATCTAAGCATATACTACCATTTAGCACATAACATCAAATAGATGTAGCATTCATTCATGTTATTAAGCACTAAGCTACTACATTAGATGCATATAACATACATAAATATTCAACACTAAGAATAAATCACATCAATAGCACAAAGAAATTACAATACATGATGTACGTGGTTCAACCCAGTATGGGGCTACGTCCAACAACTCTTCTTCTTCTGTATTATCTTCTTTCAATCTTCTTACATGGACATAGACACAAAATAAACTCCACATAGGACATGAGATCTGCGCACACCTTGCCAGATCCTCCTTCCCCAAGTTAGGTCATAGCACAAAGCCTTCTTACACATTCTGCACACAATATTCTTACAATTCCTTGCACTTATCTCTACAATTTATAACACATAGTATGCACAAAGCCTCTATATCCACACTAAACTGATTCTACTAGGTCTATTCTTTCTTACATTGCCTAGACATCTATTTGTACATTACAAATGGGGCCTAAACATGGGTAAACCCATGGGTCGACATCCCACACCTGTTACATAAACCCTAGTACCCAAAAATCCTGCAAAAGGAGGTGAGATCCCACGATCTTCACTTTGCCTAGGTGCTCCATCTTTGACTAGCTTGTCGAAGGCCCAAAAATGGTCAAACACAACCAAGGTTCTTTAAAACTTGGTCGAGGGACAACAGGCCCCCAACACTCACCTGTGACTCATCCAGAGTCACTCTAACCCGGGAAACTTTGCTTCGAAGGCCTCGAGCTTGGCTTGAGCTGCCTCAACTTGTCGCTTCGCCAGAGTCTCCTACTCGACGAACTCCTCAATGAATTTCTCTGTGACCGATCCTTGCAAGCGTTGTTCCACCGAGGTGACTACTTATTCTAATTATGCTCCTTGTTCCTCTATCTCCTCAAAAAGTGTGTAGGCTTCATCTTGTACACTGGAGTCTCTGGGTCACTTCCATGACTTTACTCTGGATGACATGGACCTTCTGTTGAGATGCGCGTCGTTCCTGTGACCTTTTCATATTCTTAACTACTGAAAGCAATTTCAACTGTGCTTTCATTATCAATTCTTGTTTCTTTTCCTATTTGAGTTGTGATTCTAATGCTCTTAGTTATGGGTCCTCTTCGAGGAACTCATAGGTCTACGCATTGCGATTACTGATTATCTTACATTCTGAGGCCAACACCTTGATGCTTTTTACTATGCTCTTGGTAGTTTCTTCTCTCTCGTCCTGCACTTCCTAAAGAGTGCTTGGCACTGCTTGCAGTTCTAGTTCTCTCACTCTTACTTGAAGCTTTTGAGTAGCTTCAATGAGATTCTCCACTTGAATCTACACTATGTCTTCTTCTATATGTGCAAGGCCTGACACATAGATAAGTGATCCGGTCACTGCCTCCTTGACTCTCATATGTTCCGTGAGTAGCTGTTCTTTTTCCTTATGGATCTGTTCTCTGTCCTCTACAAACTTCGCTTGGAATTTGTCTTTCTCTTTCTTCGCAACTCAATGTTTCTCTAGGGATTCCTTCAACGTGAAGGAAGGCCTCAATCAATACAATTCCATCTGTTATGGTGCAGTTACAATGGTCCAATGGGGAACGTTCCAACAATAACTACGTTTCTAGCCATTTTGGAGCATTGTTCTAACGGTTGGGATGCCTCCAATGACTATATTTCTTTGTCATGGAGAAGTGTCAGTAGGTGTTTTTCTGTTATTATGGCGAGGTTCATGTTCTGCAAACCTTCCTTCTGCGAAGTCCTCTTTGGAACCTTATATAATTCTTCTAGCTTTTCTTTCTTCTTACTGAGATTTCTTGATTTCTTCCCTGTGATCTGTGTCTCTTGATTCCTATTTCCATTCTTTTTTTTTATCTTCTCTTAGTATAGAAACTTCGCACTATTGAGGATCTTTCACAATGTTCGACGATAATACTTTTTCTCTTACTGTTTCTGGAGTAGGTTCTTACTCTCTTACATTGATAGGTTCTTTAAGAATTCTTGCGTTCTTTCAACTTCAAAATTTATGTCTCTAGCCCTCAGTTCCTTCGACTTGTCCTCCTGTTCTTCTATTAAGCACACTATTCTCTTAGCCATGAAATCCCTTAATTCTTTCTTTTTCTATTCTATAGCTTCCTCTTCTTCTCTCATTCGGATCCCATCTCTCTCAATCTAAGTCCTTCCTAACAAAAGTGCAAAAGGGGCGGTGTTCTCAACAAACTTAATGACCTCGAATCCTTCTTATGTCGATGCTCCATGAGCAACCAGAGGCACATGAGTAAGTATTCAACATAGGGTTATCATCTTTCCTTTAAACATTCATATTCCTCCCAATGAAGGAATCATAGCAAGATTTCCCAAAATTTCCCAAGTAATTTATGGAATAATGTTCACCTCTGTTTCTGCATCTAATGCACAGTCTATGTTGAAGCCTCCTATTTTTGTTTCTATGCACTCTTTCTCTTTTAATATCTCTAATAAACTAATGTCTATATTACCATTTAATGTTTCTTTCATCTGTAATAATATAGCCTCAGATTCTTTATGGTTCTTTGGAATATTCTTAGTTTCTTGACCTTCTTCATGGTTTTCTTGTCTCGTGTTCATCTTTTCAACTTTAGCAATCACTCTAGGGAAATCCAAAACCTCATGATAAATGGATTTACAACAAAGACAAATAGGGCCTATATTAGGGAATTCCTTAGCAAGATGTCCTGATCTTCTGCAATGATAACAAAGAGTCAATCCCCTCTTTCTCTTAAGCGATCCCCAACCTTTCCTATACTACACACTAGGATCACAGTGATGGACCTACAAAAAATTATTTCTAGGATTCTGGATCCACTTGTTAGTCCAAAAATTCTTTCTATGCATAGGGATAACATATCTTTCACTATTTCTATCAGATCTATTCATATCACATCTTCTTTCTTCTAGCTATGCCCTAGTTTTCAGACTAGGACGAAATCTATCAAATATACCTAGATCCATTCTTTCAAAACAAAAAATTCCACGTATATTACATTTATCAGAGCACCAGGCTTGAAGATATTACCTATTTTATTCAGATCGAACTTCTCTTCTTGGCACAGAGCTTCACAAGTCAAGTAGAGTACTGCACACTACAACAACAGATCTACGCATAGAGCTTTCTCTTTTCCTCAGTTCCCAACAATCACAGTTTTAGGTCTCGGCAAGGGAACCATTTGTTGGCACAAGGGAAGACCCGAGATTCAACGCTTCAACAATGCACCAACAAAACCCTAACTACCGACCCTTTTGGTAACACCTGCGAAGAAGATGAAGTCTCACTCAAGGTAGTTGCAGGGGGGGTTGTAGGACTCAAGTGTCTACAACCTAGCTGCAACATAGATCTATGATCACAATACTTAATAGAGAACTTAACAATTAATGTTCATTAGTCTTTGACCCTGATTCACATCGCAGATTCAAACGCTAATTACAAAACAATGCAATATTCAACAAAACCTAAGCATATCTAACCATTTAGCACATAGCATCAAATAGAGCTAGCATTGATTCATGTTATTAAACACTAAGCTACTACATCATATGCATCTAACATACATAAAGATTCAAAACTAAGCATAAATCACATCAATAACAAAAAACAATTACAACACGAGATGTACGTGGTTCACACCAGTGTGGGGCTATGTCCAACAACTCTTCTTCTTATTTATTATCTTCTTTCAATCTTCTTACATGCACAGAGCCACAAAACCAACTCTACATAGGACAGGAGATCTGTGCGCACCTCACCAAATACTCCTTCCCCGAGTTAGGTCACAACACAAAGCCTTATTACATAGTCTGCACACAAGCTTCTTACAATCACTTGCACTTAGCTCTGCAAGTCTTAACACATAGTATGCACAAAGCCTCTAGATCCGCACTAAGCCGATTCTAATAGGTCTATTATTTCTTACATCGCCTAAATATCTATTTATACATTAAAAATGGGTCATAAACATGGGTAAACCCATGGGCCGACATCCCATACTTGTTACATAAACCCTAATACCCAAAAAAACTAGCAAAAGGGGGCGCTATCCCACGATCTCTTCTTTGCCTGGGCACTCGGTCTTCAACCAGCCTGTTAAAGTCTAAAAAATGGTCAAACATGATCAAGGTTTTCCAAAACTTGGTCAAGGGCCAACATATGACCTCAATTTCAGTGGACGCATCGAAATCCCATTTAAAAAAAATGTTTCAAGAATTAACAAAATTGAATTTGGTAAAGCGATGACAATAATAGGGCTCGCGATTTTATTAAAAAAATGTTTTTTCTCATAATTTTGGGTACCGGTCAAAGAAAATTTTTCACTGCCCAAGCAGGGTTAATAAAGGTTTTGTGAAATTCTGAATCTAACACCACTTACATAATTGAAATCTGAGATCTAAAAGTACAAAAATGATCATGAAATATTTTCTGTCAAATGAACCTCATTACTCATGAAGACACTAAAATGCTTGAGTGAATTGATAAGTCCTCTCATTATAAACCTATCCCTATTCTTGTTGCATCGCAAAAAATGAAATCTCAATCAAGGATCGTATAGGAAAATTATGAATTTTTTGAGTCAGTTTAGGGTGCGTCAAAGTCCCCAGTTAACATTATTAAAGATCGACAAAAATATTTAATCTGAACACCAAAACATACTATTTTATTAAAAAAAGTTGAAGGAAAATATTGTAAGGATTAAAATAATTTTAAATATTAAAATAAAGTTCAATATGAAAAGGGTTCCCCATTGAAATGCTTTAAAAAAATTAACAAAAGGGTTCGAGAGGTTTTTCAGTATGCTGAATCTATTTTTGTATTCAATAATAAATTTTAAATAACAAAAAATAATAAATTTAAACAAATTTATATCGTAAAATTCCAAAAAAAAAAACCATTTCATAAAACAGTTAGACAACATCATTGATATATCCACAACTCTTACATATTGAAATCTTTCTCAACCTTCCATACACCCACACTCACCCAACATCTTGAAATGTTTCTCGACCTCTGATACACCAATGCTGACCCAACATCTTGAGATGTTTCTCGACCTCCGATACAACCATTCTCTTTAAAGATTTTGATATGTCCTTTTCTCTGACATACTCGCCATCAAATACCATTGAAACGTCAATACAAGAGGAAATATCATTTGATACAAGGCATAAATGGTGAGCATACTAAATATGGTTGTTTAGTTTTTATTAAGCTTAAAACAAAGCTTATGGAAAAGGGTTATAGGGCTATACATTGGAGGCATATGAGGTGGCAAAAGAGAGGCCACAAACCATTCGACACCTCCCTCTTAACCACTACCTTATTCTCTCCTTCACACCATACGCCCTCTCCTCCTAATGTGTTTTGGTGCTCCACCAACATTTGAATCTCTCACGAACTTCGGTGTATTGGAAACCTAAGGACATTTTAGGTCTCTCACAACCTCCGATGCATGAGAGCTACACCAACATTTTAATCCCTCACAACCTTTGATGTATAGGAGCTCACTCAAGATTATAATCTCTCTCGAACTTCGACAAAGCTAAGTGTTAAAGACTTGGCACATGGTTTTAAAGTATAACGTATTATTCTAAAGGCTAAATGAATAAAAAGATATACAGGTGACATGGAACATAATACAAGGGACTCTAAACTGTTATTGGTTCCATTTTTATATGTCATCTTAGGAACAAAAATGATGATTAAGACCCAATTCCTTGAAGTGTGTACGAATAAAATGTAAGGCTCGATTCCAACCAAGATTTATGAATTATGGAAGAGGATGAAAGCATGGGTGGGCATGCAAAAAGACTAAGGGAATGTCATCCCAGACATTGGTGGGGGGTTTCTATGCAACACAACACACTAGGCAAAGCCTATCTCCTGGTTTTGTTTTTTCCATAATGTTTGAGTCTGAGTTCCATTTCATGTGCTCCTTATATCGCTAGAATAGTTTCATCGAGCTCTACAAGAAGTTGTAGATTTCAAGACAATTCTCACCATTTGTCTTGTGTTTTCAAGTTTTAATACTCTTATTCTTTCAATGATCCATGAAATTGATAACACAACATTTCAATGGTGATGTCTATGAAATCACCATCAAAGGGACAAGATATAAAACTTATGGAAGTAGACATAAAATTCTCACTCATCTACCAATTGAATTCTCTATGTTTAAATGCACTTTTTAAAGTATGTCACAAAGTTTTATGTATTGGTGACTCATTTATTTGTGGTAAAAGGCATCCAGGTACCAATACTGTAAGAGGATCATACTCAATAATCTCTATACATAATGTGAGAGGAGTCGAAATATAGAGACATGGATGTTATACATCAAGACAAGGAGGATTTGCTAACACATAGTAGTGTCTCCACATTTGAGGCACTTGTTTTCACTGTTGAGATAGTGAATCTGTAATATGTTTTTGCACTTAAATTACAAATGTATATTCTCTGTATGCATTTTTATTGCCAACATCTCACCCAGCGATTTCAGACTACCTGTTGTTACCCTCTCAGCTTTAAAAAAAAATGCATTTGTTTTCCACCATAGGATGGGAATTTTTCCTTGCTTTTAATCGGTTTCAAGGGCAAGGTTATACCCTGCGTTGATCCCTTGCATGCATTTTCCTCTGCATTATTTGGACTTGATAGCGAAATTAATCGTCTAAGTTTTACTTGTACTCTAACTTTACCAACAATTGAATTGATGCTTGGGCTTGGCATTGTTTTAGAATTAAGCTAGTAATTATAGTTAAAGGATGGTGAGTTCTCTACGATAGCATTTAATGGAAGTTTAATTCCCAGCAGAGTCTGAAAATGGAACCTCTACATCTGCATTTGTTGGCATCCCGACAGTATGAAAAACACAAAAAATAAAAAATAAAACAAAAATTGCATCATCTACTTTACTTGTAGTCATAAGGAAGGGGTTGTTACATCTGGTATCAGAGCAGGTTCGACCCGCGACTTTGGAACACTTCGAATTTCGTTGACATGATATTTGATTATAATGTTGCTAATTAAGTTGACTTGTATTCATGCAGGTAATCATGGTTAGAGGAGGTCGTGGAGGCAGACGACGAGGTGCTAGAGGAGGAGGCATGACGCCTCCAACAACATCCATGCTTGAGGGGTCTAACTCCCAAGAAGACGAACAGGTTGTCAGATAGGAACATATAGTGATGGGTGATCTGGTTGGGCTGATGAGATATTTTTTGATGCCTCAAACCTTGCATACGGGCAGAGGTTAGGATTCTGATGCTTCAGACCTTGCATGATGCCATCTAGAAGGCCCTCATAGCAGAGGAGGAGCTTATCAGTGGGAGTCAGAGCAGGACTCCAGCGAGACCAACAGGGCAGGTGTCATCTGGTGCGTAGCAACATCAAACACTAGCCAGATATATACCAGGATATTGTGGCTTCTAGAGGGGATCCACTTTTTCTGCACCTCGGTGACTAACACCTCAGTATCGAACTCCTTACTAAGG
The DNA here is from genome assembly GCA_009831015.1 of Picea engelmannii. NCBI lineage: Eukaryota > Viridiplantae > Streptophyta > Pinopsida > Pinales > Pinaceae > Picea > Picea engelmannii. The sequence continues at coordinate 887,020 of ML783081.1, read as the reverse complement.
ACCAACATAGTAGAAGCAACATCGACCACAACAACAACAGTTTAGGCATGTTCAGTAGAACAAACTAGGATTCCAGGCCGGTGGGTTGTGAGCTTCTACTTTAGGTACCATGAGTACTGGACTGAAGAAGGGGTGTTGGATGTGTGGGGAGCCACACTACTAATGAGACTGCCCAGTGGAGAGGACTAGAGCATCTGGATTAGCGGGACCCACTACCGTGGGACATTTGGGTAGGGCCCATTAGATTCATGCAATGGTGAATAACCACCAAGCAGAGCACCAGTCGACTGTGCTCGAGATGTCATGTACTGTCACTGACCATACCCTTATTATTTTGATAGATCTCGGTGCTACCAAGAGTTTCATCTCTGGTGCAACGCTAAAAAGGATTAAGGTAAAAGTAGTCAAACAGGATGAGTTTAGCTTCGTAGAGATGGCTTCTGGAGCCAAACAAAAGGTTGGAGGAAAGGTTATGGGTTGTACCCTCAACCTGTACGTCATGATCTTAGGATCTTATGACATCATGATTGGTATGGACTGGTTGGAATTGCATGAGGCGATACTCAACTGTAAGATGAAACAGTTGATCTTGGTCGATGACGAGGGAAAAAGACGCGTGATGGTAGGATGGAACCAGGGAGTTTCCCTGAGGTTCATCTCTTCCTTGAAGCTATGAAAGAGCATGTGCAAGGGATGTAAATTTTATGCAATCCTTGCGCTAAATGAGAAGGGAGTAGTAGAAGGTCTACAACACCTTCCGGTGATGAGAGAGTTTGTAGACGTCTTTCCATAGGATTTACCTGGGATGTCGCCAAAGAGGGAATTGGAATTTACTATAGACCTAAAACTGAGGACTGAACTGATATCTAGAATGCCTTATTGGATGTCGACCTCGGAGTTACAGGAGTTGAGAATGCACTGAAAGAATTGTTGGACCTGGGATTGATACATCCAAGTGTGTCACTGTGGGGTGAGCCTGCTATTTTCATATGAAATAAGGATGGGTCGTGGAGGCTCTGCATTGACTATCGTGAATTGAACAAGACAATGATCAAGAATTAGTATCCATTGCTGAGGATTGATGATCTATTCGATCAAATGAAGGGTGCGACGGTGTTTTCAAAGATCGATTTGAGATCAGGATATCAACAGTTACAGATTAAGGAGGATGACGTCCCTAAGACAGCCTTTAAGACGAGGTTTGGGCATTACGAGTTTATTGTTTTGTCGTTATGAATGAAAAATGACCCAAGGGTATTTAAGAGTTTGATGAAGGGGGTGTTCTGTGAGTGCTTGGACAAGCTCGTCCATGTACTCATTGATGATATTTTGATTTACTCTCAGACGACGGAGGAGCATGATGAGCACTTGCACTTGGTACTACAATGTCTACGAGAACACAAATCATATGGGAAGTTGTCCAAATGATAATTTTATCAATTGAGGATTCACTACTTAGGGCATGTCATCTCCAGCGAAGGTATCTCCATGGATCCAACAAAGGTAGAGGCTATTATGGAATGGCCTGCGTCGACGAATGGGTTTAGCAAGATACTATCGATGGTTCATCGAGGGGTTTTCGAAGATATAAAATACGATCATGGAGTTGGAGAAGAAGACCAAGAAGTTTGTTTGGACTGAGAAATGCGCAAAAGAATTTTGGAGGCTTAAATAGTTGTTGACAACAACACCGATACTAAAGGTCCCTGACATAGATGCAGACTTCTTGGTATGCACTGACGCATCCAAGGAAGGCTTAGGTGGAGTATTGATGCAAGACGGCCGAATGATCGCCTACATCTCGAGGAAACTAAAAAAGGCATGAGTAAAACTATCTGATGCACGATTTGGAGTTGTTAGCCATTATATATTCCTTGAAGGTTTCGAGACACTACCTTGTTGGATGAAAATTTGAACTAAAGATGAACCACTGTGGACTACAACACATCTTTATGCAAAGGGACCTGAACGCATGAGAATGACATTGGTCGGAACTTCTTAGCAAGTATGATTTCGAGATTTCTTACATAAAAGGAATAATGAAATGAGTGGCAGATGCATTGAGTCAGATACCATGCATATTTTTGATGTTGCCTCTTCAGGCGAATCTTCGTGAAAATATTCTAACTTTACAGTACGACGATGACTGGTACAAAGAGGTCGAGGATTTTATCGGACAAAACACAATGATGGTACCAAGATTTCAAGGATTTACATTTGATGAAGATGGATTATTGAGGTTTAACAATCGGATTTACGTACCACTGAACGATGAGTTAAGGAGCTTGATCCTAAATAAGGCTCATAGAGCAGTATACATGGCTCACCTAGGAGTCACGAAGATGAGGGCGGACCTTAAACCCTTATTCTTCTGGAAAGGAATGAAGGTAGACATAGTTAACCATGTGGCCAGATGTCTAGAATGTCAGCAGGTAAAGGCTGAACATAGACATACAACAGGATTGCTACAACCACACGCTATTCCGAAATCGAAATGGGAGGTTATTTCGATGGAATTTGTTGTTGGATTTCCACAGATGGAAAGGAGAAACGAATCGATTTTCGTAGTAGTCGACAATCTGATGAAGAGTTCTCATTTTATTCTTGTGCCTGTGACGTATCAGGCACCTGACATAGCTAGAGTTTTCATTAGTGAGATTTTGAGGCTACATGGCATGCCTAAGAGGATTATATCCAATTGGGGATCGGTGTTTACTGGATGATTTTGGACTAGTTTTCAAGAGGCCTTGGGAACCCAACTCAAATTTAGTACTACGTATCACCTAGAGACTGACGGAAAGACTAAACAAACCAACCAAACCTTGGAGGACATGTTGCGCATGTACGTGATGGACCAAAAAAAGCGTTGAGAAGAATTCTTGCCACTAGTAGAATTCACTTATAACAACAATTTCCAAAGCACCATTAAGATGGCACCTTTCGAGCTTCTTTATGCGCGACCGTTTCATATGCCTTTGAGTTGGGATAGGCTTGAGGATAGGGTCATGGTGGGACCAGAAGCGATCCAAGAAATGGAATAGAAAGTGCAAGCAATACTACAAAGGATTAAAGAAGCGCAGGATCAACAGAAGATTTATGCCGATGCACATTGTATCGATTGTAGTTACTAGGATGGCGATCGATTATTCTTGCAAGTGAAACCGCATAAGAGTTTGATCAAGTTTGGAAAGGGAGATAAACTATGTCCTAGGTTTGTGGGACCTTTCGAGATTGTGGAGAGGAAGGGGCCCATGGCCTATCGGCTAGCCTTGCCTGATTCCTTGAGGCATATGCATGATGTTTTTCACGTATCTGTTTTGAGACATTATATTAGTGATCCTACACATGTTATTGAAATGATTTCCTTGCAGGTATTGAATGAAGGGGTGCTCATGGCTGAGCTGATCAACATCCTAAATCATCACGTTTGACAGCTATGACGTCAAAAACTAGATCAGGTCAAGGTCCAGTGGGACAACTATAGTTTGCACTCAGCGACCTGGGAGGACGCATATGATATGCACCAGCAGTTTCCATTTTTTTTTAATATATAGACTTATGATATTGTGATACACCTTATTTCGACACTTATATACTATGAAACTTCAGGACAAAGTTTAGACCAAGAGGGGGTGTATGTAACATACCGCTCTTGTACGCACTGAGCGAACTTATTCTTTGAGGAAACTTGGTTACAAGTGATCCAGATTATTATACTATTGGGCATTTGATTATGATTATGAGGCATTATGGATTGATGGCTTCTTATTTTTCTGTATTGACATAGATAGGTAATATTGACTCGGTTTCCCTGAGTGTCAAGGATTTTGGACCTCGAGGATGCAGAGGCATCGATGACACCCCTTGGAGTCTGGATCGAGTCAGGGAGTGGACTATTGGGGTTTGATTGTTGTATATATGAATTTTGTGCATCTGATTAGATGATATGATTATGGATATTATTCTGACATGATTCACTGATGATGCAGGCTAATGATAGCTTGTCGACCAGACTCACATGTGGAGTAGAGGGATCATGCACAACTACTAGATACATTGAGGGAGAGGTGTGGAAAATAACCCTGCCACAACTTACTAGCACTCCTGCCATGGCTCGGGCTATAGGTTAACGATTACCTAGTTTGAGAAGACCCACGATGCCATGATGACCAACTGCGACAATCTCAGTCTTCCCTCATGGAATCGTGGGTATTCTCGAACTACATAATCATTAAACTACAGTTCGAGCCACGGAGGGAGTGCTAGTAGGATGTGGTAGGGATGTTGTCCACAACCCTCCCTCAATGTCTCTGGTAGTCATGCATGACCCCTCTATTCCACACATGAGTCTGGTTGGAAATCTATCATTAGCCTGCATCATCAACGAATCATGTTAGAATAAAATCCATAATCATAACATCTAATCAGATGCATATATGTCATATATATACAACAATCAAACCCCAATAGTCCACTCACTGACTCAATCCAGAGTCCAAGGTTTTCATCGATGCCTCAACATCATTGAGGTCCAAAATCCTTCACACTTAGGAGAACCTAGTCAATAGCACCTGTCTAAGTCAATACAGTAAAATAACATATAATCACATCCATAATGCCTCATAATATAAATCAATGGTCAATGGTATATTAATCCATCTCACTTGAAAGCAAGTTTCCTCAAAGAATAAGTTCACTAAGTGCACGCAAGAGCGAGATGTTACATACAACCCATCTTGGTCTAAACTTTGTCTCGAAGTTTCACAGTATAAAATTATCGAAATAGTGTGTATCACAATGTCATAAGTCTATCCATCCAACAAATGGAAACTGTTGGCACATATAATATGTGTCCTCCGAGGTCACCACGTGCGGACTATATTTGTCTCACTGGACCTTGACCTCATGTACTATTCGACGTCGTATCTATCAAATGCGATGATCCAGGATGTAGATCGGCTCAGTCGTGAGTGCACCCTCATCTGACACCTGCAGGGTGCTCAAGTCAAACATGTGTAGGATCATTAATCAAAATGTCTCAATAGAGACGTGAAAGGCATCATTCATACGCCTCAAGAATCAGACAAGGCTAGTCATTAGGCCATGGGCCTCTCTTTTCCATAATCTCATAGGATCCCATGAACCTAGGAGATATTTTAGACCCTTTTTCCAAACTTTATTGAACTCTTATGCATTTTTAACTACAAAAATACTTGATCACCACATCGTAACTATGGTCAACATGACGTGCATCGACATAACTCTTTTGTCGATCTTGTGCTTCCTTGATCCTTGGTCTTATAGTTTTCATTTAATGTTCCATTTCTTGGATTGCTTCTGGTCCCACCAGGATCCTATCCTCAAACTGATCCCACCCAAGGCGTCTAACACGGTCACCCATAAAGAATCTTGAAGGGCACCATCTTAATAGTGCTTTGGTAACTGTTGTTATAAGTGAATTCTACTAGTGGCAAGAATTATTCCCAATGCTTCGGTTGGTCCATCACGTACATGCGCAACATGCCTTCCAAGGTCTGGTTCATTTGCTTGGTCTACCTTTTAGTCTCTGGGTGATACACAATACTAAAGTTAAGTCAGGTTCCCAAGGCCTCTTGGAAACTAGTCCAAAATCATCCACTAAACATCGATCCTTGATCAGATATAATCCTCTAAGGTATGCCATACAACCTCCCACTCTCACTGATGAAAAATATAGCTATTTCAGGTGCCTGATACATCGTACACACATGAACAAAATGAGCACTCTTCGTTAGTGTGTCGACTACCACAAAAATTGAGTCATGTCTCCTTGTTGTCAGTAGAAATCCATCGAAATGACCTCCCATTCAATTCCGAAATTGCATGTGGTTTTAGTAGTCTTGTTGGATGTCTATGTTCAACCTTTACCTGTTGACATTCTAGACATCAGGCCACATAGTTAGCTATGTCAGCCTTCATTCTCTTCCAGAAGAATAAGGGTTTAATGTCCTCCCTCATCTTCGTGACACCTGAGTGAGCCATGTGCATTGCTCTGTGAGCCTCGCTTAGGATCAAAATCCTCCACTTATCGTTTGGTGGTACGTAAATCCATTTTTTAAACCTCAATAATCCATCGTTGTCAACGTAAATCCTTCAATCTCGGTACCATCATTGTGTTTTGTCTAATAAAACCCTTGACCTCTTTGTACTAGTCATTGTCGCGTTGCAAAGTTAGAGTCTTTCCACGTAGATTCGTTTGAAGAGGAAACACAAAAAATATGTGTGGTCTCCGACTCAATGCATCTGCCACATGGTTCACGGTTCCCTTTATGTAAGTAATCTCGAAGTCATACTCGCTAATCAATTCCGACCAATTCCATTATCACCCGTTTAGGTCGCTTTGCATAAAGATTTGTTGTAGTCCACAGTGGTCCATCTTTAATTCGAATTTCCATCCTATAAGGTAGCGTCTCCAAACCCTCAAGGCATCTACCATGGATAACAAATAAAAATTGTGTGTCGCATAGTTTTCCTCATGCCTTCTCAGTTTCCTCGAGATGTAAGCGATCAATTGACCATATTGCATCAAGACTCTACCTAATCCTTCCTTGGATGCATAAGTGCATACCAAGAATTTTGCATCCCTGTCAAGGACCTTTAGCATTGGTGTTGTTAACAACAACTCCTTGAGCCTCCAAAATGCCTCCGCACATTTATTGGTCCAAACAAAATTCTTGTTCTTCTTCTGTAACTCCGTAATCGGGTTTGCTATCTTCACAAATCCCTCGATGAACCGTCGATAGTATCCTACTAAACCCATGAAGCCACGCACTTCCGAGACATTCATCGGCCCAGGGCATTCCATAATAGCCTCGACCTTTGCTTGGTCCATGACGATACCTTCACGAGAGATGACATTCCCTAAGTAGTGAATCCTCGATTGATAAAACGTGCATTTGGACAACCTCCCGTACAATTTGTGCTCTTGCAGACACTGTAGTACCAAGCGCAAGTGCTTGTCATGCTCCTTCATCATCCGAGAGTAAATAAAAATATTGCTAATGAATACTTGGACGAACTTGTCCAAGTACTCGCGGAACAATCCGTTCATCAATCTCATAAATACCCCTAGGGCGTTTGTCAGTCCAAATGGTAAAATAGTAAAATCATAATGACCAAACCTCATGTTAAAGCTGGTATTAGGGACGTCATCCTCCTTGATCCATAATTGGTGATACCCTAATCACAAATCGATCTTTGAAAACATTGTCGCACCCTTCGTATAATCGAATAGATCATCAATCATTGGAAACATATATTGATTCTTGATCGTTGCCTTGTTCAATTCACAGTAGTAAATGAAGAACCTCGATGACCCATCCTTCTTTCATATGAAAATAACAGGTGCACCACACGGAGAAACACTTGGACGTATCAGTCCTAGGTCTAACAATTTCTTCAGTTGCATTCTCAACTCCTGTAACTCTGGGGTCAACATCCGATAAGGCATTCTAGCTATCGGTTCAGTTCCCGGTTTTAGGTCTATAGTAAACTCCAATTCCCTCTCCGATGACATTCCAGGTAACTCCTCCGGAAAGACGTCTCCAAACTCTCTCACCACAGCACTACTACATATGGGTGGATTATTCCACAATAATTTTCCATGCTTCCACTAGTTTCATCTCTTTTCTAAACAGGGAAAGATTTTTGTCATTATTGCCACGGAAGTTCGTCACAATATCCATGGAAATCTTATTTTAATCTAGTTGAGATTTTCGTCACAATAGCGATGCAAATTTTGCCTATCTCATTGGTTGGTGTTAATGGCTAGTTGACTATTTGATCTATATATACCTGAGTTTAAGATACTTTGTGACACAATCGCTATAGTTGAGACATTGTTCTTGGCTTTTGTTTGAGCTGTTTATTTTTTCCGTCACCCACCAGTTGAACAAATCCAATTCTCGATCTACATAGCTCATATTTTGAACTTGCAAGGTTAGTATGTTATTTTTTATTGATGTACTCATTTAACTTGTAAAGTTTTGTTCAAATGTCCAAATTTCATAGCTTGGTTTTTCCTTGATAATATATTATAATATGTGTAGTACCATACCTCATGTCTTTTGTTTTTGGATCTAGTTAGTATATTCTATGGAAAAGGGTATGTGGATTCGATAATATTTACGATATCTTCCCATAATATTCACAAATTTCAAATAGAACTTGCATTATTTTCCACAGACAAAGAGATATAATGCATGAATGTGGAAGATAAAATATTAAAACAAAGAAGAAAACTGCAATTTCAACTTCTAAAAATAAAAATTCGAGGAAGGATCTAATTTCAATGAAAGAGGCATAAGCTTACCAAATATTCAGGAAGAGACTATTATGAAAGCTTCACCTCACCCAGATAAATATTGATAACATTTCCCTCTTCTGCATAAATTCTTTGCTATCCTCAACATATTGTAATAAATAATGGGTAGGTTGGCATTAGTGACAAAATAACCTGTTGATATTACATATAATTATTAATTTATGAGAGATCATCCATTATTTAAGCATGCAAAACAAAACCCAATACTAAATATTGTGGTTGACGTGATCGGATCTGTACATTTTGCAAAACAATGTACGATAATTTCCATTATTTAAGCATGCAAAACAAAACATTATAAAACCTTGTTAAATGTTTTGTAAATTTACAAAAGTGAAAATGATTTTGACTTGCAATCGATTTCTATATTCCCTGCTTTAGCAGGGACTAATAAGATACATAAACACTAACTCTAAACTTATGTTAGGTATATATGTCGTTATTATATAAAGAAAACATGTGTACACATATGACCTTATTATAAAGATGTTATCTATGTCGTGATTAGGCACATAACAATCACTTTTAAATAACCACCTTCAACCATCTTAGCTTATGGTTAGACACCTTTAACTTTATTGGCTTATGACTAAGCACCTTTAGCAAATAAAATTATGATTATATACCATAGTATTCCAATATAAATAAAGTATATTTGTTTCAACTTTCTCAATAAAATCCACATACCCTTTTCTGATATGTGATGTTGTTTCTCTAATTTTTTTATAATCACACGCAATTATAGATGTAGTGATTAAATTTAGTTTGTAGTTGATGTAACTTGTTTATACACTATTAATCGGGATTGGTATCTAAAATATAAAAAAATCATGGTGAAATCTACGATAACATGATGAAATCTACTAGTCATACATTGAAAAATGAGAACATGCCAAAGTGTCTTAGAAAATAAAATTGTGACCACTGTAAGTAGCATAAAATTGTGACCATTGTACGTATATGAAAATAAACACGTCATAATTTAAACGAACCCAACCCAATTGTGGATGACAAGTGGTTGGCATTCTTTTTTTAGTGGTGAATTTCAAGGATTGAAATTTTGTCTACAAAACAACTTAGAGGCTAGTGTATGGTGTCGAGTGATTTAATTTTGAGAAATTTTGACCACTTTCGTTAAATGGTGTGTAATTATTTTCCATGGTTATTCAATACACAATACTCTATAGTACAAATTGAAGCATATCTATCTTAATAGTTAATCGATAATAATAAAAAAAGCATGTCAAAATGTCTTAGAAGAAATAATTGTGAGGATTGAGGTCACCGTAAATAAACATATCATAATCTAAAGGAGTAGCTAAAATATATAAAATTGACAACTTAATGTTTGGTATGGTGTAGGTAAGACAATTGCTTGTCAGGACAAGGATTTGTCACAATGAACGAAAATGACAAGAAGCTTTCTCAGTTAAGAGTGGCATTAGAGGCGAGGGGTGATGGAAAATGTTATTGCCCTTGCTATGATTGCATAGGCTTGCAAAAAAGAAGGCTTTTAATAACAACAACCCAAATACATTGTAGGGAGAAGGGGCACACCAAAGGGGGTTATCAATATCATCCATTGGTAAGAGAATTCAATATTTAATGTATTCTCTGTAATAATCAGTATGTCATGAATTTTAGTAATATTTCTTATCAGAATTTTTATATTTTCTATACACACTAACTTTTCTACGTTGTTTTTAAATATATAGACGATGCCCCCAAAATGTCGATCTCCAGAGAGTTAGTTTCCACGTACTAGAAAAAAATACTACTTTACAGGGAGATGAACTTCAAGATCAGAATATTGAAGCTACTGATCAAGTTATTAATGATGATATGGATGGATATAACATTAGTGATTCAAATCAGGAAGATGAGAGACATAGATTGATCCATGACACATTTTCTCCAATGGATGAGGACAACCAGGATGATAGTCATGATGTTGATCCTCTACTCGAGAAGTCACGTCAACCTCTTTATGAAGGCTCAACAACAAATATTTTATCTTCTATATTTTTGTTGGTGAACCTAAAGGTTTTGAATGGTTTATCAAACACACGTCTCACATAGATACTAAGGTATTTAATTTGTTAATTATTTATCTCTGCATGTTCAAAAATATTTAAAACGTTCAATTTTTTCCTATATTGCTATTGTTTTCTAATTTGTAAATTAGTATATTGGATGATATATTGATGATTAATATTGTTTACATTGACTTATTGTTTAGAATTTTGTAGATTGTTAGGCGATGTTCTATTACCAACGTCAGATATATTTCGACACACATATCGAGAAATATCCGTGATTATGAAAGAAATTGGAATGGACTTATCAGGCTATTGATGCATGTCCTAATGCTGATATCATATATTATGGACAATATGCATTAGAAAATGAATTCCCACAATGTCAAATAAGTAGATATCGAACCTATAAAGTGTCAAAGAAGGTGCCTCGCAAAGTTCTTTGTTATATTATGATAATTCCAAGTTTCCAATGGTTGTTCAGGTGCCAAAGTATAGCACCGTTTATGGATTTCCATGAAAAGAACAGAAGCCGAGATGATGTTCTTAGAATGCCTGCATATGGTTCTGCATTGAACTACATTGAAGAAAAGTGACCAATTTTTAAAGAACAACCTCATAATGTTAGACTTTCGTTGGAAGATGATGGTGTCAATCCATTTGGAGAGATTCGTTCTACGTACTCACTGTGGCCTGTTTTTTTTGTAAACAATAACCTTCCTCCTTGGATGTCCATCAAGAGAGAGCACACAATGTTGGCAATGATTGTTCCAGGTATTTAATTATCTTTTATTTTCTTTAATGTATGACAAAATATTTCATTTCTTTGTTTCATGCATGGTAATTATTTCTTTTATATATCACAACATCTAGATAAGTATAATTAATCATGCAGTATGTTGAACCAATTAGGTAGGTACCCGGTTAAAGATATGAACATATATATTGAGCCTCTCATCGATGATTTGTTGAAGTTATGGGCTAACGTCACTATGTATGACATCTCTATACCAGTAGGGAAAAAATGATTTCAATTCCATGGAATACTATCATGGACAATTCATGATGCTCCTGGGTTAACACATTTTTGTGGTATATTGTTACTTTATTTTGTAACTTAATATTATATATATTTATTGAAAAAATCATGCATTATTTTAAATTGTAACTCTAATTTGGCACTACAGTTATTCATAAATCTTGTAGGTCTTCAAATAAAGGGTAAATTTACATGCCCAATTTGTGGTTTGAGGATAAAATCTCTTCGTTCAAGGAGTTTAGAAAAGGAAGTGTTTGATGAGTATAGGCACTTTCTGCCTAAGAACCATAGTTATTGAACTAGAAACAAAGCAAAATTCAATGGTAAAGAAGAAAACGGAAAAAAACCATGAAGAATGACACCACGCCTATGGAAGTTGGAATATATTAGAAATCGTCAAGGTATGCAAATTATTTATGTATGACCTATTATATAAATCTTTGGTTAATTTCATTAGTATTAATTTCATTTTGTCCCATTAATTAGCGTTAATTTCAATTTGTTGATGTTTCATGAATGTCGTTAAGGCATGAATGGGCTTCTACAAGGAATGAAAAGTTACCCGATGCAATTCAATATATTTCCATACTATGAGCACCTACAAATAGTTCATTTGTTAGATACAATGCATATCGGGAAGAAAATAACATAATTGTTATGGCAAATATTAGATGGAAGGACTGACAAAGAGAGAATTGGAAATATTTTTTGTGACATCCATGAAGCTAATCACGCATTGCAAAGTGTTATTATTAGTTCTAATGGAGATGGTAATGAATAAAATAGTAGTCTTCCTTGGTTATTGATGGAGCAAAAGAGAAATATTGTAAAAGAGGTCATTCGAAAAATTAGGTTTCCGACAGGGTTTTCGTCGAACATACAAAATATCTTAACTAAAAAAGGTGATTTTGGTGGGGTTGAAACACATGAATGGCATACATTCATTAAGGTAATTAGTAGGTTATAATATATTTCCTTATTGGTACGCATTTTTTGTAAACAAATAATATTTTTTTTGTTTTGTTATAGTATGTTCTACCTTTATCACTCTGAGACGACTTTGGAAATAACATAAAACAAATTATTTATGTACTTCACAAATACATGAGGTAAGTATTGTTTTATAAGGAAAATGTACTTCTTATGTGATTTGTAGCCGAACTTATTGACATATTATCTTTTATCTGCAAATTTATGTATGCCTTGATATTATTTTATTGCATCGACATTTGTAGGTGGCTATCATCAAAATAAATCCATAAAGAAGATATAAGGTATTGGGAGAGAGAAACTCCCCGACTAATTGTGAAATGCAACAATATCTACCTCCAACATTTTTCAATTCACAAGAAAACTACCTCATACACCAAGTTCAGGATATTGAATTATGTGGACGAGTACACACAAAGTCGATGTGGATGCTGGAGAGGCACTTGAAGTCACTGAAGGATTTTGTTAGACAAAGATCACGTCCAGAGGGTTCTATGGTTGAGGGATATATGGTATATAAATGCATGGTGTATATTAGTCAACATCTACCCAAATTAGCAGAAAATATGAATGTGCCTCGCATTTGGCATCTCGACTCCATCAACAAATTTGAAGGGGAGGTCCTATTGGGGAAAGGTAAAATGAGGATTGTGAAAGGTAAATATTAGATGTTGACGTAGATTTAATATATTACACATTTATAAAATTATTCCTTTATTAAAAATAACTAATTAATGATATTAAATTGTTATGCTATCATATAGTTGCTCGAGAGTGGGATGCTTTACATTTATACATTGAAAACAACCCTTATTGGATGGAGCATTGGATAGAATATAATGAAGAATACTTCGGTAGGTTATCATGGGAAGGGGTGAGTAAGATGATTAAAACAATGCATCATCATCGAGATCAATTTCTTGATCTTACATCAAGGGAAGCTGATTTAGCCTTTGGTTTAAAAGATAAACAAGCAAGTTAAATTTTTTACCCACATTTTCCTAGTTTTTTCCCAATTTTTCAATATATTTTGTTTGTTTAATTATTAAAATATATATTTAGTAAGTCCTATATGAGGATTATTAATTGGCAATTTATTTTTTTCTTGTTGTCCATGTTGCAGTTGAAACATCACAAGGATATGTGGTGTAATGGTTGTAAATTTCGTATCAAAATGTTGGATGATAAGATGAAAACCTCGGATTGTGGGATAACTGCAGTGTTTAAGGTCACCAACATTTTCTCTAGAAGTGACAAAAATCTATAATAAACTGAGAATAGGTACTATGGACATTTGGAGGATATAATTGAGTGTGATTTTAATTCCTTTAAAATTGTTTTGTTTGAGGTTAAATGGTACAGGCTACGAATGTATGAATGTGATCCTGAAAGAACTATTATCGAGCATTATAATGGATTTACCATGGTTAATACAAGGGAATTTGAACCAGGTACAGAGCCTTATGTTTTTCCAAGTCAATGTGAGCAAGTATTTTACTTAGAGGTACCTAGTAAAGCAGGTTGGTCATATGTTGTTAGATATGATCCAAGAGGAAGACTAGTAAAGTACAATCATGTAGCCAAGGATGAAGATAATAATGAGGAAGAAGATCATGATTATGTAGATCATGAGTAGGTGGCTCATGTATTCGATGTGTAAGACAAATAAGTTGAAGAACTTGATCATCCAAATGTAGGAGACAATGATGTCATTGACGATATAGATAACTATAGTAGTGAAAATGACATTGATGATGATGTTGATAGGAATGAGCCTTTCACCAATATCGATTATGAACCAAATCCTGATACATATGTTGAGCTAGATGAAGAAGAAGATGACTAATATTTACTTGTTGAAAGGAAGAGGTATGTGTTTATATCTTTTATATGATCTTTATATGTTTTTATTTTGTATAATATAGTATATGATACATGTTCTTTAGAATTTCAAATTAGGTAATATGGGGAAATTGAGAGTGATGTGACTAGGGGGGGCATAATTAGAGCTTCCGCCTTCACGTGGTTTCTCCTGTTTAGTAGAGAATGAACTATTCTCGAAACCAAGAGGAGCTCTGCGCGACCGTGCCTAATCATACCAACAATGTAGGTGTGTCCATCATCAATTCGTCATTATCGTTCTCAAAATTATCATTCTCCAATTATCTTATACAAATTTTACAAGGAAATTGTACTAGGACTATACACGGGCAACAATAACCTGTGAATGGGGCCAACGTTGAATTTTTTTTCAAATTGTTTCCGACTACATTGAAATTTGACATGGACAGACTATTCACATGCCTTAACAATATGGGAGGGTTTCTGGACTCAAATTTGACTCAAATGCTCGCTTTCTTCCATCATCAATTCATCATGTAAAGCATAAACCCTAATTTAGTGGAGTCATCAACTTGTTCCCAGTGAATGGATGTGTTGTTGTTGACATGGAATGGGACAAAACATGTACCTTCTTAATGTTCTTCCTTCACTTGATGTGGGCCTGGTCATTCCCAACCTTGAATTGAAAGTTTCTCCTAGCCTTAGTCATCACCCTCATGACATTTTTCACCCAATGATAATTAGATCACAAGGTTGGTGGCATGTGGGCATTGGGATCATAAGGATTTATAACCCTACAATAACAAGAGACATTAATTGAACTTTGACTAGATTGAAAGGTGCGTGCAATTGAAAATACTAACAACCCAAAACTAAAAGGGATCAATACAAAGACTGTCAATGAGAGGTGATGTGGACGTGGTGTGTAGGAATAGGCCCAACACCTTCAAAATTATCATTCTACAAATATCTTATACAATTTTTAGTAATTCCTATGTACTAGGACTAGACACAGGCAACAATGACCTATGAATGGGGCCAACGTTGAATTTTTTTCAAACTGTTTCTAAATGCATTGAAATTTGACATGGATAGACTATTTGCATGCCTTAATGAATGGGAGGGTTTATTCAACTTCGTAAGACCATAATTAGGGAATTAAAGGGCCTTGTTTGTTTTCCACCTAGTTTTCTTTGGGATTCTTTCTTCTTCTACTTCATCCTCCTCTTATTGTTGGTGTTCCTTTTTCCAATTCAAAACTACATAGGGTTGAGATAAAACGCTATATGGAGAGGAGTTAGAGACATAAGAAGAGGAATTAGAGGAACCAAAGGGGGAATTAGGTAAAAAAAAGGAATACAATGTGAAACCAATAGCACATGCTCACATGAATTCTGCCAAAAACTTCTCTTTTGTTAATAATTGAAATAGAATGCCCCAAATGTTGGGTATTTTGTATTTCCACTTAACCCTATAGTAATGAGTTCCTTCCCTAAGAGACATTTAAGTGATTCATGTGAAATTTATAAAACTTACACACACCTACCCAAGGTGTACTGCCCCATCCTCTAGAAATATTCAACTAGAAATATGAGGGTCCTCCAGCTTCGTAAGATCATAACTCTCAAACCATGAGGAGTTATGTTTGACATGTTGACTACTCCATTGTCCTCCTTTCCCCCAAAATATTTCTAATTAATAACTTTCCCATGCATATTATGGCCATGTACTCATCTTAAATTCCCATTTTGAAATAGGCCACTTACATCATAGAACATTGGCCAATCATGCCAAAGGCTTCGATTAATAGGTCATTTTTGTCATGCTTTCCCTAGGTACAGGTAACATTGTTAAGGATATTTGGTCATGATGAGACACATCAATTGCAATTACAAGGATGATTATAGGCCCAACTTCAAATATTGAGCACAAATTTCTTGATCCTTGGGGCCTAAGCCATGAATTGACGATGAAGAACTAAGGATTTAAACCCTAATACATGATTCATGGACCCTAATTGTGGATATACATGGCCTATTTTTGGAGTTAAAAGGATTGATTGTATCTTTAGGGCCTAAAAAGTATCCATATTTCCTAATTAAGTACATTTGTGGCCTAATTATGGATCTACAACACATGATTAGGTATATATAGAGCATAATTAGAGAATTAAAGGGCCTTGTTTTTTTTCCTCCTAGTTTTCTTTGGGATTTTTTCTTTTTCTACTTCATCCTCCTCTTATTGTTGGTGTTCCTTTTTATAATTCAAAACTACATAGGGTTGAGATAAAATGATATATGGAGAGGAGTTAGAGGCATAAGAAGAGGAATTATAGGAACCAAAGGGGGAATTAGGTCAAAAAAAGAAATACAATGTGAAACCAATAGCATAGACTCGCATGAATTTTGCCAAAAACTTCTCTTTTGTTAATAATTGAAATAGAATGCCCCAAATGTTGGGTATTTTGTATTTCCACCTAACCCTACAGTAATGAGTTCCTTCCCTAATACATATTTAAGTGATTCATGTGAAATTTATAAAACTTACGCACACCTACCCAAGGTGTACTGCCTCATCCTCTAGCAATATTCAAAATTATTGATAACATTCTTCTGGGAGAGATAAAGGGGGTACCGTATCATCCATTAAGGTGTACAGTATCAAATGATCAAATTGTACATTACAATTAAGGTGATTTCATCAAGTATCAAATGGATCAATGATCAATTTCTATTAGGGGGTTAGTATGTTCAAAGTAATAATGTATTAAGGGTTTAGTGTATGAGAGGGTTAATTTGTTTGAGATAAAAAAGTCGTAAGGGGTTAATGCATTTATAGGGATCTAGTGTATTTGGGATTATAGTTTCTTAGGGGGTTCATGTCTTCACGGTTTCTTAATGAAACATGTTGATCATTTCAAGGGTTAGGCATGCCAATTAGGTTCATAGGGATTAGGGGGTACACAATGTCCAGGACCATAATAATTAGTGGTCATAACATATCGGTGGATTAGTGGTTAGTGGCAATAGTGACTTAGGGGTTAACATGAAGGTTAGGGGAGACCATTTAATTGAAGGTTCATGGAGATTGGGGGGTATATTATGTCCAAGGGGGGTTAT
>ML783081.1:857953-869434 GCA_009831015.1 Picea engelmannii | reverse complement strand
ATGTCCAAGGGGGGTTATAGTGATCGATATTTTATACCATGACATGATAATTTAATGTCAAATATATTGTTGACCATATCTGACATATTAATTAACCTCATACTTTTCTAAATGCATTATAATAAAATTGAAATAAATAAAAATGGTAAATTAAGAGCTCAAGCATTATAGGGGTTAAGAGTCATAGTGTATTAGTAGGGTCAATCTATTATGATGTTACTATGTTTAGATCCATAATGTATTTATTTTTTAGTGTGTTTGAGGTCACACTATGTTCACTAGGGTTGATTGTTTCAAGAGTCATAGGGATCAAATGGTATACCATGATCAAGTTGATATTGATTGGGGGTTATCATATAATAGGGATTCATTGTGTTCAAAGTC
The DNA here is from genome assembly GCA_009831015.1 of Picea engelmannii. Classification (NCBI taxonomy): domain Eukaryota; kingdom Viridiplantae; phylum Streptophyta; class Pinopsida; order Pinales; family Pinaceae; genus Picea; species Picea engelmannii. The sequence continues at coordinate 869,050 of ML783081.1, read as the reverse complement.
ATAATTATTAGTGGGTGATTTCATCAAGGATCAAATGGATCAATGATAAAATTCTATTAGGGGGTTAGTGTGTTATAAGTAATAGTGTATTAATGGTTCAATGTATGAGAGGGTTAGTTTTTTTGAGATAATCACGTCTTAAGGGGTTAATGCGTTTATAGGGGACTATTGTGTTTGGGATTATAGTCTCTTAGGGGGTTCATGTCTTCATGGTTTCTTAATGAAACATGATGATCATTTTAAGGGTTAGGCATGTCAAGGTTGATAGGGATCAGTGGGTACACAATGTCTAGGACCATAATTATTAGTGGTCATAGCATATTAGTGGCTTAATGGTTAGTGGCCATAGTGCCTTAGGGGTTAACATGATGTTTTGGGTCATAATGTGTGAGGGGGTTAGGGATGACTTTAAGGATGGAAATTTGTTTTGAAATGTAAAAACCTTGGCGAATCTTACTAATCCTTCATATGCCAACTATAAATGTTTGGCGATATTTTTGTAAAAATAATCAAATTTATAAGTATTTGATATAGTTTTTATAAAATTTTGGCGATTTTTAAGGTAAAATAATTTTATCCTATAGAATTTGGGTGAATCATTTTTAAAATATCGAATCTCATTTTTGGAAAAACCATGGAAAATTAGCCCATGAGCGAAATTTAGCCCCTAAAGTCATCCATGGAGGGGGTGATTGGGTTAGGGGAGACCATTTAATTCAAGGTTCATAGAGATTGGGGGGTATACTATGTCCAAGGAGGGTTATAGTGATCGATATTTTATACCATAACATGATACTTTAATGCCAAAGATATTGTTGACCATAAATGGCATATTAATTAAGCTCATACTTTTCTAAATGCATCATAATAATAATTTGAAATAAATAAAAAGCGTGAATTAAAAGATCAAGGCTTATAAGGGTTAACAGTCATAGTGTATTAGACGGGTCAATCTATTATGATGTTACTATGTTCAGAACCATAATGTATTCATCTTTTAGTGTGTTTGAGGTCACACTATGTTCACTGGGGGATATTTTTTCAGAAGTCATAGGGATCAAAGGGTATAGCATGTTCAAGTTGATAGTGATTGGGGGTTATAGAGTAGTTCCTGGAATCCCTTCTTCCCCTCATCACCAAGGATGTATCCATGAGTATGCCTACAAATGAGGATGAAGCCATCCAAAAGGAAAAATTGTACAATATTATTTATTCCCAATTGGGGTATCTCTATATTATCCTTCCTAATGCCCCTCGCTCTCAGTTAGGTGACAAGGATGTATCCATGATGATATCTCGGGGGCTATGAGTTAGGGATTATATATTATATATAAATAATAAAAAAACAAAACAAAAAAAACAAAATGAAAACAAAGCAACATACAAAAACAACCAAATACAAATCGCACACCACTCTACACTCACACACAGATTTGGAGCAGCTCGCACTCACCACTACACAGTAGCACGGAGATTGGAGAGGAGAGGAGCACACACACAGAGTGGAAGGGAGAGGAGGATGGGCCAAGGAGGAGGAGGGAGAGGCACATGGGAGGAGGCTAGGGCACACTTATTTGCACACAGAGTGGAAGGGAGAAGAGGATGGGAGAAGTAGGAGAAGGAGAGAGAGGTGCATAAGAGGAGGGCACATGGGAAGAGGGCACACAGGAGGAGGCTAGGTCACATAGATTTGCACCAGAGGAGGTCACACGTGCACGGGAGGAGGGCACACAGATTTGTAGGGGAGGAGGGCAAACAATTTCTCACTGGAGGAAGGCACACGGTTTTTCACCGGAGAAGGGCACACGGTTTTGCACCAGAGGAGGGCATACGGTTGGAGGAAATGGTTTGACTTCTTTATCCTATCTCTTGAGTGTGCATGCTAATTTTTTGATGAAATTATTGGTAGAAATGCTTGATAGAATGCTTGATGAAATGATTGATAGTCTTCTTGATGAAATGCTAAGTCATCCTTTTAAAATTCACATAGATGGTTTAAAAATAACTGAAATAACTGAAAATGAGATAAAACCAAGAGAGCCGATGAAGGAGAAAAAGGACAAAACAATGAAGGCCTCTTGGAATTGTCCTCGTATAAAGAAGCAACCAATAAACAAGACAGTGAATGAACAACTCTGATAATCATAACATATGAGAATACTATATGGCAGTAGCCCAACATTATTATGGAGAAGAGAAAGGGAGAAGGGGTACAGTAGCATCCATTAAGAGAGAATATTTTCCCTTGTTTGGAATGCGATATATTATGTTGGATATCTCCATGGAAAATGACCACAACCTTTCTCACATATCTTATTTCCATAATTACTCCAAAAACCCATTTTACAAGTTCTCATTTCCATCGAGAAAAACTAACCCACCATGCCTTTGACCAACTTTAGCTAACAGATGATTTTCACCATGCTCACCCGAAACATGTGGTTCCTTGTAAAGACGACATAATCACTATGATATACACACATTAAAACTTATGGATCTCAATTGTGACACAGTGTTTGATCAATATATCCTTCGTAGTTTTCAAGGACTTTGTCCCTGAAAGGATCCTAAAATTGAACTTCAAAAGGGAAAAAACACATCTTCATTTGGTGTAGTGATTGATTCATTTATTTTTGTCCATGGAACAACACTGAAAACAAAATTATCATGCCATGCATGGTAGTTTTTTGTCCTGGAAGAGGCCAATTACTTGGTGAAACGTTGACTTGTCACAACAAAAGATCTAATTACTAGGTCATTTTTTCTGTGCTATGCTCAAGGACATGGTTCTAAGTGGAGGCCACTTATTGTTGTGAGATACACATGCAACGAATTATGGATCCTAATTTTAACATACCATTTGATTGGTAGGCCCTCAAGAGATTCACAATTCTATCCCTATAAATCCCCTATAAGTGACCTTCAACAAATGAAAAAATGAATGCCTTTGTTGGACATGTTGTCTACTCCATGGTCTTCCTTTCCCCAATTAAGGACATTTGTGGCCTAATTATGGATCTAGAACACATGATTAGGTATATATAGAGCCTAATTAGGGAATTAAAGGGCCTTGTTTTCTTTCCTCCTAGTTTTCTTTGGTATTCTTTATTCTTCTACTTCATCCTCCTCTTATTGTTGGTATGCCTTTTTCCAATTCAACACTACATATGGTTGAGAGAAAACGTTATTATGTTATTTGGGAGTGAAACATTCTAACAAGCTTCTTCACAAGTTTAAGGGTTGCACACCTGTAAGTTCCATTGTTCATGCTTTCAATAGTTTAAATTACCCCTTGAAGCATGTGAGCATATTTTCCATGTAGTTGCCACATGGAAACTCTGCCCACGGGGATGTGGGAAGAGTTGTAGCATCTACAACTCTTTCCATAGGCCTTTGGGGAGAGTTTCTACATGGAAACTTTCTGCACATGCCTATGGAAAGAGTTGTAGCTAATGACATCTTAGGATGATGGCCTCAACGAGATAGAGACTCAAGGAAACATTTCCTTGCCCTATCAAAAGGGTCTCATAAGGTCATGACTATACAATTTGGTGGTTATATTTCTTATAAGAAGTTCATGGTTTTGTAAAAAGGGAAATGCACAATAATATAAATCCACCCTAATTATTTCTTGAGGGAGAAACAAGGGGACTATGATACCACAATAGGGGAAGAGGAAACGGGATTTTTGGTTGATTTAACCTTATCATTGTCCTTGGGGTACTATATTTTCTTGCTTATGTATCCTTACAAAATTCCCATCAATATTTGAATTTTGGGTTGGTCTAAGTAAAAGTCTCATATGTGTCATATCCTAAGGAAGAGAGAGGGGTCTCATGCAAGAAAATGTTTTTCATTGTCTTTCCCATGTAGGATGCAACTATATGCAACTTATGAATGCGTGACCTATATCATCCTAATGAAACTTATGAATGAAACTATATCCTCCTAATGGCTTTAAGTTCCTTCTTAGAGGCCTTGAGAGCCAACTATGATGCATAAAACCTGTGATGGGTGCCCATGTCCCACCCACAAACCAAAGATCCCTTAGGGATGGTCTATGTGGTGCTTCAAGGATTTTTTCATAACCATTGAGATCAAGAATATTTGTACAGGGCATAGGTCACTTGTTTTCCTACCTCATCCATGGTATATCTCTTGATAGAAAATCTTATTTTCCATAATATATTAATGGTGCACACATTCCCAATAGAAGGACTTAGTCTTTTCCATTAGGCATGAGAAAGATTTTTTTAGAGCATAAGACCCTTGTTTTCCTCCCCCAAATATCGTATGTGATGTGCCTTGGACTTCATTTGTGGTGCAAAAAACCTCCTAGTGGCTCCCATATCTCCCCAAGATGCCAAGAATCCCTAAAAAAGGAACTGTGCAGTTTTTCAAGGCCTAGTTCACTCACTTTGATCTCAATAATATTTATTTTATACCAAAGTTCCTTGTTTTCCTCCCATATCCATGGCATAAGCCCATGATACTTTCTTATTTTGAAAAATGTACTATTGGCATGAAATATCCCACACGGAGGTGAAATATCCCCTAAAAGTGTCTTGTGTGGTTGTACAAAGACTACATTGCAAAGATCAACGAGAAGATTGAAATTGGGCCTAAGTATCTTATGTTCTTTCCCTAACCATGGGTAAGATCCAAAGTGGCATACGTGATGTCCAAAACTTGTGAATAGTGATTGTATCCCACGTAAAGTCCATAGATCACTTAAAGAGGATCTGTGTAGTGGTTTGAGGCCTTGTTCATGGCCATTAAGGACAAGAAGATTTTTTTAGGGCCTAAGGACATTATGGCCATTATTCCTAATTAGAGGCCTTGATCTTGGTCATTAAGCACATAAGGTTCATTTAAATCTTAATTCCCTTTTCTCCTTCCCTTGATGATGGTACAATAAAAGTCTCATATGTGTCATATCCTGAGGAAGAGAGAGGGGTCTCATGTAAGAAAATGTTTTGCATTGTCTTTCCCACGTAGGATGGTTGGACAGAAACCATGCTTAGAATTTCCACAATAGTTGAGAAAATACTTTAGACCTACAACCCAATTATTGTTCCTCATTGATTGTTCAAATTTCACCACTAAAGTGTACATAGGTATACATACCCTACTCCCCTTTGGATTTGAATTTGTGACCTCTTAGGAAGAAAGAGATGTTCTTAACCATGTTCTTCCATAGAAGGTGCTTTCCAAATATCTAAAATTCGCCACTAAAGGCACTTTCCAAATATGTGGAATTCCAGGATCATGGATTTCCAAACTATCGATCCCCACTCAAACTCTTTGATAGGTCTCAAATCCAGTTCTCCACTGAGCGTCGGGGGATATGCAACTATATGAAACTTTATGCAACTTATATGAAAATATATGCAAATTTATGCAACTAATAATATGCAACTTTATGCAATAATGCAACTTATGCAACCTATGCAACTATATTGCTTCTATATGCAACTATATTGCAACTATATGCAACTATATTGAAACAATTTTGTATGAAACTATATGAAAATATGCAACTATATGCAACTATGAAACTATATGCAACTATGAAACATGCAACTTATGCAACTTAAGAAACTTTATGGAACTTATGAAACTTTATGCAACTTTATGCAACATGTAAGTTTATGCAATAATGCAACTTATGCAACTTATGCAACTTTACACAACTTTATGCAACTTTACGCAACTTTACGCAACATGCAACTTTATGCAACAATGGAACTTACACAACTTTATGCAACTTTATGCAACTTTACACAACTTTACGCAACTTTATACAACATGCAACTTTATGCAACAATGCAACTTATGCAACTTTGCGCAACTTTATGAAACAATGCAACTTATGCAACTATGCAACTATATGCAACTTATGCAACTATATGCGACTTATGCAACTATATGCAACTTATGAATGTGTGACCTATATCCTCCTAATGAAACTTATGAATGCAACTATATCCTCCTAATGGCTCTAAGTTCCTTATTAGAGGCATGGAGATCCAACTATGATGCATAAAACCTATGAATGGTGCCCATATCCCACCCACAGGCCAAAGATCCCTTAGAGATGGTCTGTGTGGTGCTTCAAGGATTTGTTCATAACCATTGAGATCAAGAGTATTTGTACAGGTCCTAGGTCACTTGTTTTCCTATCTCATCCATGGTATATCTCTTGATACAAAATATTATTTTCCATAATATATTAATGGTGCACACATTCCCAATAGAAGGACTTAGTCTTTTCCATTAGGCACAAGAAAGATTTTTTTAGAGCATAAGGCCCTTGTTTTCCTTCCCCAAATATGCTATGTGATGCACCTTTGACTTCATTTGTGGTGAAAAAAACCTCCTAATGGCTCCCGTATCTCCCCAAGAGGCAAAGAATCCCTAAAAAAGGAATTGTGTGGTTGTTCAAGGCCTAGTTCACAGGCTTTGATCTCAATAATATTTATTTTATGCCAAAGTTCCTTGTTTTCCTCCCCTACCCATGGAATAATCCCACGATACTTTCTTATTATGAAAAATGTACTATTGGCATGAAATATCCCACACGGAGCTGAAATCTCCTCTATAAGTGCCTTTTGTGGTTGTATAAAGACTACATCACAAAGATCAATGAGAAGATTGAAATTGGGCTTAAGTATATTATGTTCTTTCCCTAACCATGGGTAAGATCCAAAGTGGCATACGTGATGTACAATACTTGTGAATAGTGATTGTATCCCACCTAAAGTCCATAGATCACTTAAAGAGGATCTGTGTGGTGTTTTGAGGCCTTGTTTATGGCCATTAAGGACGAGAATATTTTTTTAGGGCCTAAGGCCATTATGGCCATTATTCCTAATTTGAAGCCTTGATCTTGGTCATTAAGCACATAAGGTTCATTTAAATCCTAATTCCCTTTTCTCCTTCCCTTGATGATGGTACAAGCCTAAACTCCCATATGTGATGTGAAAAAATACTAATGGTGTCCAAATCCCACCTCAAGGCCAAATATCCCTTAAACATGATCTGCATGATCATTCAATGGTTAGTTCATAGACCTTGAAGTGAAGAAGCTTCATTTTGGACCTAAGGTACTTGTTTCCTCTCCTATCCATGGTACACACCTTGAGACCTATTCTTATTATGAAAATGTACCAATGGTTCCAAAGATACCCTACATAGATCTTGTGTGGTTTTTTAAGGACTGCATAAAAAAAATCATCCCTGATAAGACTCAAATAGGGCCTAAGAACCTTATGTTATTTGTTATACATTTTACCCAAAACTTGTGAATGGTGATCATATCCCACCCAAATTCCATATATCCCTTAGAGAGGATATGTATGGTGGTTTGAGGCCTTGTGTTGGGCTCCGGATTTATAACATTTTCTTGCTGGTTCTTGAAGACATTGTTTACTCTCCTGAAGTCTTTTGTTAAGAAAATGACATTCTTTCTGTGCTATTCATATTCTGTTACACATATATGGGCCTTGGAGCACAACCGCTCAAAACACAAGATAATATCCCAATATGTGCTTCAATCATTGGACAAAAGCTTGCTCTGCATTCACTGGAGCTTGGCCCTGAATGGGCGAAGGAAAGAGTTTAAAAACAAAGATATAATTTGGATGCACTGTCACCTCTTGGTGCAAATGTTGTAAAGGGCAGACAAGGAGTAATTTATCTCTGGAGCAAAGTTACGAACTGGTGCTTCTAATGATGTTGAAGTTGTTAAATGGTTTGCAAAAAGACATGGGGTTATTGTTATCCCCGGTAGTGCTAGTGGAGAACCAGGGTATGTTTGTGTTTTATTTGGGAATGTTTTCTTCTCAATTTTCCAGGTAGAAAGATCTCAGCAATATTATTCAAGATGTGTATCTTATAACGCAAATTATTAAGGTCATCATTTACTCCAGTAACCCTATCTTCCCTGCGTGAAACTATTGCCGAGGTGCCCAATGTTTCTTGGGAGGACTTTGCCGAGGTGCCCAATGCTTCTTGGGAGGACATTGGCAGTTTGGAAAACGTCAACAGAGTTATTACTGCCACGCGTGTTTTGTATCACCTTCGTGTCATGAGGTTAGGGCATCGGTTGCAGACTTAATGGAATCGCCTATCTTAAGGGGTGAATAAGCATATGGTTGTAAGGGAAATATTGAAAACGATTGATGGTGTAAAACGGTCTCAAAACGTGTCTCATCCTCCGATGATCTCTCAAAACCCATTTTGTAACTTCTTGGGTGCAGGCCATGCATTGCCAGAGATCTGAAACGTTATGTAAAAAGATGCCATGCATTGCCAGAGAGCTAAGAAACGTCATATGAGAGCTTCTATGCTCAAGAAAATATAGAAATGATGTAGAGAAATGGGGAGAAGATAGAAAAACGTTGTTATGCTTGGGAGATGATGGGGGGGGAATAGCTCATACAGAGAACACAGCTTGGAGGAATGTAATCTTTTCTTGAGTAGATGAAATAGAACCAGAATGCATTTTCTTCTTTTAGTCTTCTGTCTTTTTATTAATTCTGAAGCTTGTCTATAAGAATGGATTAATGGTTAATTATCAATGCAACTTGGATAGGAAGGGCCCCCTGCCCAGGATTGCAGTACATCTTCAGTTATAATAGAAAGATGGTTGTAGGTTCTTTTCCTCAGAAATCGTGTTTAGTTTCTAGTAGTTTAATTTCAGTCATGTTCATGAGTTGTAATGGTTCAGTTCATTTGGCATAAGAGTAGCAGAAGTTTAATGTTATCTTTTCAGCCATTGATTTCATTTCTTCAGTTTTCACATTTAGACTGCTTAACATTCAGGAACTAGTTTGGATATCTCATGAGATGAAGAAGTTTCATTTGATTACAATAGAAAGTTTCATAGGATGGTTGCTGAGTTGTGTGGAGTGATAAGTAGCAAGAACTTAACTGTTTTTGGTTTATCTTTTACATGTATATACAGAACAGTACCGGTTAGTACCGAGTAGTACCGAGTAATACAGAGCAGAGTAGGGTACAATAGCTTCTTCCAGTGAGTTTCTTTTAGCAGTTCAGAGATTAGTTTGGCATCGTTTAAACCCCCTCTTCAACCCTGCATTTCCTATGCTGGTTCCTCTAAGTCTACCTTCCCGGGTTGACAATTAAATGTTGATTTACATGGTATATCTGCAGCTCGACATTTTGGCGTCGTTGCCAAGGAGGTACTAAAAAGGATTGGAGAGTGGGCTCCGAAGTTTTGCCAAGTAGATTTGATTTCTGCAAGTAGAAGTAAAGAGTGCTATGAAATTCATTAGCGTGCAAGAGGTTCATTTCAGCAGTGGTAGATTACATTCAGCAACAAAGAGGTTTTCATTTTAGTAGATTTTATTCAACAGTAGCAGAGTGCCTTTCTTTTCAGCAGATGCCATTTCCTTTCAGCAAAGTTTTGTTTCTTTCAGTTTACATAGAGCAAGTGTGTTTTCATTCTCAGTAGAAGGATATTTCATTTGACAAGTATGCAGATTTTGTTTCAAGCAAGTGTGAGTTTGCAAACTAGTTTTTAGAATTGGTTATTTGGTGTGACTTGCAAATCTTTTTAGCAAACCCCCTACAACAAAAGAAAAAATCACAAAAAAACTGACTAATGGATTCAAGATTGAAGGAACGGAAGAAGAGATTGTTGCAGGAGCTTTCGTCCATCTTGCAGGAACTTGAAGAGATCTCTGCAGCTCAAGAGATGGAGGAGGAAATAGTTGATTTAGTGGTTCTGTGTGAACACCTTTGCCAGCCTGCAGAAAACACTGATCAATTAGAAACTCCAGCAACAACAGAACCGGGTATGCATACTCATATTGAACATTGGTTTCAATCTATTTTACAACCTTCAGATGCTCTTCTTCTTCAGCAAATCTTGGAAATCAAGCGAGCGGTGTTGCTTGCTCAGCATGCCTTGGTAATTATGCATCTATATCTTCTATCAAAGGGCATGAATTTATTATTGATTCTGCTAAGACGGTGGCTACATTGGTTATTTGCCTATACTTAAAGAAATGTCTCTTTTTCTTTAGGTAGGTAGGTAGGATAGTGAATAAACGATAGCACCTTTGAATAGTTTATGTTTTCTGCAAATAAAAAGGACATCAACAACATTTATTCACATAGGTAGACCTGCACAAAAAGGAAGTATTCGGATGAAGACTTTGCAGTTTTGGTACTCATGGACAACTTCATTAGTTTGCAGTTCTGAAGCACAGACTATTCTTCTGTTTTCTATAAACATCTAGCACAGAGGACAGCCCATTAGACTCATAAAAGCATAAGCTTTGAAGCAAAACAAGAACAAAATTTGTGTTCTGCTACAGGCCTCTCATTCTGTCACAATACTTACATTACACAGCAGAACCTGACAACATACAGTTGAGCTCCATCTGGTTCTGAAAGGTAACAATACTCTAAGGTATGAGTTCTTCTTTGAATTTATTTATATCATTAAATTTAAGGAAATTTTATTATGATTTATACTTATACTACTTGCTAAATCCATATCCTTCCACCTTTCAAAGAATCATCATCCAGTCATATCCATTTTCCTTTCCCTCGGTTTGCCATTATCATCTCGTACTTGTCCCTATATCTCATAAGTTCCCTATCCTCTGTTTTCCATCTAAACCACAGTCTCAGACCAATGAGGAGAAGAGGGACGGCATGAGCCAAATTATAATGCTCAACCACTGGTTAATGATGTTCTTGTCCCCACAGAGTGTCAAGACGGATTCAAAGCATTTTCTAGCTGCAGAAGGAATGATAATGACATACTCGGCCTTTCTTCTGTTAATCAACCTGATAAAGATATACATGGACTTTCTGCTGCTAAACATAATCTGGGCCTTTCTGCTTTTAATCTAAATCAACAAAGTAAAGATGTGCTTTCTGCTGTTGATCAACCTCATCTTGATATATCAGCTCAAGGAAACCAGTACAATCCTTTATGCCATGGTATTGAACATTCTGTTGGAGCTCAAAAATCTTTGAAAAAGGATGATAATACTGCTGCAGCTCAGGATGTGAAGGAAGTGTTGGTGGAACCAGATAGAACTCCAGTACTGCAGAATG
>ML783081.1:818644-831326 GCA_009831015.1 Picea engelmannii | reverse complement strand
GTGATGAAAGAGATTTTACAACCTTTTCATAAATCACAACCTTTTTACTGATGGTGTCTTCATGGGTTCAAAACCTTACTTTACAAACCTAACAATATTTCTACCTTTCAACATTCTCATGAACCCTTGGGTTTACCATTACTCATTGTGGGTCATAAATTTCCACTCACCAAATTCATACAAATTGAAATTTTTGTCACTTACACAAGCCTAAATGACATCACAAATACATGAATTCAACTAGGAGTAGGCCTTTTCCCTTTCAAGTTGATGATCCCCATCAACTTTGGGACTCAATGTCTCTTCATTAAATTCTCTTTCTAATGAATATGGCATAGACAACTTCAAATGATCCACATATACATTGGACTATTTTCCCATATATGGTGACCAATTCAAGCAAATAGCTTTTATTCATTCTTATCCAAAATCCTAAAATATCGCTTTAAACCTTTCTTTGGTGGGTGCAACCACACTTGATCAAACTTAGGAGGTATGTGTTTTTAAATGCTTATCATGCCTCTTTCCGTAACTTGATTGAGACATTAGTTGTGCAATTAACAATGATATATATAAATGACAAACAATCTTCCCAAATATTGGAATGTTATATCCTCACAACAAATGAACCAATGTTTGATTTATAGCCTTGGGATACCCATGCAATTGTAAATAAAGGATACACTTCTCTTCAACATATATCCATTATCATCTACTATGTGGATTAAAAGTTTCTTGAGAATCTATTATATCTACTACACATGAATTACCTTGGTTCAATTAAATTATCTGGGATCAACCAATTTACAACGAATTTTATATTTCTTAGGTCAATACAAAATTCACATCCTCTAACTACAAAATCCATACACAACAATAATTGTTTTCCAAGCTCATATTTCTTCATGTTGGCTTGCAATTAATTGTGTTGAAGGGTTAAAAATATAATCTCCAAATGTTTCAAATGATCTTCCCAAATCTTGCTAAAAGTCAAAATACCATTCAAGCATGCTACAATAAAGGTGTTCAAGAAATGGTCTTAAGATATCATCCATTAATATTAGAAGTGTTGTCATAGTATTTTGTAATATAAATTGCATAATGACTCACTCATGCAATCCATGTGGTTTTTTGAAAGCAATATTCCAAATTATTCTTTATGTATATTGTCATATTGGTATCCTTACTTCTAATCCAAATTCATGATAACACATGCTTCCAATATTTGATTTATTAGTGCCTTGATTATTTGTAGGGGATATATATATATATATATATATATATATATATATATATATATATATATATATATTTACTATAATCTTGTTCAATCTAAAAGATCTACACATTTTCTCTAACATCCATCTCTCAATAGAAATGTCGGCTACACCTGTGGACCTGTACACCTACACACCTACTACACTTGTCATCAATGAATTACTTCCTATCTTGTTGACTGCCAAGGTCACCATCCCACTCAGAACAAATCGCTATCCTAAGTTGTTTCTAAAAATAACTTCTTGCATCTTGTTGAGAAGGTAGAGACATTGTAATATGGCATTGCCATATTACAATGTAATATGGCACTACCATATTACAATGTAATATGGTAATACCATATCTCGTGTTTTTTTTTTTTTAAACTTAAAACAATCGTCACAATATCGATGATAGTTCGTTGGAAGCCAATTTTTATTTTGAACAACCATGGAAATAGGGATGAAAGTTCGTCGCAATTTTCCACGGTTTTTCCTTGCACATAGAACATCTACGTCGTAAGTTTGGTTTTGACATAAAGTTTCATCGCTAGTGTTGTTGGATTACTGAGAGGGGGGGTGAATCAGTAATAACGTAATTATAATTTTTTTTCTTCAAATGTTATATCAATGTAGAATTATTATCCAATAATGAACAGTAATAAATAAACAATCACACACATGCACAGTACACCAGTGTTTTATGTGGAAACCCAAATTGGGAGAAAACCACAGAATGATTTTTCTTATATGTCTTGAAGAATTACATTCATTGGAAGCACCAACTTCCTTTGTTTTCAACTACAACTGGAAGGAGGCTCCAACCTCCTAGTTTCTCAGGCTACAACCTGAGGGAAGCTCCAACTCCTCAAATCTCTGGCTACAACCAGAAGGAGGCTACCACCCCCAATGTTCTCCAGCTACAACCGGAAGGTGGCTACAACCACCTTTCCTTTCCTCGTCCTACCACCCTGAAGTAGAAGTAGAATGATGGAACCACTGTCACACTATCACTGTGAGATATACTACTATAAACCTGTACCAATAAGTCTGAACCATGCATCAACCTGTAATCAACCTGTAATCAACCTGTACCATAAACAAGTGCATCAACCATGAACCAACCTATAATCAACCTGTACCATAAACAATTGCATCAACCATGCACCAACCTGCAATCAATCTATACCATAAACAAGTGCATCGACCATGCACCAACCTGTAATCAACCTGTACCATAACCAAGTGCATCCAAACATGTACCAAGTATGCTCCAATCATGTGTCAACTACTCATAAACTATGAATCATCAATATTTACCAACATCATCAACTATACACTTCATGTATGTGTCAACTCATCAACTACGTGTCTCAACCATGTACTCAACATGTGCCACAACGAAAATCCCTCATCAATTTTATCATCCAAATATGCTTTGTAGCTCTATAATAGACCTGGTTTATATGATCACATTCCTGCAAACCTTCCTTAACTTTAAAAACAAGATACTAGAATTTTCATCAAACTTTTCTTTAGTCTCACATGCCTAGTTTTGGATTAGTCAACAACTCTAACTTGAAGTAATCATAACTTTGAACCTGTAATGTATAAATCTATGAAACTGATTTACAATTTTATTCAGTGTGTTTTATGCAATTCCTCCAAGTGGAACTACTTGGAACCTCTCAGTAAAGGAGTTATAACAAAAATGACAAACCTTGTTGAATTCTGGCTTATTCTAGAGAGCGACCTTGTAGAGCGTGCCATGCACAAAATATTTGATTAAATGATCTGAAAATGTTGCAAAGAATACTAAAGACTGTATTATAACCAAATTTTTTTGTCTCACTGAATTTGGATCTGTTATGAAGAAGTTATGACGTTTTTACCGGAAACACATGATTTTGACTAGTTTCAGAACTGACAACAAACCTTATTTTCCACATAGTGTAACTCCCAAAATACAACGACCCACAAGATGAATTTTTAACAATAGATACTTGGATATGTTTTCTCACTTTCATAGAAATTTCAAGATCTGAATCATTATAGAAAGAACGTTATAGAGAAAATGGTGAGATGCCCTGAAAATAACATACCTTAGAAAGCACCATCAAAATAATTTATCCTTCCTTGCATTTCAGCCTTCTTTTCTTCACTTTCCTCAGAATTTAGGCTTAGATATCATTTGTAAACCTCAAACACCTATAGATATTCAATATTCCCAAGTGTGTTTCAAATGAGAGATCCTTGCCGCTTATTTATACTCTTCAAGTAGCTTCCTTAAAAACATCTTCTAGGTCACTTGGCCCCACTTTCCTTATTTTAGGGTTGGGTCCACTTCTAATTTCTCCATTAAAATTATTATTGAAATAATTTATTTTGCATTCATTTTGAATTATAATACACTCATCACTTCAATTTATTATTTACCTTTTAAAATCTCTTAAACCAATTTGATTACTTTGACCTTTTGGGGCTTCTAGATGACATATGAGGGTCCTCCAACTTCGTAAGGCCATAACTCTCAAACCGTGAGGAGTTATGTGACATTCTACATACCACTAAAAATGGCATGACATGTACTATCCATATAGAATAGTATTATCTGAAAATATATCATAAATCATATCGTTACCCATCAAACAAACTTGGGTCCATTACCCAAACCTAGGGTCTCCAACTTCTCTTGGCCATACCTCTCTAACCGTGAGGAATTATGTGACATTCCACATACCACCGGAAATGACATGACAAGAACTATCCACTAGGATATTTTCCCTGACAAATTCAGTTACCTTCATCTAATTATTCCACAATTAAGCATGGGTTCTCTTACTCCACAAAGTGTCTTCTCGTGAGGGCTTTCACCATAAGGGGACCACTTTGGAGTTCATCCATATTTACTTCTTATCAACCATGATAAAACAATAATGAGTCATATTTACATCAAACACTATTGGGTCCATTACCCAAACCTTTGTGCTATGGGTCTTTCTTCAAGGGTTGACATCAATGACAACCAACCTTAATCAACAATTCCCACAAATTTTCGTCACCATTTGCCACGATTTTTCGTCGCACATACAACATCTGCGTCATAAGTTTTTGTCTTGGCATAAAGTTGCGTCGCAATTGCGACGAAGTTGCGTCGTAATTTCCATGGTTGTGCCTTGTAATTCCGACGAAGTTTCATCGTAATTTCAATGATTAATTGGGTAAACCCATTTTTATGGGGATGACACGTTGAGAGCTAATTTCGTTGATGTTTCCACGAACACCTGGATCGTGGATATAGCGACGAAATTAAAGTGACGAAAAAAAGTCTTGGCTTTCATGGAAATTGCGATGGATAAGTGTGGCAATATCAATGAAAATCGTCACAAATTTGGTCATATGTACTAGTGCCAGAAGGTGTTCTAGACCTTACACTACTCCCTTTTCATTTAAGGCAAGGATCACATAAAGATTAGATCCCTTGCGCATGATATTCTATAGCTGCAAGGAGGAGATGAACCTCAGGGAATCTCCCTGGTTCCATCCTACAATCATGCGTCTTTGTCCCTCATTATCGACCAAGCTCAACCATTTTGTCTTACAGTTGAGTCTCACCTCATGCGATTCCAATGAGTCGATAGCGATCATGAAGTCATAAGATCCTAAGGTCGTGACGTATAGGTTGGCCCTGGTGAAAAACTCTCCTAGGTTAAGGGTACAACCTGTAACCCTTCCTCCAACTTTTTGTTTGGCTCCCGAAGCCATCTCTACAAAGATAAACTCATCATGTTCGACTGCCTTTACCTTAATCCTTTTTAGCGCTTTACGAGAAATGAAACTCTCGGTTACACCAAGATCTATCGAAATACTAAGGCTCTGATCAACGACGATACCTGACGTCTCAAGAACAGTCAACTAGTGCGTTTCTTGGAGGTTATTCACCGTAGCATGAATCCGATGGGCTTTGCCCAAAACTCCCACGATAGTGAGTCCGACTAATATAGATGCTCCGGCCCCTTCCTCTAGGTAGTAATGCTGGTGATGTGGCTCCCCACAACCCAACACACCTTCTTCAGTCCAATAATCCTGGTACACAAAGTAGAAGTCGAATTCTAATGCTAAGGTCAAAAAAACTTGTTGACCTTAAGTTTCTTGGTAAGGGTGCGGAGCATACTGAAGCAACTTCAAAAAATGGGCCTCATACTTGGGCACCATACGACCGCCTGGTCGCAAGGCGTTGAACTTGTTGAGTTGTCTCTCAACAAATTCCTCATGAAGATACCTCTCTTAGAACCGTTCCATGAACAATTCCCATGAAACATCGTTGACGACCATGTTCAAAAGTGGCAGGAGCATCTTCTGCCATAGAAGAGCGCTCCCCTTCAGTTGAAATATCACCATGCAGATCTTCATGCTGGAGGTCGTAATCACAAAGTGAGAAGCACAATGCCTTGCCCTACAACCATGCCTTGATGGCACAACCATCTATGACACTCGTGGACTCGAGAACTCAACTCTCTCGAGTTCTTGGTGGAAGCTAATGGTATTGGCTAGGGCGTGTTGTGGACCCTCGAGGGTACAGGTGCCCTGGCCTCATCTCAGTACTAATGGAGATTCAAGGCCCTTTGAAATTACCCGAAAGGGCCTTTTCAGACCATCATCATCCCTTATAACAAGTGAATCCAGCCCAAGGACTTGCTCCTCCCCTTGGGTATTCGACTCTGAGGGTGCGAGAACTTCTGGAGGCATCGCACTGCCTTCCATGGCACCACGTTGCAAACCTCTAAGGCATTCTCTAAATGTGACATGTCAAGGTTTTTAAATAACACAACAGTTGATTCTCATGGTTTTACTACAGTGCAAAGCCTGGCGTTCCATAGTTGCAGGGTTGAACCTGCTTTGATACCATATGTAACAACCCCCCTTCAATAAGACTACAATCGAAGCAGAAGTGATTTTTTTTTTTTTTTGTTAATAGGCAAGAAGGAAACAACAAAAATTGTTAACCACACAACTGGCGATGAATGCAAGCATGCATTCCAAGCAACAAAAATCTATGACTCCACGCACTGGCATAAGAGAAACTGGGCGAAACATGCGTAAAAAACAAGGAGAAAAGACTACTCGTCCGACACAAATATGACCACGCCTACAAGCTAAGGGACAACATCCCCATACTGACACCATGACCCCGATGACCATTTGAATAGAACCTATATGGTGCGTAACCAACGCATGATGGCATTCAACCCAAGCGTCAATAGAAACTTACAACAAACCACAATAATCCCATGGAAGGCACAAACTCCATCCGAGTTATTATCGCCTCTATCCGATGGGGCATGCCATGATCCCCTCATCACGATTCATGTCATCCCTAGGTGATAGGTGCGGTGATAACTCTGGCGCTACCTAACCTATCTGGACCAAGGACTTAAAACAAATCCGACACGCCAAGGGATGAAATAACTGACAAGGAGACTACGCCTATGCCCCCAAGAAACGGGTAGTCAAGAAGCAAGAAGACATCTCTCAACAAAATGAAATCAAATAAATGATTCGTTGACAAACAAAAATCCCCAAGGTTAAGAAAGAAGGTTACAATAGTCTAAGGTAGACTATTGTAACCAACCATCCCAAACTCAACATTATTAATTGTCTAACAAGGAATCCTATTATGATAAAAGTCCGCAACAACAGGTATGGCTTTTTATTAGTAAAAAGGGGTGTTAATAATTCCCTTGAACAACAAAACAACCTATATTTTCCTGAACTCTAATCATTCCAAGAATAATTTAGTTGAGTTAATTATTTATTATGTCTCGCCCATTAAACACTAAATATATTATATATCTCGATCGCATACTAGCCTTAAAATCTCATATAAATGCTATGTTGCTAAATAAAATAAATGCTGCATTAAAATAGTTGTTCCTGATTAATGTAACCATCGACGTAGTGTTGTTTAATTTCCATGATTAGCATTTATATAACAACGAAATTAGCATGAGTTAAACTATAATCCCCGACATGAAGGTTAATGCGTCAATCATTGTTGGTTGACTAAAAGCTGTAACTACTAAGGAAATGACCGGTGAATTTCGGATGCTATCCAGTTGGCTATGTGGATTCGCTGTCAACTTAATAAATACCTGTCTAAAAAGGCAAACTCGCAGCTATCTTAAAGGAACAAGCGCAGTCTTTATACAGACAACTCGCAGTCTTTATAAAGACAACTCGCAGTCATATTAAAGGCAAATCACAGTCCTTAGAAAGGAAAACTCGCACTCATATTAAAATCGCAGCCAAACCGCAGGCACACACTCAACTAGGTAAATCGTGGCCAACACTCAGCCATGTGAAATCAAAAATCACAGGCATGTAAAAATAAATCGTATTGACACAGGAATAAAGAAAAATCGTATTAACGTAGTTCTACAGAGTCATGATTTGCAGAGATAAAAGAAAAGTGAAGTGAGGCAAAAACGTGGGGAAAGTAAACACTGTTTTCACAATGAAGAAAGAAAAGATCCTGGAAAAATCGTGGGGAAAGTAGACACCGTTTTCAAAATGAAAAAGGCAGAGATCCTGGAAAAATCATGGGGAAAGTAAACATCGTTTTCACAATGAAGAAAGCAAAGATCCTAGCAAAATCGTAGTACAAATATAAGTCTATAAATTAAAAGTTTTATATACAATAAAAAGGGAATTCGTCTAGATTATTTGACTTCTACAAACTAAAAGGGAAATCGCTGAAGCTAGATGTAATTATGCAATCAAAAGAAGAAGAAAGAAGATTAATTTTCCCAGGGAAAACTCGCCATTTGAATGCATTACAGGCACATAATGCAATCACCATCCACTTCTATAAAAAACACGAAGTGCAATTCCATTAAATAAAAACGTTGTACATTACACACAACAGAAGGGAAAAATATAATCAGTCATAAAAACAATATGCAGTCTCATTTTCCATTAAACACAATCGTATTTGATTTTAATTTAATCGCATTGCCATTAAATATGCTCGCATTTTCGATTACATAAAATCGCTAGTTTTATTAAGAAAGCGTGGAGAGTTTTAACATCATGGCGGTGAGGTTTTTTGTTTTTCCAAGCAAATTGCAGTCAATAAAAGTAAACAAAATGCCCACCCATATGCCCCACTAACCAGCAAGGCACATGCCTTTGATGGAGAAGAAAAACATTCCAATGGAATAAAATCACAGGGCAAATCCGCCCTTAAAGTAAAAATGAAAAGCAGTCCTATGAAGTGTCAAATCACCAGATTAACAAGGGGCAAATCGAAGTCACAACCAGCGGCCAAAAACGCAAAGAAAGAAAAAAATATTTTCCATCAATTAATAAATTGCAGGGTTAATTATTTGCATCAAGGTGCATTACAACACTCTACCTAGAACAATCAACCGTGCTAGACAGCTGGGCAAAAAATCCATCGCTCATCATCCATGGACATAAAAGAAGGGCATTAGGATCTATAGGTCTATTAACACCGAAGTGATGACCGTTGATTAAGCTCTTGGCCGACTGCTCAGGCGAGGACTGATGAGTCAGGGACGAAGGAGAAATATGAAGCGTAAACTCATCAAAAATCAGTAGAACCATAGGACGGTCACAAGATGAAGGGTATCAAAGGACAAGAGAATCAATCAACAATGAGCTTAAGGCTATGGGGGCCACGCTAGGGGTAATCTTATTCCCCCTTAGCCCCCCGAGCCACAAAGAAGCCACACACACTAAAATAGAGAACAAATAGCTCCCAAATCACCTCGGAAGGCCAAGATACCACTCCTCACCGAGCTGGGTATCCCAACTCCCACAAGATAAAATTCATAAAATCCTCCCCGTACATGTGTCACCCATCCCCTTCATTGCACCATAAAATAATTTCATTAATTAATTAATTACTCCTATTTCCCTCACCCACCTAAAAGCACTCCTAAAATCGCTCCTAGGTGTCCCCATATTCCCTTACAAGTTTTAATAACTTCCCCCCTTACTATTTTACTAGTTGAGTTTAATTTAGAAAGTTCTTAAATGCTAGATTAGACTTTTTGTTTTTTCCTTGTGTTTCCCCTTTCTTTTTATGTTTCCCTCTTTTTTCTAGTTTCCTAATTCTTTTAAATTTCCCTCTTTCCCTTTTCATTTAAAACTCAAATTGGCAGGTGTAGAAAATTAATTTTTTCCCTTTTTCCTTTTTAATTAATAAATTTTAATTAGCATAAGTGACAAAACAATTATTTCCCCTTTTTCCCTTTTTAAATTTTATCCCCCTAAAGATTTTTATAAATTAAATGAATTACTTACCCCCTTCTCATCACATGATTAATGATATTATCATTATTATTTATTTATTTATATTTATATTTTTACACACACACACACACACACACATATATATATATATATTTATCACAAGTATCACTTAGACCTAGACTTTATTTTCCTGGGCTGGGTGACATTTAATTAGGGAAATTGCTTTAAATCCTTCTCATCACATTATTCGTTCTAAGGCCATATAGGTTCATTCATTTATTAATTAGCAACGTGACATACCCTTCGGGGTGCACTAGGTGCTCCAAGGGTGCCACTTTCCCCATTATGTTTCTATTGTGCGATGTTCCCTTCAGGACACACTATGCGCTCCAAGGGTGCCACTCGCCTCTTTTCATTTTTCTTGCTTGACATGCCCTTAAGGATGCACTAAGTTTGCTAAGGGTGCCACTCACCTCTTGACTGACTTGATAGACATAAAAAACCCCTGGAGTCAATACTCCGCCAGGTGATCTTGTGGGAGACTAAGGGCCTCTAAGGAATAAGGCCCCTTCCTTATTGCACGCCCCTTAGAATCATCGTGAGTGACTGTCGTAGTCTTCCCTCACAACATCGTGGGCCTTCTTGAACTAGGTAATAGTTAACCTACATTTCAAGCCATGGCGGGAGTGCTAGTAGGTTGTGGCAGGGCTATTGTCCACTCCTCTCCCTCAACATCTCTGGTTGTCATGCGTGACTGATCTAAAATTGAAGAAGACTTGAAATACTTGAAATTATGTGCACTTTAAATGTTATGTGTTTAAAGCAAAAGGATCAGTTTGTAACACATAGATTAAGGGATTACTTATGAAAAATACACATAGACAGCAGCATAATCATTGAACATAAGCACATAAACACAACAATTGATCAAGGACTTCACCCCTCTCTTGGGCTACATCTCCTGGTCCAACTTCCAATGGATCATTATTATTAATTGCTCAAAAGTTCTCAAAAACATGTCTTACAATGCTCAAACTGAAAAACCAACTGCTCCAATGGCTTCAGAGCGTCCAAAAACCCCTGTCTGGGCTCTTTCGGCACCTCAATCGGTCGAAAAAGGAAGAAGTTAGGCCTCCTGCAAGTCTCCCTCTTCAAGCTTGTTGTCTCTGCATCTACAAATTGCACCCTTGTCAATTGAACCTGGCACGCACGCAATATAAAGTGTGAAAACTCAGCACCGGGCTCAACCGCGCCAACGGTGCAAACCGTAGGATGGTTAAGGGTGCGCCAGCCCCTAACCGCCTAGCACCTAGGCATGTGGAAGTCATGTGACCGCGCACATTTGGCAAAAGGGCTAAACGGTTGAACCGTTCCAACTCCCGCGCACTTAAGCTAGGGTCATATGAAAAGTCAGCATATAACCATATGCCAAAGTGTTTAACCGTTCAAACCACATTTAAAACCCCTCGCGTTGTTTAGCAACCATGCACACATATATATAGTGGCCATATGAAACAACTATGTGACCATGGGCCGGGGCTAAGCCCCGGCTCGACCCCCGCCCATATATACAATTATATGACTTTATAAACATTGCAAATAGTTATATGTTAAGTCACATAGTGTGGGTGTGTTGGTCGGTGGTCTTTGTTAAAGCTTTTCGCCTGTGGGGAGGTCCGGGGGTCGAACCCCACGAACTCCATTAGTTTTACATAACAACCATAAACCAATAAAGGGGTGCCACGTGGTAGCCCATGATTGGGCCACGTGGCACCTTACCATTAGCCAACGAAAAGCCACATGTCACCATCTGATTCAACAACTGTCAACCAACAAAAACTTGCCACGTCACTTCTGTACGATCGTACGACCCTGCCACGTCATCTTGTACGGACTGTACGGACTATACAGTCAGCATCTTTTTTTTGCCTGTTTGACTTGACGAACAGATTGCAATATCTCTCTCTCCCGACATTCGTTTGAGATGAAACGAGTTGCGTTGGGTTCGCAATGACGAAGCCTACGCTCTTGTCTGGTTTGAAGTGATTCCGAGCACTTTGAATTTTTGAGCAAAATTTGATCCCCTGATCACATCTCCCCATTGGGAAGCTTTTGGACCTCCAAAAGACTATTTTCAGTCTATGCGAAGATGAGGGTAAAGTTCCCTCACCCTTCCAACCTCAATCCACTTTGCCTTGCTTGGATTCGTCCTTTTAAAACCAACTCGAAGATACTCCACATTTCCTCATTTTGAAGTTCGCATCCTCCTGTCAAGGATGGTGTCTTCTTGCAGTTCTGTTAGATACTCTGGAGAAAAATCATCTATGGAAGGAATCTGAACATGATTTCCTTGATCATCAATCAATGGAGGCTCATACAACTTCAAATTCTCAACATTAACAACTGCATACATCTGCATATAAGGAGGTAAATCTAAACGAAAAGCATTGTTACCAATCTTGTCGATAATCTTGAAAGGACCATATCGAATTGGTTTCAACTTTTTACCTTCTCCTTTAAGCCTCTCCTTACTGATGTAAAGCCAAATTTCATCTCCAACTTGGAAACTGTGATCAACACGATGCTTGTCATGTCTGGTCTTGCACATGGCCTGACTCTTTTCCAACTGCTCTTGCACCACCTGATGTATCGAATGAATTTGTTCAATGAACTTCTCTGCCCTATCAATGTCATATTGACCATCAACAACAATATCTTTCCCAAAGATAAAATCTAAAAGAGACTTGGGCAAATAGCCAAAACATGCTTCAAATGGCGACGTTTGCGTCGAAGAGTGCATAGCTAGATTGTACGCATGTTGAATGTAATGTAAATGTTCATCCCAAAATTTAGGATGCTTGCTGCAATAAGCATGAAGAAGATGCACCACTGTACGATTTACCACCTCTGTCTGACCATCTGTCTATGGATGAAAATATGTGCTCTTTTTAAGTTTAGTGTCCATGAGTGCCCATAAACTCGACCAAAAACTTCCAACAAATCGATAATCCCGATCAGAAATAATGGACTTAGGCAATCCAAAATGCACCCAAACATTTTGAAAGAACAACTGTGTCGTTTGTTCTGCTGTTACCTGCTTAGTACAAGGCATCAAAATACACATCTTGCTAAATCGATCAACCACAACA
>ML783081.1:784952-803512 GCA_009831015.1 Picea engelmannii | reverse complement strand
CATCTTGTGTTCTTTGTGTTCATTGCGGTGATGACTTGTTGATGATATATTAATGATATATATTGTTGATATGTTCTCACATCTAACTGGCTATAAATGAAAACAATGGGTAATGAATAAATGTTGAATGCTAATTGATGAGTTTTTGTGCAAGAGGAAAGTTTTGGGAAAAAGAGCCCCACACTCATTCACCCCCCCTCTAAGTGTGGTAGGTGTGTCCAACAATTAATCCCTACTATTGATCTAGGCTACATAGACTCCATCAACAGAATTGGATCTCGAAGGAGGTTCGGATGACAAGCGTGCCCATGCGGAGCCATTTCAATAAATTGTTTTAATTGAACCAAGGTTCCTCCTCATATCTCTGTACCGGACCACCCTTTGATTCTCCATAAACTATTAGGTGGCATCTTAGTTACGACAATTAGTATCTTGTCAAACTTGAAATTTGATGGTGAAGGGAATGCCTCTGCATTCATGCACCTCAATCATTTTAACATCGCAAGTCAACATATTGAAATTGCTCAAGACAATGAAATATTTTGATTATTTATATTCACATTGGAAGGATGAATTAAAGCCTCGTATATGACATTACCAATGAAATCAATACATAATTGGAAATAATTCATGGAAATATTTATCACCGCTCATACAAATTATGATTATGAAGAACTCTGTAATGAGCTTGAGGAAATACATAGGCTTAGAAATGACCCTTTGGATGATTTATTTCAAAGAGTTATACATATTTACTATAGATTTCGTGAAAGCGAGAAACCCTTATACCAACAAATTCTTGATTGTTTTTCATATCTTCTATCCATCCTTGAAGGGGACAATTGGAAAATGAAAAGGTTTCTAATTTGCAAGATATCATTTTTTATTTCTTTAATTCAGTTCTACACAATGGAGATTCAGTCATCTCCCATTCCATAGAAATATTTTAAAACATAGAGACCATACAATCCTACCCTCAGACATCTAATACTTTGCAATCTAATTTTGAAGCACAACATGAGGGTAATGTTTCAAAAGATGATTTCAAATACGTATTGAATGAAAAATAGATTGTGGAACTATTGTATATTTTAATGATAATTTAGCACTAGGAAACATAGTGACTATATCCTCCAATGAAAATCATGATCTGATAAAGGAACATGGAAGATACATCATTTCTAAAAATCACTTTATAACTACGATAGAGGAATTTCCACAAAAACCCCTAAACCACTTAGACCTAGAATGGGAACAAACGAGCGACATTCCTTCAAGAATTGTATCAACCATTTATCTTGAATATCAAGAGAGTCATGAATATGTTTTTTTCTCCTTATATAAAATTGTTCGATGATGATCACTTACATAAACATCTACCAACTTATCATGCAGTAGAATCTTTACATTTTTCTTTCATTGATAAAATATTGAATGATAAAGGAAAGCAAGAATATTTGCAAACTATGATTAATCAAAGATCCATTCATAATAATAGTCAATGTAGGGTGCACAATTTTGAAATTCTTTTGCCATCTAAACATCTGGAAGCTACTAAAACACAATTTGGTCATGATAACTTCATCTTTGATAATTATATATTTTTTTCATAAATGAGTGTGAGCATCAATGGACCATTCAATAATCATATACAATCTAGGATTACTAATCTCCATGCATATATGTCGATGACCGAAGAGACATGGCATGAAGAATGAAAATAATTTTTAGACCCCCATGGGGGAATGAGAATGCATATATGTCAATGACAGAAGAGACATGGCATGAAGAATGAAAAAAATTTTAGACCCCCATGGGGAAATGACAACAAGTGGATAACCCATCATCATGTAAGATAATGTAAACATCGAGTTGACCCAAGACATACGACCACCTAAATCAATTCCAAAATCATGAGTTAATCTTTCGTGGCAGATGCATCGCTCATCCTTGGATTCTGTTTCAACTCTTCAACACTCCCCAAATATTTTTAATGATGTCATAAGAGATATCTTGGAGTCCTTTTTTGCTCAACGATTCCCTCCAACCAACAAGTATCTATCACTTGATGTTTTAAACCTACTTTGCGATGTTTCAATTCTTTAAATTAATTATGTGATACCTCAACCACGCATATCTACATAACGCCACAATACTCTTGTAAACATTGAGCTAATCAAGTGGTTACATTGGCTTTATGGCTTCACCTAGAATTCATTGAGCCAATGTAGGGTAGTGTGGGAATAAGAGTAGGCTAACTTTTAATTCCATTTCTATTTTCAAAGCAAGATTTCTCATTGTGGTTTATAATGACTTACTTTAGTCTAGTATCTTTTTCTTTTGATGGGGATTTTCTTCTTTTCACTAATTTTTTTTTTTTTTTTTTTAATAACTTGAATATTAGCTTAATTTTGGTTTACCTTCATCTTCATGAGAGAACCATGTGCATAATCCTTTTGGAAATATTTAAATGGGAGATTTACTTTCTTCAATAGTATTCACCATACCACTCATAGCCAAAGAGTAGTAAGATAGAAGAGCACGATCCCAAGCCTTTGAACAAGCATCTGTTGTAAACGAATTCACATTTATGGGAGAGTTGGAGTAGAAAATTCATGAAATTCCAACTAAATAATTACACCCTCCATCATTGAATCACTTTCTTTCTAGATTCCTGACATATGATCAAAGGATAATGATTAAAGTATTGACTATCTGAGCTCTTTCTGCATAATCAATGAAGGTGAGTGTCAATTTTATATTATATGTTATTTTCTTCACCTCCATTAGATCGACCAAAGTATCATACTACATATTTCTTATCCTTGTACATGGAAACGTAAGGCTTGCTCCATCTAACGGAGTAAATGGCTACTAGGTTCATTTTTAATCCATCTCCATATATTGATAATTGTGTCAACGCAGGCTCCCATCTGATGGATACTCTAGTGCATTTGTGTGGGGCTGTCATGTTGAGTGGGTGGACCAAAACAATATGCCCATTGGTGGCCTTGGAGAGAACTGTGAGATTTCTAGTGGGGTCATGTTCTCGATGGAGGGCAGTCCTCCTTAAGCCCAGAAGAAAACAAAATAAAATGAACTTCCTAGTGAAGAACCCACGCTCTCTAGCAGAGGATCAACTGAAGTTAATTTTCTAGGTTCGAGAAATTCAAAATGGAGCAAATGGGTACCAAGTTTGGTGCCGCAACTCGAGAAAGATATGAGTGATCAAGCTATGCACATCCCTGGTATGCCTATTCTCTTGAAGCCAATTAATAAGGACAACCACTCTATTAGCCTATGCTTATGAAAGTATCCGTAGCCTATGCTTATGAAACTATCTTAATTTTGATATTCAAAGCTTATAGCGTGTTTAGAATGATTATGGATTATTTGAAATATTTATCTGGGCCCTTTTCTGGCGGTTTTTAATAACCTCACATGGACCGTAGTTATTTTCCAAATTTTTTTTAACAACCCAGGCTCTTAAAGAACATGAATGTAATTTTTTTGAACTTCAGAAGGAAATACCAATTTTTACTTCAAAACTATTGGAATAAAGTGAAAAGTCCAAGTTCAAAATAAACATTATTAAAATAAAATGAAAAGTCTAATAGTGAGTGAATTGAGTTAAGCTACATGGTTGGGAATTATTGGCATTTCAATTTTTTTCAACTATCACTAACAACAAAAAAAAAAGTATGCATAAAAAGACCAACATAAAAAATCACCACCAAATTCAACTTGTGAAAACGAATATTCATAAGTTGCAAACAAAATCACCATCTTCACTTTCACATCCACCACCAAATTCAACTTGTGAAAACGAATATTCATAAGTTGCAAACAAAATCACCATCTTCATTGGGATAAAATATGACCAATGGAATTAAGGTTATTATCTTTCATATGGAATAAATAATATTTTGGGTTTGAAAAAAAATAAAAGAAAATAAAAAGTTGTGTTAAAGCAAAATAAAATTAATGCATGTTTTAATATTAATAATTATTTTTATATTAAAAATAATGTTAAACTCAATTTACACATGTAGAATTTAATCTCTATAATATTATATATAATAGTCAAATAAGTTAAATGTATACTTAATAGTTTGAACAAAGTTAATACATGTTTTAATATTAATAATTATTTTTATATTAAAAATAATGTTAAACTTAATTCACATAGAATTTAATCTTTATAATACTATAGTCAAACAAATTAAATGTATATTTAATAGTTTGAAAAAAAAAATTCATAATATAGAATCCTATATATATATATTCAAACAAATTAAAAGTGTACATAGTAGTTCAACAAAGATAAGTTTTTTTTTCCCAAAGTTAGATCCATTACAGTACTACATTACAACAACAAAAGAAAAATATTTTAAATAACTAAATCTCATTAATTTTGTAAATCTTATCAATTGCTAACTTCATATATCAATTTATATATTTAAAAGTTACATTACCCATTGCTATTGATGCAAATATCGATAATATATTATACCACATTCAAATTCATAAGAACATTTAATATTGAATCTTAAATGTTTATTTTTAAAAATCATATATTAATGAGTTGTATTATTTAAAAAATGAAATTAATAACAAAATTGGTTATACTTGAGGTATAGGAGATGAATAGCCAACGAAATTCTTAGCGCATGTTTATAGTGAGAGGAAATATATGAGCCTTTCAAACACAATACGAGTAATAAGAAAGTAAGTAACAAAAGGAAACTTGAGCTCACCATTGGTGACTCCTGCAGAAGACGCTATAACAGGCGTGGATGACATTAACCATGCCGTTGGACGAGACGTTGATGACATTGGTCGTAAATGGTCACCAGAAAAAATACCACATTTCTATTCCAGGTCTTCGCACACGTCATTCTAATACAGAAAACATCATCTTCCGAATAATAGCATTCACATTTTTTGAAATTTCATAAATATTATTTATAAAATTTCGCTTAAACTTTTAAAATCGTTTAAAATCATAGAGTAGAGATTATCTATGTTTTTAACTTTTAAGCTATGTATAAGTAATACATTCTTAGTTTCAAATGTTTCATAATTTTTTTTTTTTTTATTGTGGATTACATAAAAACTATTATATTTAAACTTTTCTAAGAAGCGGATATACACATCTTTGCTACTAATTTCACTTATTTAATATGTGATGAACCATCTTAGAGTTTATGTACATTAGCTTAATTATAATAGCTTATTACAACAACTTGTATGTTGTTTTAATTGTAGACATAGATATTTTTTTATTTTATTTTTTTTGCATTTATTCATAATTTTGTATAAGAGAATCTTTGGCTCCTTTATCCATATCCAGGGTTTAAAAGAACTTCTCCATGTTTTTGAGTTTGATATGCTTACCTAAAATCTCTTTGGAATCTTATCAATTTCAATTTGACTTTGCAAATATAAGGAAAAGAAGGAGAAGAAAATCAATAATTAATATTTTGTTGGAATAGAGAATAGTATTGATTATTAATATATTTGATATATGTCTTAAGAAACTATGGCTTTGAGCTCATTCACTTACAAGTAGGGGGATACAAATATGTACTATTCTCACCTCATCCTATGGGTTGACAATCAATATGATTTTTAGTGTTTCTACAATTATTTTAGATGGCTAGGTTATCATAGTCTTTATGACTCGTTGTTCCATTGGGTGGAAATAATTACAATTATTATTGGGGCATACTGGTGCCATTCAATCATGTTTATACAATGTATAGTTTTGGTTAACCCCCTTGCTTCGTATGTTAATATCAAATATAAATCACTCTTATATTGTTCTAAATAAACAATATCCTATGAAAATGGTAAAATAAAGGTACCTAGAATTGAAGGACACATCCTTCACAATGATCCCTTTCTCTCATTATTAGACATGGAGGTAACCAAGTACAAATATTTCAATTTTCATTTCGATAGAGATAGGTGCAAAGTGAATCTCTTCTCCATTATAATATCCAAGAAATATTTGGGTGTTGGAGTTGACTCTAACACAACAATAATGTTATATTGAATCTTATATTCACCACTAAAAACGAAAAAACATGGATTCGAACCTCACTATAATAAACCTTACTTTATTGCATAGATCCTACTTTATAGAAAAAACCTTACAACATAAATTTTTAATATATGATGCTTCTTTGATCCTTGTTATAATATTGAAAGGTTGTATTTTGAACCTTTTTCATCTTTGTTTTATGACCTCGAGGTAAATTTCTTTTAAGGATCTCTTGTTTCCTTGTACATAGGCATGTAATAACATATCTCTACATCATGGAGAAGTGAATAGTTGGCTTGAATGAAGAGAATATTGTTAATTTATGTATTGTACTTGTTTTCATCATATTCATGCTCAAGCTCTCGCATGTTAATCAAATTTCTCAATTTAAAATCCATCATTAGAATGAGAGGATCTTTTATGTTTTCATGTTTTCTAAAGAGTTTGATATATTATTTTTAATTCAATGTTAGCAAGAAATAAAATTTGTACATATCTTTGATAACATTTGTTTACAAAGAAAGATTGTTCATGTAATGTCCCTCCATTTTAAAACAATTAAATATTTTAATTTTGTTTATTTATGTTGGGGTAGATTTTGAGAAAAATACTTACAATAAAATTTTATTAAAACAAGTAAATCTTTGCAAAAATAGTAAATATTTATTCCATGGGAGAGTGAAAATGGATAAAAACCATGAGAGTAAATTGTGTCCATGAGGACAAGTGTAAACCTAATCCCAAAGTTCTTGTATGTGAGGGAGCAAGCTAATACAAATTTAGACAAAGACAATTCCCTAGGGTTAGTGATGACGCTAACTTGGAAAAACACCTAGGAAAGTTTATTTCTCCTTGGTGAGAAAAGGAAAGAAAAATATAAAGGAGGAAGGATTGAACTTTGGTGAGGAATATTTGAGTTTATGGTTCTGATAGTCTTTATGACTCATTGTTCCCTTGGGTGGAAATAATTAGAATTCTTATAGGGGCTTTCGGGTTCCATTCAACCATGTTTATGCAATGTATAATTTTGGTTAACCCTCTTTCTTCTTGTGTTAATAGAAAATACAAATCGCTCTTATATTGTTCTTAATAAAAATATCCTATGAAAAAGGTAGAATAAATGTGCCTAGAATTGAAGGACACATCCTTCATAATGGTCCCTTTTTCTCGTTATTAGACATGGAGGTAACCATGTATGACCTGTACAAATATTTCAATTTTCCTTTGGATAAAGATAGGTGAAAAGTGAATCTCTTATCCATTAGAATATCCAAGAAAAGTTTGGGTGTTGGAGTTGAATCTACCCCAACAATAATGTCATATTGAAGCTTATATTCAACACTAAAAACAAAAAAAAAATGGATTCAAACCCCACTATAATAAACCTTACTTTATTGCATACATCCTACTTTATAGAAAAAACCTTGCAACATAGATTTTTAATCTATGATGCTTCTTTGATCCTTGTGATGAGATTGAAAGGTTGTCTTTTGAACCTTTTGCATGTTTTTTTTTTTTTTTTATGACGCGAAGGTAATTTTCTTTTAAGGATCTCTTGTTTCCTTCTACATAGGCCTCTAATATCATCTCAGTACATTATGGAGAAGTGAATGGTTCGTTTGAATGAAGAGAATATTGTTACTTTCTGTATTGTACTTGTTTTCATCATATTCATGCGCAAGCTCTTGCATGTTAACCATATTCCTCAATTTAAAATCCATAACTAGAATGAGAGGATCTTTTATGTTTTCATGATTTCTAAAGAGTTTGATATATTATAATCAATCCAATGCTAGAAAGAAACAAAATTTGTACATATCTTTGATAACAATTGTTTACAAAGAAATATTGTTCATGTAATGTCCCTCCATCTTAAAATAATTGAATATTTTAATTTTGGTTATTTATGTTGGGGTATTTTTTGAGAAAAATACTTACAATAGATTTTTATCAAAAAGAGAAAATCTTTGCAAAAAGAGTAAATGTTTGCAGAAAGAGTAAATCATTATTCCATGGGAGAGTGAAAATGGATAAAAACTAGGAGAGTAAATTGTGTCCATGAGTAGAAGTGTAAACCTAATCCCAAAGTTGTGGGATGTGAGGGAACAAGCTAATACAAAGTTAGGCCAAGACAATTCCCTAGGGTTAGGGATGAAGGTACAAGTGGGTATGTGTTTAACCTGTTTTGAGGAGAAATTAGTTGCATGAGAAAAAGGCAGTCTATAGTGGCACTCTCAAACACAGAAGTTGAATACATAACAACCACTCATGCAAGTAATGAAGAAATATGGCTATAGATATTTTTTTCAGGTATTGGGTTGGTACACCAAGTTATAAGGATAAATTGTTATAGTGAGAGTGCAATGTTCCTAGAAAGAACTCGACTTATAATTCAGAGACAAATAATATTGATGTTAAATATCACATTGTTAGAGATTTGTTGAATAAAAGAAGGTGTTTCTGATGAAGGTGGGCACTTTGAAGAATGTTGAAAATTCATTAACAAAATCTGTGAGAACTAAGAAATTCTCTTGGTGTAGACGATCTATGGGAATTGCTTCCCTATATTGTTGACTATGTAGCCATGTAACCCTATGTATATAAATAAAACAACAAGTGGGAGAATATTAGGTATGTGTTGTATTATTTTCATGACCAAATCTAGTGTCCACATTGTGGTGGGTGTGTGAGGGGGTGATTGTGGTGTCAAATTGTTTTGGCGTTTTTTGCATCCATTTTTAGAATTTTTTCTGCACATGGGTTTTAATGATGTTATTCTATATCTCATTAAGGAATTAGGGTTTTTGACTAAACTAGGTCAATGGATTAAGGATTTTGGATGTCATGTGATCATATATATATTTTATTATAAGAAATGAAATTATATGATGAATAAAATATTAGAGGTGCGACTCTAAATAGGTTATTGGTTTTCTTTGTTTGGATTTTTAAGGCAAAATATCTATGTAATGTGTGTGTGTCATTATATATTTCTTATTTTTCTTAAGAATTTTTTTTTATTAATTAAGTGTATAAGGTTACAATCTACATCGATCTGTCAAAACTTAATTGTTGAGTTATATGACTAGCATATAGAAAATTGTCAGTTGAAAGTGAGGGAATGTTGGTTGATTGAGGTTGTACCAGTGAATAAATTTCTCTCATGATTTTCAATAAAATAAATACATGTTCTATATGAAAAATAGATCAAACACATATCCTCCTACTACCCATTGATTTAAAATCTAGGGCAATGTCCCTTAAAATATTTAAAGAAATAAATTCACCATTAGCTCATGTCGATGAGGTATAAAAAATGGTCTAAGAGAATGGGAGAATGCAAAGTATTATAAAATCTTTCAAATACCAAGGAAATGAATGGTGGGAAGCACATTATCCTATATTACATACATACATATTTTGTGGAATGATTTGGAGGAAAGAAACTATATGCAAAAATTTCCATAGCCAAGTTCAAGCCCGACTTCAACCTTGTATCCCACAGTCATCAATGTAAAAGAGAATGGAAAAGGGTCAGCTAGAAATATGAAAGTGTGTGACCCCATATGTTTCCAATAACGTTATACGATATACACTATAAATAGTATAAAATATTGTGAGTTCAAACCAAAAGAGGTCATAGAACTTAGATATTTTATTGAAAAAACAAATACCATTGAAGTTAGAAAAAAAGGAGAAGTGCAAATCAACATGGGGTCCAATTGGTGTAATTCAACATGTAAAAAACATTCTTAAAGTATAAAAGGAGGAAAACGAGGAAAAATTAGAAATACAAGACTCTCCTCTCACTTATACAGACCCACATATAATGAGGGTGATGGCCTACTAACTAATTTATGTCTCATTTATAAAGATGACCCTTTTTATAGTGACTCTCCATTAACTAGATATTTAGTAAGACTTATTAAAAGAAGGTGGATTCATACGTCAATAAATTTTTTATAGTGACTCTCCATTAACTAGATATTTAGTAAGACTTATTAAAAGAAGGTGGACTCATACATCAATAAAGTATCCTGAGTGAGGGGGTTATGGTAGGACTCTAAGAATTGCACCAACCATTGCTTACTATCATTAAACATTATCTCCTAAACAACAAAGTTGGGTCAATGAACATCATGCCATGAGTTTCAAATTTGAATCATGGTTTCCTATAAAAATATGGTCACATATGTGCTTTATAATAATAACATCCTTGCTAGTTTTAGAATGGATGATGATTTCTCAATAAAAATATCAAGTGAGTCATAGATATTACTACATCTCTTTTTAATCACAAATCAAAAGTGGAAAAATATCTGTTTGTATTCCATCACAAGTCTCATGAATTTATTAATGAAAAAATGTCATATTTTTCATATCTTCATCAAACAAATTAATAAGTTATTTGGAATACCTATGTGGATCCCAATTTGTTAATATTTAAGCCATTATTATAGTTCTTTGCATTTCATTAGATAACAATAGCATAATCCAATATCACTGAGAAATACACAATCACAAGAGACACAACATTTATTCTGGGAAACCCTTTAGGGGAAGAAAACCCAGCAAAACTTCCTTAATATAGATAGTCAATACAGTGCCAAGAGATATCTTGAAATAATGCAGAATATCCTCTCCCAGATATGCACCACTCTCTCTCCTTCTTCTTAAACAACAGATCTGAAACTTGTCTCTCAAAATGAGCAAGTGTGTTGTGTGTCTAAGTGAGGCATTAGCCTCCTTATTTATATTAGACTGGAACATTTGAGGTGTCTCTTCACTGGAAGAGCCAAGTTATCCAACTTGGTGGTTATAACCACCTTTATTATATTCTGGGGCCTCTTAAATATCTGTTGGGGCCGACTTCTTATTCTTCCTATTATAATTATCATTTGAACAATCCACAAAATAGGATTTGGTCCTATTACAATAGCCGACATGATCAATACACAATGGGGATTGATCCAATGAATAATATATCAAATAATAATAAGAATACTCTTTCCAGTTACATTATTTCAACACTCCCCCTTAACAAGAAGGGTACTCTTCGGCAGCATCATGTGAGAGAGAGGACAACATCAACAATAACATCAAGTGGGTGAGAGGACAACATCATCAATATCATCTTGGAACACTGACTGTCATATCTATAAATCATCGAAAGTTTTCTTCATCGACAACATCGTCATTCTCAAAGGAATGCCATCATCATCTGCATCAATATGTATTAGTGTAAAAATAGATACATCATCATCATCATAGCACAAGGATGGATCATCATAATGCAAGACTGGCTTTATGTCACAACTGTCAAGCTGGAAGCTCAGTACTTGTCTCATCTCAATGTCTTGCTTTACGTCACAACACTCAGGCTAGAGGCAAGATACTAGAATGGCTTTACGTCACAACTATCAAGATGGAAGCACAATACTAGTCTCATCTCATTGTCTTTCTTTACATCACAACACTCAAGCTGGAAGCAAGATACTCGTCCTCCTTTATGTCACGACCATCAGGTCAGAAGCAGGATACTATACTAGCTTTATGTCACAACTATCCAGCTGGAAGCTCAGTGCTAGTCTCATCATATCATTTTTCTTTATGTCACAACCATCAGGTCGGAAGCAAGGTATACATCCTACTTTACATCACAAAAATCAAGTCAGAAGAAAGGAACTAGAATTGCTTTACGTCGTAGCTATACAGCTGGAAGCATAGTAGTAGTCACACATCATCTTTCTTTACATCACAACCATCAGGTTAGAAGCAAGGTACTTGTCCCAGTTTACGTCACAACCATCAGGTTGGAAGCAGGATACTAGTCTGGCTTTACGTCACAACTATCCAACTGGATGCACAATACTAGTCATATCACATCATCTTTCTTTACATCACAAACATCAGGTCGAAAGCAAGAGATGTCTCATCACATCTACTTCCCCTTTCAAGGAGTCTCCTTTCGGACTATAAAAATATTATCTCAAAAGTACTCAAACTTTATACGAGATAGTGGCTTGGTCAACACGTCAGTAGCCTGTTCATCCATGCTAATGTACTGGAGCTTTAAGGATCCTCTCTGCACCATGTCACATATGTAATGATAATGGATCTCTATGTGCTTCTACCTGTCGTGGAATACAAGATTCTCTATCATCTTTATGAAGCTCTGGTTGTCACATAGAATCAAGGTTTCTCTCATCTCTAAGTCAAATAGGTTGGTCAACAATTTTTGAAGCCATATAGCTTCGCAACTGGCAGAACATGCAACAATGTATTCTGCTTCCGCTGTGCTGAGAGCAATACTAGATTGCTTCCTACTCTCCCATGAGATCATAACTAATCCCAAACTGAAACAACTTCCTGAAGTGATTTTCCTATCAGAAACACTTTCTTCCCAATCTGCATCAGTATATCCACTCAATGTGAAATCATGATCTCCATCATAGCTGAGACCATAACCTATTTTACCTTTAAGGTACCTCATCACATGTTTTGCAACCACTAGGTGAACAAATTTGAGTTCTACCAAAAACTGACTCAAGGTGTTCACGGAAAAACAAATGTCTGGTTTGGTGTTCGTCAGGTACATCAATGATCCAATAATCTATCTGTACAATGTGGCATCAATCAACTCTAACAAAGTATCGACCAACAACTTCATCTTCGCTTCCATGGGTGTATTTATGAGCTTGCATTCCAACATGTCGAATCTCTTCAAGATTTCGATCGTGTACTTCCCTTAGTTAAGGAAGATCCTCTCAGGACTCTACCATACCTCAATACCTAAGAAATAGTGCATTAGGCCATGTTCTTTCATTTCAAATTCCAAGGCAAGTCTCTTTTTACAATCATTGATGATATTTTCTTCTCTAGTTAAGAATAAGTCATCCACATATAGCAGTACGATTATTGGCTCATTGTTCATGATTTTGAAGTAGAGGTTAGAGTCTTCTTTACTCTTGGTAAAGACTAAGCTTGTCAAGAAACTGCCTATATGACCATACCAAGCTCTAGGAGCTTGCTTCAATCCATATAAGGCTTTCTTCAATCTGTAGACATGAGACTTCCTGTCTTCAACCTCAAATCCTTGAGGTTTCTCTATATACACTTCCTCTTCGATGATACTGTTTAGGAAAGCTGTCTTTACGTCCATCTGGTGTAGCTTCCACTTCATCTTATCTAGAAGAGCTATGATGGTTCTGATCGAAGTGTTTCTAGCCACATGAGCGAATGTCTCTTCATAGACAATGCCTTCCTTCTGGGAAAATCCACGAGTGACAAATCTTGCTTTATACTTCTTAATACTTCCATCAGCAACATGTTTTATTTTGAAGATCCATCTGAAGGATACCACATCTTTATTCTTCGGTTTGGGAACTATTTTCCATACTTCGTTCTTCATTATGGATTGGTATTCCTTTGTCATGGCATCTACCCATTCTTTTCTCTAAATAGCTTCTTCAAAGAAGGTAGTATCCTCTTCTAGGAGATCACACATCAAATCCGTATAACTAGAGAATGTCTTTGGTCTTTTCACCTATCTCGTAGTTCCTTCGGGAACAACATAATTATCTCCATCTTGAATAAGTTCTCTAGCCCAAGCTGGCTTTCTTTTATGGAGGATCGTCATATGAGGACATTCTTTCACTTCTACTATATCATGGTCTTCTAGAAGTTCCTCATCAGGGGAAGTTATGACTTCCCTCACTGGTTCTGCAGCTATGGGAACCTCCCTCATTGCAGTACTGGGGATTACAGGTTCCGCTTCATATACTTCTTCAAGATGGCATAGTTTAGATTTCTTGAGCACTGAATATTCATCAAAGGTCACATCCCTGCTGATCTCAATGTGATGTTGACCTAGTATATAGATTTGGAAGGCCTTGGAGACCTCACAGTATCCCACAAATATTCCCTTCTTTCCTGAAGGTTCCATCTTGTTTCTCTTTTCTTTAGGTATATGAATAAACACTGGACAACCAAATATTTTTAAATGGCTTACCTCTGGCTTCTTTCCGGTGAACATCTATTCCAGTGTCTTGAGCCCAAGTGCACTATGTGAAAATCGGTTCTGCACATATACAAATGTCATTACTGATTCTGCCTAGAAGCACATAGAAAGATCTTGATCATGGATCATAGTCTTCACAGCTTCCAGTATGGTTTTGTTCTTTCGTTCAGCTACACTGTTTTGTTGGGGATTATAGGGAGTAGTGAGTTCCCTCTTGATCCCAACATCTTTGCAGAAGTTCAAAAACTCTTTTGAGGTATATTCTCCTTCATTATCTGACTTGAGTATCTTAATATTCCTTTCAAAAAGGTTCTCTATCAAGGCTTTGAATTCCTTGAGCTTGCTGAATACTTCATCTTTAGATTTCAAGAAATATATCCAGGTTTTACGAGAGTAATCATCAATGAATGATACATAAAATACATACCCGCTAATGGAGGGTGATGTCATTGGGCCACACACATATGAATGAATGAGTTCTAGAACTCATTTTGTCTTGCTGTCCCTCTTCGGAAACGAGTTCTTGATTTTCTTCCCTTGTGCACATCCATTGGCATACACCTTTATGGTCACCTTTGAGTTTTGGTAAATCTGTGACCGCTTTGCATATGTATGGTAGTTCCTTGTAGTTGATGTGGGCTAACCTTCTATGCCAAAGTTCACATGAGTTTTCAATGGCATGGGTCATGGAAGCCTCTGAGTAACCCTTTATTTGATACAAGCCATTTTCTTCACTTCTAATGATGATTGCTTCATTTAAGGTTTCTCCTTTAGCCCACATAAGAACTTCTCCATCTATAAAGGAAACTCTGAAGACTTTATTTTCTAAAGCTGAAATGTAGACTAGGTTATTCTTCAAGCTTGGTACATATAGTATGTCCTTCATTTTTAGTGAATTCCATGAATTCAGTTTATGGTTTGATTCTCCCACTCCCTTGATGGGATATTGGTAATCATCTCTAAGTGTCACTTTCTGAGAAATTTGTTTTTCTGAGATACAAGAGAGAATGTCTCTTTGTCCTGTCAAGTGCTTGGATGCACCACTATCAATGAGCCAAGTTTCCTTGTCGTGTGTTACAGATCCTGAGAGGGACGAGATCAAGACATGGTCTTTGATCTACTCTCTTATCATCTTTGTGGGTGGCTCTTCATCTTCGACTACATGGGCATGGAGCCTCTTGTGTTTTCTCTTGTATTCTTCTCATGAGGCTGGACAAAAATTCACAATGTGTCCCATCCTGTCACAATCATAGCATTGCACAAATGAGTAGTCCCTTTCCTTTCGTTGTCCTTTCTTCTGAAATCTCCTTGGATGAGATTCTTTATGATTGAATTTTTTTGACTGTTGAGGCTCTTTATGAGTCTCCTTATAGAAGTAGGGTTTCTTCCTTCCTCCTTTGGCGTGAGTAGCTAAGGCTTGATCCTCATCTCTTGCTAGTAACGCTTTACGATTCACTACTCTTGTTTCTTCTTGGATGCATTCTTCCCATAGACTATCAAACTTCAGTTTCTCCGTTTTGGCACATATCATTTGGATGAATGCATCCCAAGGTCTTGTGAGACCATTTAGGGTCATCACTATGAGTTTGTCTTCATCTATGTATCTCCAATAGCTTCTATCTTTTCTTTGAATTCTGAGATTCTAGAGAAGTATTCCTGAATCGTTTCTCCTTTCTGCATCCTTGCATTCTTCAATTGAGTTCTTTTATTCATCTTCTGGTTTATGTTCTTTCCTTCATATATTCTGGTCAAGGCATCAAATATTTATTTTAGAGTCTTTTTAGATGACACATAAGGAATCAGGTGGCCTTTGATTGAATCTGCAATGATTGTTTTGGCCCTGATTTTGTCCTTTTGATGCTTTTCCTTTTCTGCAACATCGACGGGTTCCGTTAATTCTTCTTTGACAAATCTTGCTAGGTCATTCTCTTCAAGAATGAGGCCAATCCTATACTTCCAGGCACAGAAGTTTTCCACTCCTTCTAGCTTGTCAACAACCTTAACGCTTGCAGACATATTTACCTGGAGCTAGGAAAATGACTGAAAAATGAAAGTGCTCAAAATAAAAAACTGAACTTACCAGGAGGTGTGCTTGGCTGAGGCGAGTAGCCTGGTGAGTTTGGATCTGAAAAAATCCAACTTTTGCTCCTCCAAATTTGATCTGCGGATTTCTGGACCGGTGCTTCTGGTACCTCTGGTACTCTGGTACTTCTGGTACTTCTAGTACATTGGTTTTCTAGTACTTCTAGTACTTTGTGAAACTAGGGTTTCACTTTCTGGGAGATCTAGCCACTGAAAAGGTGCATTGAGAGTGCCAAAGTGATCCTTAGGGGAGGGCACACTTTTCTAGATGGTTTTGGGGCTAAAAAGCTTCACCATAAAAAAACCCTAATTTTGATGTATGACAACAGTGACGTTTTTCACTCTTGTGGAAGATGCTTCCTTCAACTTGGTTCTGATACCATGTTAATGTTTAAGACATTATTATAGTTCTTTGGATTTCATTAGATAACAATAGCATAATCCAAGATCACTGAGAAATACACAATCACAAGATACACAACATTTATCGTGGGAAACCCTCTAGGGGAAGAAAACCCATCAAAACTTCCTTAATATACATAGCCAATACAATGCTAAGAGATCTATTAAACTAATGCAGAAGATCCTCTCCCAAATATGTGTCACTCTCTCTCCTTCTTCTTTAACAGCAGATCCGAAACTTGTCTCTCAAAATGAGCAAGTGTGTTGCGTGTCTAAGTGAGGTGCTGTTAGGACCACACTATGTACCTTTTTGCCTATACTTTTTGCCATTATTATACTCTTGATCACCTATATTTAGACTCACACTATCACTTTATCTGATCATCCTAAAGGTATACAATGTCCCTTCTCATTACTATACGTTTAATCTGTTTTTCATAATATTTTACATTACTCTCGTACTTGACTATTGATTAGAAATGCATTAAGTATTCAAAACTGCAGATTAGCATTTGAGGCCCATGATGGAACACAGAACTGTCTGAGGTCGCAATTGCTGAAACACGAAGCTGTCATACAGTCTGGGGTCACAGTTGCTAAAACACGAAGTTGTCATATAGTTCGAGGCCACTGATGCTGAAACACAAGAGGCTACACAGTCCGAAGTTGCAGATGCTGAAACACAAAGACTGTTACATAGTCCAGAGCTGTAGATGCTGAAACACAGAAGAGACCGCTAGAACCAACAATGCTGAAACACAAGTCGTTATAGTCAATGGTCAACAAGCACCAAAGCCGACACAGCCAAGAGCGTAATTCACGTGGTTGAAATAGCCCGTGAATTGCGATGCTGAAACAACACCGACAGCTACGAGAAGAAGTTGTTACTCAGTCATCTTATCCAGCTCCTGTAATAGCATTTCTGTTGCTTAAGAATAGGGCATCTTGCTCTGGTTTAGAAAGAAGATCCGACTAAATATAGGACTGAGATATACATTGTAATCTTTGATATATTGTATCGAAGGGGGTTCCCTCTTTAAAAAGAAGGGGAATTCTCCATTTGAGGATCCAAGTTTTTATGTACTGAAACGCTTCAGAGAAAGGGACGTACTTCACTTTTGCAGATTGTAATATGGTGTTTTGACAGATGAATAAAAGACTGCTTTGATTATCCGTCTCTAGCTTTCCCGTTTCAGGGGAATCTTGTGAGAAGGGAGGGCCCACCTTCATCACAAGATTCACCTGTTAGTTTAGAAGTGTGTTACTATAGTTTCTGTTTATGATTTGATTTAACTTGTTGCTGAAACACTATTTTTAATGGACTCCACTTTGCTGAAACACTACTGACTCTGTCTTAGTTTGTTGAAGTGAATTTCGTAAATCTTTTTATCAGCAATCTTGTGTAATGATTTTATAAGGGACCATCCGGGGATTGGGTTAAGGGTTCCTGCTCAGACAGGAAGGAATCAAAATACCTTATCTTCTGTAGGTTTCATTCAATTTTGCAAGTGTGCTAGCCAGGGATTGGGTTAAAGGTTCCTGCTTGGACAAGAAGGAATCAAAACACCTTATCTCCTGTAGGTTTCATTCAATTCTGCAAGTGTGCTAGCCAGGGATTGGGTTAAGGGTTCCTGCTCAGACAGGAAGGAACCAAAACACCTTATCTTCTGTAGATTTCATTTGCTTCTGCAAGCGTGCTAGCCAGGATTGGGTGAAGGGTTCCTGCTCAGAAAGGAAGGGATCAGACCATCCTATTCTCTGTAAACCTTAATTCCACAAGTGTGCTGAAACAAAAATAGGGCTTAAAGCTCCTGCTTAGAAAGGAAGGAACTAGACAGCCTTGTTTTCTGTTAAATAGAGTTAATTGTCTTCTGCTTACTGTTTTCATGAAAGAGTGCCAGCACTGAAGTCTCTGTTTGAGAGTAAGGGTCCTGTTCTCTGATTGCAGAATAGTTGTTCCTTCCCATTGCAAGTATTATTATAATGTAATCCAGGATTCTTAGTTTAATC
>ML783081.1:770187-780597 GCA_009831015.1 Picea engelmannii | reverse complement strand
ATAGGACCCATCAATCCTCCATCCAATCAAAAAGTTTATATACTAGTCTGCACAGACTACATGACTAAATGGGTGGAAGCCAAGGCACTCCATAGAGCAACTGAAGAAGCAGTTATAAATTTCTTATTCAAGGACATCTTCACAAGATTTGGAATGCCAAGAGAATTAGTCACAGATGGAGGACCTCCTTTCTCTTCTCGTGGGTTTAAAGCCACCCTTCAGAAATATCATATTCAACAGAGAATGACTACACCATACCACCCCCAAGCCAATGGACAGGTGGAAAGCAAAAATAAAGTAATAGAAGCCATTCTCACAAAAACAGTGAAGGAAAGTAGAAAGGATTGGTCCTACAGGCTCCTTGAAGCACTATGGGCCTACAGAACTACCTAGAGAAATACCACAGGATTCTCTCCCTATGAGTTAGTCTATGGAAAGAGTGTTGTTTTTCCTATGGAATTTGAGATAAAAACCTTAAGGACTGATCTAGCTATCAACCTTGATCTAACTGATGCACAGACAGCCAGGTTGCAGCAGCTTAATGAACTAGAGGAGAAAAGACTAGATGCCATTCAACAAACAACCATAATCCAACAGCAAACATCACAATGGCATGACAAAAATATCAAGAACAAGCAGTTCCAAAAAGGTAATTGGGCCCTACTGTATGATTCCCGGTTTAAAGAATTTCAAGGAAAATTGCGTACAAGATGGCTTGGCCCTTACGAAATAGACACAGTTTTCCCCAATGGAACAGTAAGGCTCCTCACAATCGATGACTCCAGAACTCCGTTACTTGTAAATGGTCATCAGCTCCGTCTGTACCAGCA
Organism: Picea engelmannii; assembly: GCA_009831015.1. Taxonomy (NCBI): domain Eukaryota; kingdom Viridiplantae; phylum Streptophyta; class Pinopsida; order Pinales; family Pinaceae; genus Picea; species Picea engelmannii. The sequence continues at coordinate 779,767 of ML783081.1, read as the reverse complement.
ACCTATTTCTAAAGAAGATTTTAAGGCCACATGCATGGCAGACGCTCATTTGCTCTTCTTTGAGGGGGTTTCTACCCCTAATAACAATTAATTCTTTTTAAATTAATTTTTCTTTAGTATTAGATTAGATTAGATTTTGTTCACTAATAATCCCTGTCAAAGCAATACCATTCTACAGTCGATTTTTGCAGATTCCCGATCAAAGCACAGCCACCAGAAGAGGACGATTCCACTTCCGAGAGCCGAGCCTTCACGCTGCTGAAACACCATCGTTCAGCACTCTATACCACCAAACCACCACCATTCAGCACTCCTGACTTCCTTCTGTTGCCGAAACACCATCGTCAGTACTCCACCCCTTTTTCCTTCATTTCTGAAACACCACTGTCAGCACTGTTCATTTTTTTTCCCGATGTTGAAACACCATTGTTCAACACTTTTTCTTCCCACTCCCAGAACACTACAGTCCACCATTGACGAAACAACTCCATCCAATAATTGTTTCACCTTTCCCCTTCTGATGCTGAAACACCATTGTTCATCAGTTTTTCTTTCCACTCCCAGAACACTACAGTCCACCATTGACAAAACAACTCTGTCCAGCAATTGTTTCACCTTCTTTTCTCGTTGCTGAAACACCATTGACAGAAACCCTTCATCATTTTCCACGATGCTGAAACACCACCGTTCAACACCTTTGACTTTATTCACGATGCTGAAACACCACCGTTCAGCACTTTTGACTTCTTCCGATACTGAAACACCATTCATCAGCAAGTTCTTCATTTGTTCCGTCCTTCTCTGTTGCTGAAACACTAGTCTTTCACCATCATCTGTCAGCAAGAATCTACGCCCTCAAGATTATAGTTCGTCCTCCTAGTCAGCACACCCTCGACGGTCTCCGCCACGGCAGCACCATCACGAACAGGCATGATATCTGGTTGGCAGAACGAATCAAACGGTAAGGTGAGGTACATAAATATTATGTAATTCAGTTAGACTATAGTTAATGAGAAAAGATTTTAAGCCATTATGACCATTCAAGTGCAATTATTACTAATCGCACTTGACGGGAGGGGAAGTACACGTCAAATCTGCGATACCATCATTTCATCCGATTTCACCGCCGCCATCCCTATTTCACCACCTTTTCGTGCATTTAACCACTATTCCTGCATAATTCGCTCGGAAAACTCACTATGTGCAGAGCTGATACACAAACTCTCGACGCTGTAAATTACTGAGCTAGTAGCCATGGGAGGATCCATCATACGAAATGAGCTTGCCACCACAGCACTGCTCGAACACTATCCAGCAATGTATCAAATCTTCGAGCAGGCAGGGTGGCTTGATTACTTCCACAGACTTCCGGCATATAATGAACAACAAGTCCTACAGTTTGCCCAAAATATTCAGGAGAATCACTCTGTCGTCGCAGGAATCCGTATATCAGTCACAAAAGAAGACATATCAGAGGTCTCAGGCCTCCCCATGGACGACACTCAAAAATTCAGCCGAAAGCATATCATCGGAGATGTCCAGCAGAGCTTTTTCCTGCCTGAGGAAAGAATTGTATTAAAGGCCAGAGGCGTCCAGCTCAGTTCACTGCCACCCCCGTGGTCGAGGTCGCCAGATTCATCAAGCACTACCTGACCTGCGAAGGTCGCTATCAGGTAGTCTATCAGCACGACTTCCTTTTGCTTTCTCATTTAAGGCATAACAGACGGGTCAATCTTCCCTACTATTTGTTGGGATGTTTAAAGAATATGGCACATTACTGTCGAAAGGCAAAAGATCCAACCCTGTCACTTACCCACCATCGTCTTGTTCAATTACTCATCAACAGGGGTTTTGAAAAACAAAACCGTCCACTGAATAACCCACCCATAAACCCTCAACCAGCTGCTGAAATTCCCCAGGAGCAACAACACCAAAACCCCCCAGACGTCCCCGAAGTACCCCATATTCCGCCCACAGAACCAACCAGTCCAGTCAATTCCCCTACCCCACCAAATCCACCACCAGAGTCATCCACCCCTGCCCTTCACATTCTCAGTGATGACTCTGGACCAGAAAATGTCACATGCCCTATCATTCAGGAAAGACCCCCACGAAAACGAAAACAGATTACCCCCTTTCCACCCTTCTTGCGCAAAAAGCAAACAAGAGCCTCAACGAGGCCACCCTTGATGACCACTACCCTAGACACCCCACCAATTCGACTAACACCCCGTCCACCTCCAACCTTTCCACCCCCGAGATCTTTGCCTATTCCGACCTCCGTGACTGCAACACAAGAACCAGCCACCGATATTGAGTCTCATGAACTAGAAGCCCAGACATCATTTGTTTTTGAAGTAGCTGAAACACAACCAGCTGCCCATCCAGTGGATGAAACACAAGAACCAACCACTGAAATGGAAATTGAATTTCAGGAATCTGAGACCCCGAATGCTGCAACACCACCTTCCTCAAATAAAGTAGCTGAAACACAATCAGCTACCCATCCAGTGGCTGACACACAAGAACCAACCACTGATATTGAAATTAAATTACAAGAATCAGAGACTCCATATGCTCCCACACCACTCTCCTCAAGAAAAGTAGTTGAAAAACCAGCTACCAATTCAGTGGCTGAAACACAAGAACCAACCACTGACATTGACATTGAGATTCAGGAATCCGAGGTTGAGGGTGCTGAAGCACTACTCTCTTTACACCAGGAGGCTGAAACACAAGCATCAGTTGTAATTCCTGTAGCTTCTCCACAAGAACCAGCTCATGAGACCATGACTGCCACACAAGAACCAGTCATCTCTCAATCCAAACAAACAATGGCTGATGTCTTAGAAGAAAACAAGTTTTTAAAGTCTCAATTGGAAGCATATCAGCAGGAATTAGTCAGGGCAAGGGAAGCATATGAAAAAGAACTAAATTTGTACACCTTAGCCCAAACAACAACCTTGTCAGAGGAGACCACAGAGAGCGTGTGTAAAGAATACATGTGTTGCCAATGTGGCGATGTTTACCACCAGGCAGGCTATCAGGTGATTCAAGTTCCAGTGCCAGGGGCAACCCCTACTCCTTCACCTTTTGAAGTCAAGACTGAACCTACTGCAACACAAGAACCAGCAGGCCCTAGCAAGCTCAAAACTGAACCTGCTGCAACACAAGAACCAGCAGGCCCTAGCAAGTTGAAGATTGAGCCCTGCATTGTAACAAAAGAAGCCCCTATCTTGGTTAACCAGGCTGTACAGACTGTGCCAATGGAGGAACTTACACCTCCCAATCAGACCCATCTCTCCACTTCCAGGGAACAATCTACTCAAACCTCACCTCATCCCATTACTTCCCACGCTGCAACTTAGAATTCCCAGCTGGAAGAAGGAATATGCTGAAACTCAGGCCAAAAACTTGCAAGTGCACAAACAAATCTGGATCAATCACACATTCTCCAATTGGGAAGCTCTAGAGCAGATACGAGAGGAAGCTCGTGAGCTTAAGAAGAAGAACAAAGAATTGAAAGGTAGATTGGTCCTGGTCTTTGATTTGGTGCAGAAGCTACTGGCCACAAGGAAGCCCTCTTGCAACTATTCTTTATTCCTAATGGAGAGACTCACATTCTTTCAGATCAAATCCGTTTTAGAAGGTAAACCCCATGCATTTATACAGTCAACAGATTTCATCAAAACTTTTGTAGCTGCCTCTACCAGGGATCAACACCTCCTCTGTGAGGCATACTTGCACAATGACGCTATTCCAGAAAACAGGTTGCTAAACATAAACCCCCTTGTTGGGGACATTCAAATTAGAGCATTCACCTCTTTTCTCCTCAACCAAATTATGTGGCAAGATGACTTCTTGGCTGCCCAACACAATGAAGATCGCCTCCTCTGGATTAGACCAGAACCTCAGAGGGCAGCCACCTTTATCTCACAATATTATGAGTTCTTAAAACAACCAGGGGTGACTGAGCATGTCCAACAGCTACAATCAGAAGTGCTCCAGGATTGTGAAAACATCATCAGATCCATAGAGATTCCTGCCCTCCAGGCCAATAACCTGTTTTGGCAGCAATCCTCGGAGAAGAGACAACAGCACAATCCTTTTGGTCCTGCCAATTTGGAAATAGCAATTTCTAGGATACCCAACTACATCCAGTCTGTTAGGCATTGTGCTGAAAACTGGATAGGATACAAGTTTTATTTTCCCATTCTCTGGTTGCCAATAGAAAGGTATCAAGTTAATTATAAGCTGCCTAAGAAGGCAGAAACAGCAGCATGGCAAAGATTGCAGCAGGTGCATGGGTTCAGAACGCCAACCGACAGTACCTCCCAGAGTTACAGCTTGAGTAACTTACATGATTAGAGTCGGCATCAAGACTCTGATTCAGAGTGAGTTGCCTGAGGACATGCAACACCTTGAGTTGGGGGGGATGTTAGGACCACACTATGTACCTTTTTGCCTATACTTTTTGCCATTATTATACTCTTGATCACCTATATTTAGACTCACACTATCACTTTATCTGATCATCCTAAAGGTATACAACGTCCCTTCTCATTACTATACGTTTAATCTGTTTTGCATAATATTTTACATTACTCTTGTACTTGACTATTGATTAGAAATGCATTAAGTGTTCAAAACTGCAGATTAGCATTTGAGGCCCATGCTGAAACACAGAACTGTCCGAGGTCGCAATTGCTGAAACACGAAGCTTTCATACAGTCCGAGGTCGCAGTTGCTGAAACACGAAGTTGTCATACAGTTCGAGGCCACTGATGCTGGAACACAAGAGGCTACACAGTCTGAAGTTGCAGATGTTGAAACACAGAGACTGTTACATAGTCCAGAGCTGCAGATGATGAAGCACAGAAGAGACCGCCAGAACCAACAATGCTGAAACACAAGCCGTTACATTCAACGGTCAACAAGCACCAAAGCCGACACAGCCAAGAGCGCAATTCACGTGGCTGAAACAACCCGTGAATTCCGATGCTGAAACAACACCGGCAGCTATGAGAAGAAGCTGTTACTCAGTCATCTTATCCAGCTCCTGTAATAGCATTTATGTTGCATAAGAATAGGACATCTTGCTCTGGTTTAGAAAGAAGATCCGACTAAAGAGAGGACTGAGATATACATTGTAATCTTTAATTCCACAAGTGTGCTAAAACAGAAATAGGGTTTAAAGCTCCTGCTTAGAAAGGAAGGAACTAGACAACCTTGTTTTCTGTTAGATAGAGTTAATTGTCTTCTGCTTACTGTTTTCATGAAAGAGTGCCAGCACTGAAGTCTCTGTTTGAGAGTAAGGGTCATGTTCTCTGATTGCATAATAGTTGTTCCTTCCCATTGCAAGTATTATTATAATGTAATCCAGGATTCTTAGTTTAATCTTTCAAGATTTGCAATAGGGAAGTTGCTTTCCTGTGATTTAATTTAGAACTTCAGTTTATTCAAGCAAGTGTGATTAATTTAATTTTCTTTACTACAACACTAAGTTGCTTTTGGAATTGAGCATATATAGTGCGTGGTTATCTTTGAAATAAAAGACTTCCCTGGGTTGATAATTTATGTATCACTTGGTTGTTTGAATCAATTAAGCAATTATAGTGACCAACAGGTGCTAGCCTCCTTATTTATATTAGAATGGCATGTGTGAAGTGTCTCTTCACTGGCAGGGCCGAGTTCTCCAACTGGGTGGTTATAACCACCTTTATTATATTCTGGGGCCTCTTAAATATCTGTTGGGGCCGACTTCTTATTCTGCCTATTATAATTATCATTTGACCAATCCGCAAAAGAGGATTTGGTCCTACTACAATAGCAGACATGATCAATCCACAATGGGGATTGATGCTATGAATAATATATCAAATAATAATAAAAATACTCTCTAGTTACATTATTTCAATACAATTGACATAGACCCAATTTCACTAGTCACTTTTGTATGAGATTGTTTCATCTAACACAACATGAGGACAACTCATGTCCAATATAATGAAAAACAATCAAGAGACATGTATAAGGTTGAATGTGACTTGAAATAAATAAGTGGGATTATGTTTAACAACAACCTCAAAAACAACTATAACTAAAAAGGCATGACAAGGAAGGAATAGTGATCTCTCCATTTATACGGACCTTACTATGTGTTGGCCATATAATAAGGAAAGTTATTTTATGTCCATAAAATACCTTTATATATATCATATTTACTATTACTTTAGTAAATTTACTATTACTTTTAAAGGAGGGATTTGAACTTGTGACCTCTTAGGAAAAAACACATGTTATTAACCATTAGGCCCACTAAGACTATATAGATCCATCTAAACCTAGATCTAAAATTGCAAACCTTTAACCTTTTTTTAATAGTTGATAATAAATAGTTAATTAATTATGGAAAATGTGATTTCATTAATTTTAGTCATTTCTATGAAAGATAAGAAAACAATTTTTATTTTTTTAATATTTATCTTAGAAAGCATTCACCAAGCTATAATCAAACTAGGCCAATTAAGACTTCTTAAAATGGAATATTTCAAACTATTAAATATGAGTCATTTACATGTAAAGAATCAAGTGATAAACCATGGACCATTAAACTACTAACAGTAAACCCAACAATCACGAAATCAACAACTCTATGACCTAATCAAGATTAAACCAATAATCTTTTGCTTATAAAACCAAACAAGCCTTTAGTTTCAAATTCCTTTGTGGTTATATTTCTCGAACAAAAACATTGTATGTGTCATTAAGACAAAGCTTGTCAGACTACAGAAAATATATACTGAAGAAGGGAAGGCGAAAAAATCCCTTCACGATTCGAACCTGAAGCCGGAGACCTTCAAAACCTTGGCTTAAAGTGTTTTCGGAAGAAATTTTAGTTTTATAAACATTTTATAAACCGTGGCTTGAGTCCTTCGACGGCGCTAATGGAGCTTGCTTATTAGATATGCAATACTAAATTGTCGTACTCTGATTCCGTCCGTTTGTTTTTATATTTTGAAACCTGTCAAGAATTCTTCATGCGTATTGATTGTAAAAATTCGATTTACGATTACCGACATTAGAGGGATAAAAGAACTGCCCGTTGGGTGCGGTAATAGCAACTGGAGGTGTTTGCTAGGGAGGAGGATGAATAAGGGAGGAGAAGAGAGCTACATGGTTTCTCAAATAAAACAGTCTGTTAGTGGAGAGTTGTAAGTCTTTTTAACCCTTTATATTTTTGTTCTAACTATTTTTCGCCAAGTTCTTAGAGATATAATTTTAGCTTTCCAGTGCTTTTTAACATTTAAAAATGTGATTTACCCGTGAGCCCTTCCATTCTATAGGACCACTTTCCTCGATTAAAAAAGAAAAAAGAAAAACTCATTTTAATAGATCTCTTTGCTAGTTTAAAGAAAGGAAAAGGACAAATCATTTTAATCGGGGATATTGTCTGAGTCTGTTGGGTTTTCAAGATCTAATTTATGTAGCTGATCAACTCAGTTATCTCGATTGGAGATTCAGAGCATCCTTATCTCGATGGGAGATTTAGAGCATCCAATAGGCATGGGCAATGGTAAGCGTTACTCCATACCTGTTGATGCCCGAATCTCCAATCGACTTAAGCTCACGGGTAATGAAGGGTTAAAGGCTGCTCGAATCTCCAATCGACTTAAGCGGCACAGTCTACTAAAACCAAATCTGCCCGATTTTTCATAACGAAGTCTGGTGCACTGGTTTTGTAAACCCAATGCATTTCTTTTGGTATATTGGGCCGTTAGTGCGGTCCTCTGCTAGGTATATTGATGGAATAATGATATATGCCCGGATTTTTCGTAACGAAGTAGACACGTCTGGTGCACTATTTTTTAAATACTATACATTTCATTTGATGCTCGCGATCTATGGGATGCTACTGCGGTCCATATGAAAACATTTGTTTGTGTATACATTATAATGATTAAACGTTGGATCAAAATATTCGCATAGACTATCACTGTGTTTGTTTGAAACAAGTTTGACGGTCCACCGGTAGCAAGTCTATTAACAAGCTATTCGAATTAAAACCGAATGGTCGTGGGTACCTTGTTGGAGATCTTCATTTGTCTTTTTGGTTGAGGATCATATTATTTTTGTATAGGAGGTTTTGGCTGTGAGATGTTGTATGTTGTTGATATTGGGACATCATCTAATTGTTAATGTTAATGATGATTTATTTTCTTGTCACATAAGAGCAGTTAGTGTCAATCACAAGTAAGTGCATAAGTGCATAATTGAGTTATGTCATTTCCCAGTATTTTATCTCATCGAGTCCATATTACATACATCATCAACTTTAGAGGATAGGTTTAGAATATTACCTTCAGATTTGTCAAAATTTTCCCTGTGTATAGATTTAGTAAATTATACAATGATAGTATATTAACTTTTGATTGTTTTTGTGTGATATGAAATAGTTGTGGAGCACCTCAACCTAATACCTGATGAGATTTTAGCAGTTAAAGAAACATTTAAGGATGATTATGATGAGGCTCTAGCTTATGTTAATGGAGTTAAAGAAACATTCAAGGATAGAAAGGAGAATTGTGAGGAGTTTATTGAAGTATTGAAGGATTTAAGGGCACAAAGGTTCATAATCAAAAATTTTATATTGATATTAGTAATGAGTAGATTTAGTTATTCATTATTTATTTGAGAGGGATGTCCATTTTTTACCTACTTTTATTGCCTTACAAAATCAATATAGTAGATGCCATTTCCAGGGTAAAAGAAGTGCTTAAAGGATATCACACTCTGCTTTTAGGATTTAAGACCTTTGTTCCTAAAGGTTGTGAATTTTTACTCCCACTTGAAGAGGAGGGAATCTATTATGTCAACAAGATTAAGATGTGTTGGTTGTGGAGCCTTCCTGATTTAGAGGTCTTTTAGTTTCAGTTGTGTTTATACCCCATGAAGTATTTACACGCCAGAAGCATGTACACTCTTCCACGCGGGGGAGTGCAGAGGGGGGGTACCCCCTCTGCAGGGTATGGGGGGCTATCCCCCCAGATGGGGGGTCTGGGGGCAAGCGGCCCCCCCGAAGAAAAAATTGCCTTGTAAAAGTATATTGTAATTTTATTGTAAATCAGGACCGTTCATTATAAGGTCGCAGATCTAACGATAGAGATTATGTTAGGGTTTTTTTCCCTAGAAGGAAACCCTCTTTTATGAGGGAAATGTATTGCGGCTATGTATGTTCGCAAGTATTGTATTCTGAGAGAGGAGACTGTGAGAGAAAGAAGAGGAAGTTACAACGGGTTTTGTTGTAGGTTGTATCCCTTCATTTTGCTAGATAATAATAAAGAAAGGACCTCACAATTTCTCTGGTGGACGTAGCCCACACTCGGTGAACCACGTAAATCTATGTCTCTCTTGTATTGTGTATCTTCTATGTTTTTTTTCTGCATTTGTTTTATTTTATTGTTCAGCAATCTTGTTTTTCTAACAACTGGTATCAGAGCGTAAGGTAACTCGCAGGAAAAGAGGGTTCCTGGTTCGAGTGGGAGCAATGTCGGAAGATGGAAAGTTTAGGGTCGAGAAA
>ML783081.1:731302-749596 GCA_009831015.1 Picea engelmannii | reverse complement strand
ACAACAGTAAGTTGGATTTCGAAACTGCAAAAGGTTGTTTCACTTTCAACAACAGAGGCAAAGTATGTTGCTGCTACAGAGGCTAGTAAAGAGATGATTTGGTTACAAAGGTTTATGGAGGAATTGGGAAAGAAGCAGGAGAAAAACAGGTTGTACTGTGACAGACAGAGTGCCATTGACCTTGCAAAGAACTCAGGCTTCCATTCGAAGACTAAGCATATTAGTTGAGGTACCACTTCATACGATCTACCTTGGAAGATGGACAATTGAAGCTGGAAAATATACACACTAGCTAGAATCCTGCAGACATGTTAACAAAGAGAGTAACCAGGGAGAAACTGAGTTCTTTCTCAGTTTCAGTTGGTCTTCAAGAATGAAGATGAAGATGAGAAATTTTCCAGTCCAAGAAGGTTCAGAGTCCACCATATACAATAGCGGTGGAGTTGTTGAGATCAGTCTCCAAGTGGGAGATTGTTGGTTGTGGATCCTGATTATATTCTTGATTTAGAGGCCTTTTACTTTCAGCTGTGTTTATACCCCATGAAGTATTTACACCCCAGAAGTATGTACACTCTTCCACGCGGGGGGGTGGGTCTGGGGACAAGTGGGCCCCCCGCGGGGGTTCGGGGGCGAAGCCCTCGAAGCAAAAATTGCCTTGTAAAACTATATTGTAATTTCATTGTAAATCTGGACCGTTCATTATAAGGTCACAGATCTAACGATAGAGATTATGTTAGGGTTTTTTTTCCCTAGAAGGAAACCCTCTTTTATGAGCGAAATGTATTGCGGTTATGTATGTGGGCGAGTATTGTATTCTGAGAGAGGAGACTGTGAGAGAAAGAAGAGGAAGTTACAACAGGTTTTATTGTAGGTTGTATCCCTTCATTTTGCTGGATAATAATAAATAAAGGATCTAGCAATATCTCTGCAAGACGTAGCCCACACTGGGTGAACCACGTAAATCTGTGTCTCTCTTGTATTGTGTATCTTCTGTGTTTTGTTTCTGCATTTGTTTTATTTTATTCCTCATCGGTCCTGTTTTTCTAACAAGATGGAATTTAAGGATATCACATAGAAGTATCATGAATTTATTGAAATAATAAAGGATTTCAAAGAACAAAGGTACTGAATCAATATTTTATGTTTATATTAGTAATGAGTAGATTTAGTTATTCATTATTTATCTGAGAAGGAACTGCATTTTTAACCTAGTTTCATTGCCTTGCAGAATCAATAAAGTCAATGGTATTTTGTGAGTGAAGGAATTGCTTAAAGGACATAGATTCTTTTAGGATTTAACAAACTTTTTCCGAAAGATTTTGAATTTACACTCCCACTTGAGAAGGAGGCAATCCATTATGTCAACAAAATTAGGATACTTTAATTTACAAGTGAGCACTTGATTACTTTTATATTTAAAATTTAGAGACTTTGGTTTATGGCTATCAATGAACCCCTAACCACCAAAAAAATTGAATTGGACCAAGCAATTAGTTTTTTCACCAAGATTAAGGTAATTTAAATGACCAAGTGATTACTTGAGTACTTTTAAATTCATGTTTTAGAGCCTTTCTGTTCTAGCTAACAATTTTAATTGATGTTTTTTTATTTTTTACTTTGTTTTAGTATGATAAACATGTATACAAATCCTTCATAGAGATTTTAAATATGAAATTTTTAGATTCATGTTTTAGAGCCTTTGTGTTTTAGCTAACAATTTTAATTCATGTTTTTTTTTTACTTGGTTTTAGTATGATGAATATGTATACAAATCCTTCATAGAGATTTTCAATATGTAATGTAAGGGAAACAAGTCAATCAATAAAGTATATTAAGAGGTACACCATATCTTGGTCATTATTTTGCAAATTTTCTATTTTTTATTAAATATAATGCAAAGTCTTAAGAACTTAGTTTAAGGTTCGACTTGTATTTCTTTTTATATAGAAAGTCCAAAACTGGTGTTTTACTTGTTCAATGGAAATCCATTTTATTGGTTGGAAATCAAAGTATTTTGAATGTTTTATACTTGTCAATAACTATAATTGTTTTTCAACATTCATGTTTAGAATCCTCTTATTAATTATTTTAAAAATGTATCTTTATACTATTTGAATATTTACATGCTTTACATAATTTACATTTCCACATTTTATTTGTACAATCTACGATATTGGAAACAAACCTAGTGACTTGGTAATGAAATGACTTTGATAGGTTTAAAGTAAAGACCCAATACATAGACAATTTGACTCTAAAGTGTTGTAATCCCTACATATGTTTATGACTAACTCCACCATAAATGAAGTTCATCATGCTCATTAATTATTAAATTTGGTATACATTTTCCTTTCTCTACAATTCTTTGTCTCAAATATTTCAACCCAACTAAACCTATGGGATGTGATAGTGTGTTGCTATTTATAACCTAACCATCTGAAATAATTGTAGAGATAGTAAAAATCATATTGATTGTCAACCCAAAACATGTAGTGAGAATACTACATATTTTTATCCCCTTACCGATGAATGAATGAGCTGAAAGACACAGTTGACAATATGCACTATTCGCGAGGATGTCTCAGGAAAGATAAACTTCGCTGGGAAAGATATGTCGGGCTTCGTTCTCGAGGTTGGGCGTAAATATTCCTCACACAAAGGTGGAAGAGATCCCAGGACAGAGCCAATGAAGGGAGCTCTGTGGGAAGGGTGCAGCCCTTCGGCAAAGGATGCGCAGAGCTCATGAATATCGCATTTACATAGATAAAATCACATAAATACAGGGGCATAAATAAACAGAGGCGAACAACCTAAGAAATCAACAAACCATTCCTTTAAAGAAATCAACAAACCATTCCTTTAGAGGAGATAAAGGCGGTGCCTGCGGGTAAGGTGGTCTGCAAACCATTCCTTTAAAGTCCAAGGCGACTTTAGCACACCCAGGAGATGCGACTTAAGGGTTTGAATGTAAGTCTTCTACTAGCAAGCGCGGATTGAATGTAAGATGGAAATGAAGGCAAGATTCATTTAACCACGACCTAGGGTACACAGGTTCTTGGGGATATCCGAGGAGGGTAATGCCTTCCACGAAATGAAGGCTTGTGTGCGCTTACTGTTCGTTGTGTGGGTAGAAAACGAGAATGGAGAAACGACCCAGGAGTATTCGATCTAATGCAGGATTGGAAGTACAAAAATAAATTGCGCATTAAAGGAGACAAATGACAAGATAAACACAGATCAACGGGCCACTCCAACATGGCCCACAACGCTACCAACAAGGGAAACAAATCGGGCTTGAACAACCCTCGCACCCCTTAAGCACCCCGTTCTCCACTCCCGTTACAACCCTCCCCCACCGGAAGGCACTCAAATGAATAATGTTGTTCCACCCGATAGCAACCCCACGCCTCAAAAAAATATAGGCCCAATCCTCCATTGGAAGCGTTTCCTGTAGAATTCAATAAGGGAGTTCATCAATTCAACAAAATGTAATAATATTGTGACCAGGTTGCGCTACTCAAGCTCCTCGGAGGTAAAGGGGGATGGTCACCAATGATTGATAAAAAGGGCAACCCGTGAAATATCAGAGAGAAAAGAAATAGTTGGGACCTTAAGGGGCTAAGCGCTCAATCTACCACTGCTGAAAGGGAAAAAATCTATGCTAAAGAGGATAAATCAGGAATCGCAAGGGTTACATTTCTTCACAGTTACATTAATTCACGCACAGTTACATTAATCACTCACTGGTAGTAACTGTGAGATTATAGATTTTCTGCCTGCATCCTAGCAGGCATTATTCAGTTGAGATTCGGGATAATAACAAATTTTCAGAAATTATCTTCTATATTCCAGTACAAGATATCAAGGATTTGTCAACAAGTTTATAATTACAATCAAATGATGGCCAAATTACAAGAACTTTATTATACAAATTTTTAACTTAATACATAAAATACCTTCTCGGAAGAGGGGTACCGTAATGACGAAGATACCTCGAAGATGCTCTCCCATGCTTCCGCTTCATCCAACTCCTCGCTTTCTAATCATGCAAACTTCACCGATACCTTGCAGCCCGTGTTAGGGGTACTCTTCTTCACCCTGAGCCCCAAAGAGGCCCCACACAACAAGACAACAAGAGTAAACTGGCTCCCACCTCACCTCGCAACATTAATAATTGAAACATTAAAATTTTAATGAAGGATTACATTATTAAAAAGGTAAATTCTTATTTATGTCTAAAATTGCTAATTTTGAACTTAGATAAAAAGGGGAACTTAAAGAAAACGGAAACTTAAATAAAAAACACAATGTTTAACATAGTAGGGAATCTAGTCTTTGGAACCTTCTAAATGTGAACTCAGCTAGGTTTTGACGAAGGCGTTAGTCGATTAATAAATGTAAGGGAATAAAGAGACACCGATGAGCGTTTTATGAATTCTTTTAGATGGGTGAGGGAAATAGGAAAATTTAATTAATTAATAAATTGATTTTCTGGTGCAACTAAGGGATTAGGTGACATGTGTACAGGGAAGGTTTATCTTGATTAAATTGTAATAAACAAAAAATAATAAGGATTTTGACAACAAATCTCTTTGAAAGAGGCTATAAAAGGAATGGCGGAGGAGGACAGATCCTAAGGTTACACTGTGGGATTTTATCTTGATTGGATTTTTCTTGTGGGAGTTGGGACACCCAACTCAGATAACGAGTGGTAGCTGGACCTTGTGAGGTGAGTTGGGAGCTAGAATATTTGGTTGTGAGTGTGGTCCTTCTGCGGCTTAGGGGGCTCAGGGGGAACCCTAGCTTTTGTTGGGAGCTACCGGTGAGGTCTCAATGATTGGAAAGAAGGATTTGGACATAGTGTAAGCGTGGGACAATCACTTCCGGTTCTTCGCATTCGGCTACAGTACACATGTTCATATTTTGTATTCAAAAGTAGTTAAATTTCTTGTTTATGCATATCTATAATGGTGAAGGAATGCATGCTTAAATTGTATTAAAATATAGTTAATTTTCTATATATGAATATCGTTTTAGGTATGATAGTTAAGTTTTGGAATTCCTAACCTTGGGTTCTTGTTCCTAAATTTAAAGTGTTTGTGACTGTTTAATTTTGTTCCTTAGTTACTATTGCACTTGTCGCAAGGTGGTAGCATGATTCCTTATGCCACAACCATGACACACCTTGAGTGACAATTTCATATGATAACCTGGACTTGGGTCATGTGCTTCCTCATGATGGCAGTGGTTATTGGAATCAATGTATTGTAAATTGTTTGTAACACATGGTTGTGATTTTGTTTCTTGCTAGTTGTGAAGGTTCAAGTTATTATGTCGCTTGTTGTTGATTTCCTCTGGTTGATCCTGGTGTTTTTCTCTATCTTAGCCATTTTTAATCTTGCCCGATTAACTGTCGTCATTACTTGAGGCTGCTTGATGTGCTAGTATGATAGGTCGTTATGGTTGTGCTGCGTGAATTGTGTTCATTATGATCGTCATCTAATTGTAATGCATGAATGCATTAATGGCATTACCTTCCTTGCACTTCACATTAATATATATATATATATATATATATATATATATATATATATATATATATATATATATATATATATATATATTGTACTCGTTTTGCGTCACTTGTTGTCATAACGACGGGGGTTGTTACATTAATAAAATTCCTCAATTTAAAATCCATAACTATAATGAGAGGATCTTTTATGTTTTCATGTTTTCTAAAGAGTTTGATATATTATTTTCAATTCAATGCTAGCAAGAAACAAAATTTCTACATATCTTTGATAACATTTGTTTACAAAGAAAGATTGTTCATGTAATGTCCCTCCATTTTAAAACAATTGAATATTTTAATTTTGGTTATTTATGTTGGGGTAGTTCTTGAGAAAAATACTTACAATAAAATTTTATCAAAAAGATTAAATCTTTGCAAAAAGAGTAAATATTTATTCCATGGGAGAGTGAAAATGGATAAAAACCACGAGACTAAATTGCGTCCATGAGGACAAGTGTAAACCTAATCCCAAAGTTGTGGGATGTGAGGGAACAAACTAATACAAAGTTAGGCCAAGACAATCCCCTAGGGTTAGGGATGAGGCTAACCTAGAAAAAGACCTAGGCAATTTATTATTGCTCCTTGGTGAAAAAAGGAAAGAAAAATATAGAAGAGGAAGGATTGATGAGTTCTTTTGTGAGCAATATTTGAGATTTATGGTTTTGATAGTCTTTATGACTAGTTGTTCCCTTGGTTGGAAATAATTACAATTATTATTCGGGCTTTCGGGTGCCATTCCATCATGTTTATACAATGTATAGTTTTGGTTAACCCCCTTTCTTCTTGTGTTAATAGAAAATACAAATCTCTGTTATATTGTTCTAAATAAAAAAATCCTATGAAAAAGGTAAAATAAAGGTACCTAGAATTGAAGGACACATCCTTCACAATGATCCATATCTCTCGTTATTACACATGGATGTAATCAAATATGACCTGTTCATATATTTCAATTTTATTTTCGATAGAGACAGGTGTAAAGTGAATCTCTTCTCCATTATAATATCCAAGAAAAGTTTGGGTTATAGAGTTGACTCTACCGTAACACTAATGTCATATTGAAGCTTACCTTCAACACTAAAAACAAAAAAAATATGGATTCAAACCCCACTATAATAAACCTTACTTTATTGCATAGATCGTACTTTATAGAAAAAAATTTGCAACATAACTTTTTAATCTATGATTCTTCTTTGATCCTTGTGATGAGATTAAAAGTTTGTCTTTTGCATCTTTGTTTTATTACCCAAAGGTAATTGTCTTTGAAGGATCTCTTGTTACCTTCTACACAGGCCTCTAATATCATCATGGAGAATTTAATGGTTTGTTTGAATGAATAGAATATTGTTACTCTGTGTATTGTACTTGTTTTCATCATATTCATGCTCAAGCTCTTGCATGTTAATCGAATTCCTCAATTTAAAATCCATAACTAGAATGAGAGGATCTTTTATGTTTTCATTTTTTCTAAAGAGTTTGATATATTATTTTCAATTCAATGGTAGCAAGAGACAAAATTTGTACATATCTTTGATAACATTTGTTTACAAAGAAAGATTGTTCGTGTAATGTCCCTCCATTTTAAAACAATTGAATATTTTAATTTTGGTTATTTATGATGGGGTAGTTTTTGAGAAAATTAATTACAATAATTTTTATAAAAAAGAGTAAATATTTGCAAAAAGAGTAAATCTTTATTCCACGGGAAAGTAAAAATGGATAAAAACCATGAAAGTAAATTGTGTCCATGAGTACAAGTGTAAATCTAATCCCAAAATTGTGGGATGTGAGGGAACATGCTAATAAAATGTTAGGCCAACACAATTCCATAGGGTTAGGGATGAGGCTAACTTGGAAAAATATCTAGGCAAGTTATTATTGCTCCTTCCTGAGAAAAGGAAAGAAAAATATATAGGAGGAAGCATTGATGAGTACATTTCTGAGTAATATTTGAGTTTGATGGTTCTCATAGTGTTTATCTCTCATTGTTCCCTCGGGTGGAAATAATTACAATTATTATAGTGGCTTCTATGTGCCATTCAATCATGTTTATACAATGTATAGTTTTGGTTAACCCCCTTCCTTCTTGTGTTAATAGAAAATACAAATCGCTCTTATATTGCTCTAAATGAAAAATATCCTATGAAAAAGGTAAAATAAAGGTACCTAGAATTGAAGAAAAAATCCTTCATAATGATCCCTTTCTCTTGTTATTGGACATGGAGGAATCCATCTATAATCTGTACAAATATTTCAATTTTATTTTCGATAGAGATAGGTGAAAAGTGAATCTCTTCTCCATTAGAATATCCAAGAAACATTTGGGTGTTGGAGTTGACTCTACCCCAACAATAATGTCATATTGAAGCTTATCTTCACCTAAAAACGAAAAAAAATGGATTCAAACCCCACTATAATAAACCTTACTTTATTGCGTAGATCCTACTTTATAGAAAAAACCTTGCAACACAAATTTTTAATCTATGTTGATTCTTTGATCCTTTTGAAGAGATTGAAAGGTTTTCTTTTGAGCCTTTTGCATGTTTGTTTTATGACCTAGAGTTTATTTTCTTTTAATGATATCTTGTTTCCTTTTCAATAGCCCTCTAATATTATCTCACTACATCATGGATATGTGAATGGTGTGTTTGAATGAAGATAATATTGTTACTTTGTGTATTGTGCTTGTTTTCATCATATTAATGCTCAAGATCTATCATGTTAATCAAATTCCTGAACTTAAAATGCAAAACTAGAATGAGAGGATGTTTTATGTTTTCATGTTTTTTAAAGAATTTGATATATGCTTTTCAATTTCATGCTAGTAAGAAATAAAATTTATACATATCTTTGATAACAGTTGTTTACAAAGGAAAATTGTTCATGTAATATCCCTCCATTTAAAAAAAAATGAATATTTTAATTTTTTTTATTTATGTTGGGGTAGCTTTTGAGAAAAATACTTACAATAAAATTTTATCAAAAAGAGTAAATCTTTTTTAAAAAGAGTAAATATTTATTCCACGGGAGAGTGAAAATGAATAAACAAAATGAGAGTAAATCATGTCCATGAGGACAAGAGTAAACCTAATACCAAAGTTCTGGGATGTGAGGGAACAATATAATAAAAGGTTTGGCTAGGACAATTCCCTAGGGTTAGGGATGAGGCTAACTTGGAAAAAGACCTTGGAAAGTTATTATTGCTCCTTGTTGAGAAAGGGAAAGAAAAATATAGAGGAGGAAGGATTGATAAGTACTTTTGATAGTGTTTATGACTATTGTTCCCTTAGCGGAAATAATTAGAATTCTTATTGGAGCTTTCTCATGCCATTCAATCACGTTTATACAATGTATAGTTTTGTTTAACCCCCTTGCTTCTTGTGTTAATAGAAAATACAAATAGCTCTTATATTGTTCTAAATAAAAAATATCCTATGAAAAAGGTAAAGTAAACTTACCTAGAATTGAAGTACACATGTTTCACAATGATCCTATTCTCTACTTATTAGACATGGAGGTAACCAGCTATGACCTGTACAAATATTTCAATTTTCTTTTCGATAGCGATAGGTGGAAAGTGAAACTCTTCTCCATTAGAATATGCAAGAAACGTTATGGTGTTGGAGTTGACTCTACCCCAACAATAATGTCATATTGAAGCTTATCTTCACCACTACAGATGAAAAAAATATGGTTTCAAACCCCACTATCATAAACCTTACTTTATTGCATGGATCCTACTTTATAGAAAAAACCTTGCAACATAACTTTTTAGTCTATGATGCTTCTTTGATCCTTGTGTTGAGATTTAAAGGTTGTCCTTTGAACCTTTTGCATCTTTGTTTTATGAACTATAGGTAATTTTCTTTTAAGGATCTCTTGTTTCCTTCAACATAGGCCTCTAATATCATCTCACTACATCATGGAGAAGTGAATGGCTGGTTTGAATGAAAAGATGATATTTTATGTTTTCGTGTTTTCTAAAGAGTTTGATATATTATTTTCAATTCAATGCTAGCAAGAAACAAAAATTGTACATATCTTTGACAACATTTGTTTACAAAGAAAGATTGTTCATGTAATGTCTCTCCATTTTGAATATTTTAATTTTGGTTATTTATGTTGGGGTAGTTTTTGAGAAAAATACTTGTAATAAAATTTTATAAAAAAGAGTGAATCTTTATTCCATGGGTGAGTGAAAATGGATAGAAACTAGGAGAGTAAATTGTGTCCTTAGAGGAGAAGTGTATGCCTAATCCCAAAGTTGCGGGATGTTAGGGAACACGTTAATACAAAGATAGGCCAAGACAATTCCCTAGGGTTAGGGATGAGGCTAACTTGGAAAAAGACCTAGGCAAGTTATTAATGCTCCTTGGTGAGAAAATCAAAGAAAAATACAGAGGAGAAAGGATTGATGAGCACTTTTGTGAGGAAGATTTGAGTTGGATGGTTCTAAAAAAGAGTCAATCTTTGATTACTCTAAAGAAGTTTATTGAATTTTTCATTCCCTATGGAATAATCATTTAGGCTTGTGGGTGACAAGGAACAAGTGATACTGGTTGTTTCTAGTCTATGGTTGGGAGGAAATGGTTTCGTAATCAGTTACTTTGTAGTCTTGAAATAAGGCTCATAGAAATCTCTTATGTTTTTGCTATATTTCTATAACTCTAAATTATTTTTAGTTCACTAAGTTCTTATTATTTCTTAAATTGTAGTAAGTTGGTAATAATAAATATTGTGGAGTAAAACTAGAACTATGCATTCTTTATTTTATTCTACATCATTTAATTGTAGAGAACAATAAAATTTTAACTCAATAATTTTGTTAAAATAACTTTGCATTTATACGAGTACAATGTGTTACAAGGAAAGATAGTAAGACTCATAAAATGTTTTAGAAGTGACTCCATACCTAGTTATAGTTTTTTTTTTTTTTTTAATAATTTTGTTAAGGAAAGAATATTGGGTAAAACCAGAATTAACATTTATAGACCAATGACTCCATGGCTAATTATAATTGTTTTTATTTTAATAAAAAAAATTAAATAAACATAGCTATTTTTATTCCTAAAAAATATGAATTTACTTAAAAATAAACATTGTTAATATTTCATCAAAATTAATAAATTATTGAAAAATGTGTATACTTATGCAAACAAGAAAAGATGTTACAATAGTTACTATTACACTGTCCTTAAACGATAAAACTATTTATATTTATACATAAATTTATATTATAAATGTCAAATGAAATCTTTAGAGTTTATAATAGTTTATTTATATATATAAATGTATATAAATAGCCATAACAAACGGCAAAGAGAACATTTGAAAGAAGTTTAAAGAGAGAAGTCGTGTGGCTAGCATATATTCAAGTCATAACTGTTTATATATATATATAAAGCATTGCGTGGAATCCTCAACCCCTCTACATACGGGGATGAGTTGTTACACTAGACGACCTAGGCTCATAGTAGCCAATGGAAATTATTCCATGGCAAACCATAACTTTCAAAATCAAGTAATCTTCAAAGTAAGAGCAAGTGATAAATTAATACCCCAAGGACTGGATTAAAACACTTTTACATTATAACAAACTGATATTTAAATGTTTACATTAGCTACAACTTGTACATTTGATAAAACCCAAGCAAGCATGTTATTCATATGACTGAGAGGAGTTGAACCCGGTGGTATATAAGTGGAATAAAAATAGTGGGATATAACTAGAGTAACTATAGTGAAATCATTGTACTCACGCCGTAATTGTGAAGATTTAACCTCACACCATGAGATAGAGACCATTTTGGGTTACGTCGGTATCGTGAGACATGAAAGGAGGTGCACGCTCTTTGACCATGCTCGGACATGCAAGGGAGTGCATGCTCTTTGACCACCCTGCAAGATAGTGGGAGGGTTATTTTCGTGGTGGACTTAAATAATATACACTGTAAGAGCAACCCGAGAATGGAAATTTCGTTACCTTGTGTTGTAACAACACATAAATAGTTCAAGGGAAGACATCCAATGCAAACCCTATACAAACCATTTCATTGTCATTGTTATCTTGATATGGGGAGGCCCTTAAGTCTAAGATTTTATTTTCAAAGGACTTAAGGAATTATACTAAGGCACAAAAATTTTCACTCTAAAGTTAATAATGCTTCATTAAGTTAGCTTATTCATAAATGAAAAAATAATATGAAAAAATTCTACAAAAATACCTTGGACTTGTAATATTATTAGTAGTAAGATAATGAAATATTACTCAAGGCTAGTAAAGAATTGGAAGAATTAAATGAAATCCTACTCAAAACCATGACTGAAATGAAAATGAATAGGAACATAAGACATAATTCCAGCATTGCTAAAAAATAATTTTCGAATGAAGAGTTGCTCAAGCATAAAGATCATCCATTGTTCGGTGATAAAACATAGTTATTAATTGAAGGAAGTGGTGACTACAATTTTGAAGGAAACACAATAAAAGGGATACCATGTGGTGTGTTGGTAAGACAAATCTCTACTCTATAGTTGAAAAGGAATGAGAGAAAATGATGTGAAATATAGTTTGTGCACATATATGAAAGCAAAGAAGAAATTATTGAAAATTTGTTGACAAAATATCCTATATTTCAAGAATTTCAAGATGTGTATCCAAAAGAAATTCCAGGATTACCTCTTAGATGGAACATAGAGTTTACCATATATTTCATACTTAGATATGCACAAGTGTCTAAATCCCCTTAATGGATGAGCACTCCACATATGAACTTAAAATGCAACTTTTGATGCTTAAATAGTACATCAGACCTAGTGTGTCTCCGGGGAAGCATTAGTCATGTTTGTTAAAAAGAATGATGGAAAATTTAGGTTGTGCATCTATTAATGACAACTTAATAAGATGTTGATTAAGAATAAGTATCATTGACCGCGTATTGATGACTTGTTTGATCAATTCAGGGGGGATAAAATATTTTCAAAGATAGACTTACGGTTATGATACCATTAGGTTAGGATTAAAGAAGAACACATTCATAAAACTTCTTTTTGAACTAGACATGGACATTACGAGTATGTAGTTATAACTTTTGGCTTAACAAACACACCTACTAACTTTATGTTCCTAATGAGCAATATATTGACAAAATATCTAGATAAGTTTGTAATTGTGTTCATCTATTAAGTATTGACTTATTCAATGACTAAAGAAGAACATCAAGAACACTTAAGACTGATCCTACAATTACTTAGAGAACATCAATTGTATGCCAAGCTCACTAAGTCTGAATTTTATCATGAAAAAGTACAATATTTGGGGCATGCAATTTCAAGTGAAGGGATTTCAATTGAACTAGAAAAGATTGAGGAAACCCTAGATTAGCAAGTGGAAAAGGATGTGTCAGATGTATAAGATTTCATGGGTAATACATGGTATTTTCATATAGTCATAGAGGAGTTTCGAAAACTTGTTTATCTAATAACCTCTTTGTAGAAAAAGGGAATCATATTTAAATGGGTTCAGAAATGTCACGACAACTTTGAAAATCTAAACCAATTATTAACAACAACACCTATTTTGAGGATAACAGATCCACATAAGGACTTTGTGGTCTATATTGATGCCTCAAAGGAAGGGTTAGGGGGAGTGTTACTCATGATTATGTAATTGTTTATGAATCACAAAAACTAAAATATCATGAAGAAAATTATGCACCTCATGATTGTGAATTTGCTGCTATTGTGTATGCTTTGAAAATGTTTTGACACTACTTATTAGGAAGGAAGTTTTTTTCTCAAAACAAATAATATTAGTATTAAATAGTTTTTCAACCAGAAGAACTTGAATGCAAGAAATTGTAGATGTTTTTCTTTCCTAAGTGAGTATGATTTTGAAATAGAACATATCAAAGGAAAATAAAACAAGATATATGAACTTAGTAGGAAAATAAATGTAATTTCTAGCAAAATATACAATCTCAGCTGGAACAGAAAATTACATCAGCAATAGAAAATGATGAAAATTACACGAAAATTCAAGGAAAATGTTAGAGTAATAATCCAGTTGAGTGACAATCAAAATTCAGTTGCAACCAGGAAGGTTTAGTGATGTACAAAAATATAATTTTTGCTCCAAACAATAGAAACTTAAATATTTTGATATTAAGTGAAGTACATAAGAAATCTTATTAAGGTCACCGAGGTTATCAGAAACTATAACAACATGAAAGAAAGAATATTTATGGCCTCGGATTAAAAAAAAAAGTAGATGAATTTCTTTGTAGATAAATATCAATATGATTTTTATTGTCTCTACAATTTTTTCTGGCTGGGATATGATAGTCTTGAAGACTCATTATTTACTTGGGTGGAAATCATTACAGTTCTTATTAGGGCTTCGTGGTTCCATACAATCATTTTTATACAATATATAGTTTTGGTTGACCCCATTTGTTCTTGTGTTAATAGAAAATAAAAATTGCTCTTATATTGTTCTAAATAAACAATATCATATGAAAAAGGTCAAATAAAAGTACCTAGAATTGAAGGACGCATCCTTCACAATGATGCCTTTCTCTCGTACAAAAATTTCAATTGTATTTTCTATAGAGATAGGTGTGAAGTGAATCTCTTGTCCATTAGAATATCCAATAAAATTTTGGGTGTTGGAGTTGACTCTACCACAACAATAGTGTCATATTGAAGCTTATCTTCACCACTAAAAATGAAAAAAAAGATGGATTCAAACCCCAATATAATAAAACTTACTTTATTGCATAGATCCTACTTTATAGGAAAAAACTTGCAACATAATTTTGTAACCTATGATGCTTCTTTGATCCTTGTGATGATATTGAAAGGTTTTCTTTTGAACCATTTTCATCTCTTTTTTTTTATGACCCATAGGTAATTTTCTTTTAAGGTTCTCTTGTTTCCTTCTACATAGGTATTTAATATCATCTCACTACATCATGGAGAAGTGAATGGTTGGTTTGAATGAAGAGAATATTGTTACTTTGTGTATTGTGCTTGTCATCATATCCATGCTTAAGCTCTCGCATGTTAATCAAATTCATCAATTTAAAATACATAACTAGAATGAGAGTATCTTTTGTATTTTATAAAGAGTTGGATATATTATTTTCAATTAAATGCTAGCAAGAAAAAAATTGGTACATATTTTTTACAACATTTGTTTACAATGAAAGATTGTTCATGTAATGTCCCTCCACTTTAAAATAATTGAATGTAGAGAGGATGGGCCAAGGAGGCCACCTAGGGGAACGCCCACCTAGGGTGCAAAAGTCAATCACCTAAGCGCAACACTTATTCACCTTTTGATGATGAATTAAATATATGTAAAATAAATGGTTCCTTTGGTATATAAGGTGAACCAGGACTAAAATAAATCGTTCTTACCTTTTCTTCTGAAGCTATGTGTCTTGGTTGTTTTCCTTTCTAATTTTTCATTTTACATTCACGACAATTTCATTTTTATGGTTTCTAGAGCATAACCACTGAGCCTTCCTTCATGGCTGCCTCTTGGTGACTTTGTTTTCCATTCTTCCACCTCTGAGAGAAATATTATCTCATTAGATAGTTACTCTCTTAGGGAGAAAATCATTTCCTTCGAGTTTTCTGAGGCATAAGGGAGGGTGCACCAACTCGGGTTTGCGCCCTTGTTGGTTTCTTCTTTGTGGGAATGAAGTGAGTGCACCCTCTTACATGGCTACAATGGGATTCTTCCAATAATCCTTGGAGGTCACTCTAAGATCACCAAAACCTCTTGTCCACTCTCGGATCACCCCAATCTGGATCCCCATTTGCTTGGTCACCCAAACTAATGGTGTGCCCCTATTCAGATATGTGCCCCTAAGGAGACTTTTTGGTCATAAGTTGAGTTATGGCTTGCGTGGTCGCCTTCTCCTGTAGATCGCCTTCTTCGGTAGATCAATTGGTACAAGATCCTTAATATCCATGGAAAATCTTTCGATCTTGATGACCATTCCAAATATCTTTTTGGGGTTTTCATGAAATAATCAAGAGTTTTCCCATTCCAGGGTTTCCATTTTATGCAAGAAGATCCACAGATCTCATAATCTCCAAGGGTTCCCACATCTCCATTTCCACAGAGAGGAGCTCCACAAATCTAAAACAGTACAGATCTCTCCCTCTAGACCATTTCAAGCTCCGTTGCCTCAAGGTTTTGAGTCCTATATTCTCAAAACAGATTCCTCTGTTAAGAATTGCAACCTAGGGGAATCATTTTTCTTCAGTCATCCTCACAATGCCTCCATGCAAACATCCTTTGGCAGTCGACTCATATTCCAACATATCAAATCCCATCCAATATATTTCCTCCGTCCTCAATGAGATGCTCAGAATGCAACAACAAAACAATCCATATCCATTCTGTTTAGACACTTGAATCCAACTACCCATGTTTGATGGGAAAACAAATGGTGAAATAGTCGATTATTGGATCTGTAGCCTATCCACCTATTTCAATACATGTCTAGGCCTTACCGAGGAAAGAAAACTCCATATTTCTGCCTTGCAATTATAAGGACTGGCACAAACTTGGTGGGATAAGGAGAAATAGAAGACCACATTTGTGATACTTATTGGGGATGCTCCAGAATCCTCTACTTCACAACCCATCAAAACCTGTGCTCGACTTTTTGAAGATTTTATAAATCGCTTCTACCGACCTAGGTATGTGCAATCCTTGCGGATCAAATGGCACCAACTTCGACAACTCCCTTCACAAGGAGTGCAAGGATACATAGAAATATTATTCAAGATGCGCCTCTTACTTCATGTTCCAGATTCGAAAGAGGTACTCATATTAAAATTTGTGGCTCGTTTATTAATTCAATTATGTCGTGAAGTAGAGCTATTTGAAAATCTAACTTTAGACAAAACATTTCAGAGATCTTTGGCTATAGAAAGGAAATTTTCTCCTAGAGGTCATATTCCTTAGTCCCTCCCTTACACCAACCCCCCCACCTCTCAACCATCCAACTCCCATCCCTCATCCCACTTTCCACCTCCTCGGACTCAAAACCCCACACCCAATACAACTACAAGGACACCGTGGTGCTCATTCCACAAATCCACTTCACACAATTCATGAGATTGTCGAATCCTCCAAAATCTAAAAACCAACAAAACTCTACTCGCTAAGCTCATTGCACCTTCCCAAGTACATACCGAAGAAGTTCTTTTGGACAATCCCACATAAGTAGATCCCTCGTTGATTCTAAAGACCCAGGAAGATTCAAACGCATCCACCCAACCTCTCTTCACCCATAACTGTCAAATCAAAACCGCCTTCGATTTACTGATTATGGAGAATGGAAGCCATAAAAATTTGGTGTCTCAAACACTTGTCAACCACCTTAATATTGTGACCACTCCACATTTGCAACCCTATAAACTTGGATGGGTCCTAAAGGATGGCCCTTGCCTCCTAGTTTCCAAGCGTTGTATGGTCACTTTCGCCATAGGCCAATTCAAAGATATTGTCCTCTGTGATGTCTCCCCCTTGGATTGTGTGGATTTTTTGCTCAGTATCCCATACCAAACCCAAATAAATTCTATCTATCTATCTGAATCCCGCTATTACAAAATTACCAAATAAGGCCACACTTATATCTTAACTGCAACAAAACCCAAACCCCCTTCTACCAAAGAACAAATCCCACATGTAGACTTAAACCAATGTGTCTCTCTCTATTTGGTTTGCCCAATAACACCAAACAATACAACACACCATGTTCTTGAAACTATGACTCCCCTCCTCCATGATTTCATAGAGGTATTTCAACCTCTGGAGAGACTTCCCCCCTCCTACCACATTGACCATTCCATTCATCTCATCCCTGGATCTGCCTTACCTAATGCCCCTAATTACTGGATGGCCCCAATAGAAACATAAGAAATGGAAAGACAATTGATCGACCTCATCAACTTTGGCCACATCCAACCTTCATCTTCTCCCTATGCTTTTGTCGCCTTTGTCATCCCTAAATGAGATACCTCAGAAATGCGCCTTGTCATTGATTACTGAGCCTTGAAAAAATCCACAATAAAAAACCATCACCCCCTTCCCCGGATTGAGGAACTACTCGACACCCTCTAAGGAGATAAGTGGTTTACTAAATTGGATTTGACAACCGACAACCATCAAGTTCAAATGAACCCACATGATGTTTGGAAAACAATGTTCAAGACCAAATTTGGTCTTTTTGAGTGGAAAGTCATGCCCTTCGGTCTCACCAACTCCCCAACCACTTCCATGAGGCTCATCAGTGAAATATTCAGAGCACATTTGGGTCAATTTTTGGTCATCTACTTAGATGACATTCTCATATTCAGTTGGACATGGGACACCCACATGCAACATGTATGACAAGTTCTCCAAATTCTCCAACAACACAAGTTGCAAGTCAAAGAGAAGAAATCATATTTTCGTCAGAGTTCAGTCCCCTATCTCATATTTGTGGTTAGCTCAGAGGGTATTCAACCAGATCCATGTCACATCCAAGCATTGAAACAATGGCCTCTACCTTCTGTTATCACTCCAAGAAACCCTTTGTGGTTGTAGACCAAAGGTGCTTGGTAACTTCAAGTAAAAATGTTTTTGGTGTTTTGTGTAGATTGATCAGTGGGATAACTCAATTCAAACATGGTATTCAGACAATCAAGATGATAAA
>ML783081.1:678137-730705 GCA_009831015.1 Picea engelmannii | reverse complement strand
GCAACCGATCATTACTGAATGAACATCTCTTTTAATGATAAGATTTGAAATGATCTACATCCATTTGCAAGGTGGACAAGTGTTGTGTCAGTCAAAAGAGAAATGTTTTTCAGGATGAGAACATTCAGTGCACAGCAAACAGCCCGAGCATATCAAGGATATTTTGACAACAATTTCTCAACCAACTACAATGATGACCAAGAAATGCTTTCACTAGCGCACGATCCTGCACAAACTGCTCCTTAGCTGTTGGAAGTCTTTACTTTCACCAGTGCATGATCCTGTGGAGAACCCCTTTTTGCTATTGAAAGCCTTCACTTTCCTCAGCGCACGACCCGTGAAACTGATTGTTGGACATTTTGAAATTCACCACTTTCAACAGCGCACAGACTTATGAGAAGCGCTCCTTAGCTACTGAAAGTCACCACTTTCCACAGCTAACACTCAACTTTTGGACACACGTTAGCTGTTGAAAGTGAATTATGCAAATTTTGAAAAGAAGACTTTATGGAACATATTATCTTCTAAGACAAAAACCAAAACCTAAGTTTTGCAGCTATAAAGACTCAAAAATGAATTGAGGCAACTACCGATAGCCATGCTATCCACAACAAAATTCGACCAAAAGGACGGTTTTATTTTGGGAGATAACACCTTCTTTAGCTAAGGAGTTGAAAATCTTTTTGGGTGGCATCAATTTCTATCGTAATTTCATTCCCTATTTTTCAAATCTTTCTCGACTTTTGCATAAGCTCTCAAATACTTCTTCTACATTCATTTGGACCAAAGAAGAAACTACTCACTTTGCTCAGCTCAAAGAACTCCTTTGCTTATCCACTGTTTTACATATTCCAGACCTCTCCCAACCCTTTGAGATTGAGTCTGATGCCTCACAATATGCTATTGGTGCATTAATTAAACAGGGAGGACACCCCATTGCTTACCACTCTAAAACCCTGTCCGAGGAAAAGAAAAATTATAGTACCGATGAAAAGGAATTTTATAGTCTGGTGTAAGCACTCAAACAATGGAGGCATTATTTGTTGGGTAAAGAAACCATTCTGCATACCGACCACCACCCTTTGATTTTCGTCAACTCTCAATCGAAGATTTAGGAACAAAGGCACCTTAAATGGTCCCCCTACATTCAACAATTTCACTTAGTCGTCAGATACATGAAAGGCAATTCTAATAAAATGGATGGTTTGCTAAGTCGACCTCCCACTCCAGTCCTTTCCATTCTAGAAGTATGTTGTTCTACTTTTGACACACGGAAAGATCAATATGCTACTAACACCGAATTTTGAGAGATTTGGGAATATTTCCAAAGCCACACAGTGATTAATCAGACCCCCTTCCTAGACTACACTATTCAGGATGGGTGGCTATATAAGTTTGATTTTCTATGTGTTCCACACTCAGAAGACCACCTCTTTCTCATCAGGGAAGCACATGCTTCAGCCTATGGGGGCCACTCTAGGACCACAAAGACCACCCAACATATGCAAAGCCATTTTCATTGGCCTTCCATGCAACCTCAAGTTGAAAAATTTATGAGAGATTGTGCCTTATGCTCACAATCCAATCCATCCAATCGGAAGCATGGGTTGTATCAACCACTTTTTCTTCCTTCTCATCCTTGGGAGTCAATCTCAATAGACTTCCTAAGTGGACTTCCAAAAACCCAAAATAAACATGATACAATATGGGTAGTGGAATGTCTCTTCAGCAAAATGACACTTTTTATCCCATGCACAAAGACTACTACAGCAGCCCAAACAAAAAAACTCTATTTCCGTCATGTCTAGCCCCATTTTGGCCTCCCAAGCAGTATCATCTCAAACAAAGATTCTTGCTTCCTCAGTACATTTTGGAAGACCATATGGGCATTATTGGGGTTCCACCTCAAGTTTTCTACTACATTTCATCCTCAAATGGATGGCCAAATAGAGGTTTTCAATAGAGTCTTGGTGCATTCTCTCCAAACCCACTTTGGGCACATAAAATAATGGGACAGTTACTTACACATTCTCCAGCATAGATACAATAAGGAAACACATTCTTCTATAGGATTTTCACCTTTTAAAGTCTTCTTGGGCTTCTAACCAGCATCTCCAACCAATATTCCACTCACTTGGGCTCCTCAAGGTACCTTCCAGCAACAGCAGGAACAACTATGAGCTCAACGATTTCTCCAACAAATTACACAACGCCACAGTGTAGTCACATCAACACTCAAAGCATGTAAAGATCATGCCAAGCAATGCCATGACAAACAAAGAACCTTCATGGCCTTTCAACCAGGGGATCAAGTCTGGTTACACTTGGATATGAAGCACTTCAAAGGCCACCATCACAAGCTTCTTCCAATCAGATATGGTCTATATACAATACTCGACAAGATTGGATAAAATGCATATAGGTTGGATCTTCCACCACAACTAGGAATCCACAATGTCATTGATGTAAATCACTTAAAGTTGTTTGAGCCTTCTCTCTTGGAAAAACCATTCACCATCACTCATCCGGTGGACAACATTCCTTATTTCCAACTCCCATTGGCCAAAGAGACTATACTGGACACTCGATGTCTCTCTACAAGACACCAAACTTACACTTCATATTTGGTAGCCCGCCAAGGCCAAACTCAAACTTAGGAAAAGTGGATGAAAACTGATGTATTGAACAATACATTTCTTCATATTCTCATGGAAGCTAAGACAATTCTAGATCTAAATAGGGAGGAATTGGGCCAAGGAGGCCAAATAGGGGAACTCCCACCTAGGGTGCCCAAGTCAATCACCTATGGGAAACACTTCTTCACCTTTTGATGATGAATTAAATATATGTAAAATAAATGGTTCCCTTGGTATATAAGGTGAACCAGGACTAAAATAAAGCATTCTTACCTTTTCTTCTAGAGCTATGTGTCTTGGTTGTTTTCTTTTCTAAGTTTTCATTTTACATTCACGACAATTTCATTTTTAGGGTTTCTGAAGAATAACCAGTGCACCTTCCTTCATGGATGCATCCTAGTGACTCTATCTACCATGATTCCACCTCTAAGAGAAATCTTATCTCATTAGCTCGCCACTCTCTCAGGGATCAAATCATTTCCTTCGAGTTTTCTGAGGTAGAAGGGAGGGCGCACCAACTAGGGTTTGTGCCCTTGTTGGTTTCTTCTTTGTGGGAATGAAGTGACTTCACCCTATTCTATGGCTACACTGGGCTTCTCCCAATAATCCCTGGTGGTCACTCTGAGATCACCGAAACCTCTTGGCCACTCTCGAATCACCCCACCCTAGATCCCCATTTGCTTGGTCACCCAAACTAATGGTGCGCCCCTGTTCAGATTTGCACCCCTGAGGAGATTTTTTGGTCAGAATCCTATTTATGGATTGCATGGTCACCTTCTCCTGTAGATCTCCTTCTTGGGCATATCATAGGACACTTTGAAGTGGTCAAATAGTTTTCATTGAACTTCAGTGGAATAAAGACAAAATTTTCTTCACTTGAGTTTGAAGTTACAAAACAATCTATTTCCATGGCTACAAAGATACCAATTGAGGGGGGTAAATGTTCAAAGATATATCTTTGAAATCTGAATTTTCTAAAGATTTCTTAAAGCCAAAATATGAAGAAGATAAATTATCCAAAGGAGTACCTAGAATCCATATGTTGGAATATTTTAATAATATACTCAAGGTTATACAGAGGTACTTTACATGTGAGGGTATATTTAATATGGTTTATCAATACCATATTATACTATTGATGCATTTCACTGGAAACATATTTCTTAATTTACCCTTTTACTTGCTGAGAAGTCTTGGAAAAATGCGAGATAAGTCATAAGCCAAGTCCAAGCTGGTAGAGAGAAATGTCTTTAATTATGGACTCATAAAGATGATGGTGCTAGAGGAGTTGGGAAATATTGATAGTGATTGGGATACTTTCTTGAATTCATCATGATTTTAGCCAGATATGGTTAACACTCCACAAACTAAAAGGAGAACCCCTACCTCAGTTGAGATGGTTGTGTACACTGAATCAAGAAAAATGACAAAGATAGTTAAGGAGGACAAACAATCAGAGCCAAGTGTTCATATTGATGAATTCCCTACAAAATATGTTGTTCAAGAAGTTTCTATGAGAGCCTTCACTTGTAGAACTATCTTCTAGTAAAGAAAGAAAGTTAAAGTTAAACAAATTGGCTTTTAGCCCACCTTTTGTTGAACCAACTAAACCAAGAAGATCATTTACAAGAGAAACATCAAGGAAACATCCCCCTGTGGAGGGAGATATATATGAAGCGCCATTTCAACAAAAAAATAAATCTAAATCTCATAAATATCCTATAGGAATCATTTAAATAAATTCTCTTGATGAGGAAATCAATCCCACCTTCAAAAGGATCACAAGGCAACTGAAAGAGGTAAGAACTCAAAATAATAAAGTGAAAAAGGAAAATCTATGAGCTAGAATGGAGCTAAAAGAAAAAATAGACATGTGTGAAGAAACCATTGAAAAGGAAAAACAGATTGTGAGTATATCACTACCCCTGCATAGATAAGAAAAAATGTGTTGAGGCAGAAAATAAGTTTTCAAGCTAAGACCAAAAAGTTGAAAATAGAATTGAAGCAAGGAGCAGAATAGATAGCTAGAAGGAATCTATACCCGTTGGCTCAATTATCTATTAAATAACATTATGGAGCATCATTTATGCAATAGTATATTAGTTTTTCTATGGTTCCTTACATGTGTTGACTCACAAACCCTAAGAAACAATTTATGTCTTGTGTTGCTTATGTTTTTTCCCACTTTCCTGTTTTTTATTTCATTCTTCATGGCTCAGAGGTTGTAGGAGGAATTACCAGAGGCTCAGATCTTATTGGCATGTTTTTAAATCAGTGTCAGTGAGTGGAAAGAATAAATCGCATGTAGAAAAAAGTTCACAGCAAATCCTACAGATGTGTTGTGAACCTGCTCAAAGGGAAACAATTCACAACAAACTTGTTGCAAACTCTAACAGTATGATAAATATGAAATATGGTAGAGCTCCCATCTGTTAGAGGAGGTTCAAATGGTTCCCTAGGAAACAATTATACATCAAGGGACACTTGTACCTGATATCCATCTCCACTAGATCTCCAAACATGAGATCATTGTAGTTGCATTTATCATCACCAACAATTCTCTGGAATCTAGAAGTTAGTTAACTTTATGTTTGTTTATATACTACCACGCCTCTCAAAGGCATAGAATCCTATGCATGATCTGGGTGATGAGTCATAGAGATAATTTTTATGTAAATTTTGTATTTAATGGGTGATGTGACTCTTAGATAGGGTTCGAGAGGTTTTTTGAGAGACTCATATATTTTTGTTTTAGATTGTAATGTTTCCACACTATGTGTGTACATACCTAAGACTCTTGGATAATTTAAGATAAAATCCTTTTTCTACTATTTCATGTTATATTTATGTCTTTCTGATCCGGATTATTTTTGGCATGAAATGAGATCGGAGATATAATAAAGAAATGCACAGAGATATCGCAGATGTTCAATAATATAAAAAAAATGTATCAGAGATGCGACCATAAACACAGATATATAGTAATACACGATTTCTATTAATGAAAGAAATGTACAGAGACTGTTAAAATACATAGTGAAAGACTCGCTAGAATGGTGGCAGCTTATCTCTGAGAAGAGATGTGACGGCTACTCGCATTCGCAAGAAGATGATTACAATGAGGCTCTGAAGGCCCTTTTACAATAAATGGGAATGCCAAAATTCTTAGACATCCAAAAACCTAACCCTAGGAGATGAAGCGCCAAAAGTCATGTGGGCCCCGTTTGGGTAAGATAGTACATCAACTTCCCGGGGTCGTAACTTTTGCATACGATCTCCGTTTTAGGCGTGTGATAGCTCGTTGGAAAGGTATTGTCGAGGAGATTCATTTTGGGGGATCAATAATGCCTTTGGATATAATTGAGAACCTTTATCTCGAAAAAACTTCATTTGGGCCCTCAAAATGACCCCGGAAGTTAAAACCTGCTAAAAATAGTATATTGCCAAAATTGCCAGAAAACTGTTTTGAGCCATTTGAAAAAGGTGGGTGGCCACCGATATCCACCTAGATCACTTTATTTTATGTTACCTACTGATAAAGGATTTATCTTTAGTACTTGTGTTCATGAAATGTAGTAACTCATTTACTGTGTATTTTTTGGTGCAAGTATTGTCAAAGCACATTTTCTTGTTGACTAGGAGGCTCCTTGTTAGTAAGAGTTCTAATGTATGTGTGCCAATGTGTCTGATATAATGTTTTTCATATATTTCACTTTTCATAATGAGTCTTCCATCTTTTCATTGATGTTCTAAAACCTGTTCTGATATTTTTCAAGCCTTTCTTGTTGCAGTATGTTTTGTGGAAATTTTGTGTTGATATCTTAAATTGAGTTTCTCATCTGTTCGTTACATTTGAAATTAAAAAAAAATTCCTTTTACAAACCTACAAAATTTTGATGGGTATTAGGCTTACACATACAAGAGTCTAGGTGTGACTTCTAGTGATAATACCTAGGACTTTTAATTGAATTCATTTCCCTCCTTAGCAATTTACAGCTTCAAAAATATATGATTTTTAGGTGTTTCGAGTGACAAAAGACCACTTATGATACTTGTCTTTAAAACAGTCTCTGATTTAGCTCCATTATTATTGGTTGATTATTTTCTACATAGAGTTTATATGACCTAGGGTTCGGTTTGATTGTGCCAACAAAACCCTCAAGACATCATTCCTTTTGACATTATCTACTTGCACAGATGAAGTCTCACCCAAGGTATCTATTGGGGTTGCAAGACCCAACTTTATGCAACAATAAGGTAAAGGGAGGATGATGCATGAATCATTATTCCTAATCTCAACTTATGTATGTTCTTGATTATTTCCTAAACTATCACAACCATACATGAACATTACAACATAACCAATCCATATACTAAATCCATTATAGGAATTATATCATCATCGATGAATGCATACAAACAAGTAAGAACACAAGACACAATATCCTCTCTAAATTACTTCTTTAATTATATTATTTCCTACTAACTAACTATTACATTCATGATCTTTAGCCTTAATTCTCATTCATGTGCATGTTGTCACACTCACATACGCATACCTCTCTCTCCCAATATCGTTACATATTTATAACCCAAAATCTAGGGTTTCAAGTTCTACTCTTATCTATCCCAAAATAACCCATTACAATGCAAGTCATATCCATCTTTAGTTATATAGTTATTTTCCTTCTTCTACTTCTTGTTCTTTACGATTTTCTTATGATGTTTTTTTTTTTTTTCCGACTGTACGTGTCCCATCATGTTTTAAATAACTCAACCCATCCACCATTGAAGTTGATGAGTTATGCCATCATTGCATCTTACTACAAATTCCTTTAGGTGAGTTCTCCAACATATTTTCAATCAACTATGGTTTATGGAAGTTGTCTTGAGTAAATGCTTATATGGTGCTTTAAAGACCCATCATGAGAGTCATCGAGTTGTATTTTCCATTCCTGACTATATTTAATGTTCTTTTCATGTCATCCTATGTTGTAATGTGTTTCTCGTTGTAGGTGGCCCTGTCCATATCTTCTTGTTGAACTTCACACAATGTTCACTTCATGTAGGATGATTAGTCCAACTACATAAGTTTTGATACCTTGGGATTATACATACCCCTTTTCTTTCTCCTATCACTACCTTTTTTCTATTTTACTTTATTTTTTCTACTTTTTATTTGGTTTTTCTTGTGTGTTTGGCTACTATGGTACACCTACTATAATACAAGGGTTTTTGCACTGCACAGGTCACTATTCATAATGTCACTTGTCTCTATAGAGATGTAGTCATCTTCCATTTATCATTTTGTCCAAGATCTGTCCATCCAAGTTTCCCAACCACACAACACCTTTCTTTGTTATCTGTTGGATCACATACAAACCTAACAACTGCATCAAAAACTTCCCTAGGTCCTATAGGTACTTGTTGTCATATAGTATCGGGTCACTAACTTGGAATTTCTTCATTCTAATATGTTGATCATGCCATGCATTCTCTCTCACTTTCTACTCATGTTGATGGAATCTGACCATAAACTTGTCCTCCTCGAGGTGGACTAACTGCACCAATATCTCCTCTATTGAACATGTGTCCAAGAGTTCAATGATGGTGGAAATGCGAAGAATAGGTACAATGAACTCCACTGGTATTCTCGATTCTTATCCATAGATGATGGAAAACGGCCACCCGACAAGTCTACTCCCACCAGGACCTTCTTTTCTTCTAGGCCCGCAGAGCTAAAATGCTCCTCCAATCCCTTATCGGGACCTTTCAGTACCCACAGAATTCTCTCTCATGCGACCTCCCCTTTTTACCTTATCGGGAAATCTAGTTTCGTGTTATCGTGCAACTCGTGGGCACGTTCCTCATGCTACACAAAACCCCGAACCCCGATGGGTCTCAATGCCGATACCTCATCATTCCTGTCGGGGATTTCCCTATCGGGAAATCGGCACATGTGATGCCACGTTTCGCTGGCACCACAAACCTCCGAACCCTGATTCGTGATGGCGCCTCTCTTTCTCTCTCCCAAGCTCTTTCAGGTTATCTCCTTCTGCATATGACCTGTTATTCCACGAGACCACGACCTACTCTCTGTCGGAGTTTCGGACTTCGCGGGTTTGATATGCATAGTACCTACGCTCCCAGAAACTCCGAGATGCAGAACCCCAATACATGTGCGGTCTCTCACCTCCACGTCACCGCTTCTTCCTCTGCCTATCGGGGATCGCAAAATCGCGATTCCTATTTTAGCAATTCCTTTGTGAGCAAGAACCCCGAATTTTCGAACCCGACTCCTCGAGATCTCACGCCACGTGTCCTTGCTGCGATCAACAGTTCCGACCCTCTCGGGAAATCGTGGATCGTGATTTCAATATGCTCGATCCTATTGTCTACGAAAATCCCAATGACCTTGATGTCCCTATGAATCCTCGGGTTCTTCCTCTAATCTGGGGACTTAACTCGTGCAGAACTTTCCAGAGATCTGACGGTCGACGGGATCTTGCGTTTCCGCCTGCGAATCCTGGCCGTCAATTCTCCTTTTTGAAGATTTCTTCTAAGAGTTAAAGCTCCCTTCTAATGACTTGCTCTCCAAGCCTGCGCCTGTAAATCCGCCTTGACCCTTCTTCAAATAAACCCTCTAATTCTCCTTTACGATATCACAAAGGTACTAAACCTCCTGAGCTTTTCCACTTTGATTCCCTCAGAGGGATTTGCACACACTTCTTGCGCTTGGCATTCAACAACTTCCCAGGTGTTGAATCCTTCAGACTCTGCGCAACTCCTATAGCAGTAGTCCTTAGCTTCATTTTCTCGGATTAACAACTGAGACTTCTTCCTTCAACCTGCACACTCCTTGCGCGGCTGCAACAACCCAAATCGACTTCTGGGCGAATAAGAACAAAATTTAATCTACTGAGCCTTCATCGACGCACTCCTTACGGATGAACTCAACTGCACTCTATGCAGGAATCTCTTGGCTCAAATAGAGAAACAATTGAAACTTATTCTCTACTCTCTCAGACTTCAGTTTAAAACCCTGAAATCACATGCACAGCATATTCAAAGCAAATGCATAACCAGAAAAACAAACATTCATGAGAACATACACCATATACATAGAGACACAACACCTGTCATGAATTTGAATCAAAATTTCATTCTATTAATTCAACATCTGTACATGGGTGTTCTTCACAAGTTCTCTTCTTGTTCTTCTCTTCTGAATGCTTGATTCTTTCTCATGTTACAATGATACAATGAGGGTGTCTATATCCGTTTTCCCTCTCGAACTCTAAAACTATCAAATCTACAATTAAAATCCTATCTACCAGCATTAACTAAATTAAATGTCGTCTATCTACGTAAGGATGAGAGCTTAAAGGCTCAAGGTCCATTACAATACAAGTGCGTTGTCTCTTAAATGGATCATTTAAGATTACGCAACAATTTCCAAGGTATTTTCAAAAATGTGTGCTGGCTTGTCCAGCTATCTTCCGCTTGATGTGCTGGCTCGCTTGATTTTGTTGGCGATGCTCCTGCATCATACTCCCTGGCTTGAAAATTTTCATGGGCTCCTGTCGATGAGCTCCTGCACAGTCTGTCCATGCTTTTGGATAACTGCTTCTGTCTCCCAGATGGAATCTTCCACTGGGTGATTTTTCCATTTCACCAGATACTCGAAGTATTTCTTTCATCTGGTCTTTTTGCTGACCCTCTTGTCAAGTATACACTCCATCTGTGGCCTCTCTTGAATCGGCATCTGCTTCTACCACTGTATTTCTGGTTGTTCATCACCTTCAGCTCCTGCTTCCTCAGCCTTATATGGATATAATTATGAGACATTGAACATCGGAGATATTCCAATGTCATCCAACAATTCAATTTCATAAGCGTTTTCTCCCAATTTCTTTAGGACTCTGCATGGCCCAATTTTCTTCATCTTTAGCTTGTTGTATGTTCCCCTTGGGAACATTTCTTTCCTCAGATGCACCAGAACTAGATCACCAACCTCGAACTGAAGTTGTTTCCGATGCTGAACCGCTCTGCGTTTATATTCCTGGTTCGATTCTAGCAATCGCTGCTTCACTCTGCTGTGAAGATCTTCCATCGCCTCTGCGAATTCTTCAGCGCTTGCACTCTTTGTGATTATCTGCTCTGAGTCCCTCAGTTCAGATACTCCTCTCGGCTTCCTGCCATATACAATCTCAAATGGACTTTTCCCTGTGCTTCTGTTCACTGATTCGTTGTATGCGAACTCTACCTGTGGCAACACATTATCCCAGCTGTTGTGATTCTCTGTCACCAGGCTTCTTAATAAGTCTCCCAGACTCCTATTTACCACCTCTGTTTGCCCATCCGTCTGAGGATGATAGGATGAACTAAACATTAAGTCAGTTCCCATTTTCTTCCAGAGTGTCCTCCAGAAATGTCCAATGAACTTCGTATCCCTATTCGATACTATGCTTCTGGGTAACCCATGAAGTCTAATGATCTCCTTGAAGAACAAGTTTGCGATATGAGTCGCATCGCTGGTCTTCTAGCAAGGACTAAAATGTGCCATTTTGGAAAACCTGTCGACCACTACAAAGATCGAATCATGTCCTCTTTGTGTCCTAGGTAATCCCAATACAAAATCCATGTTGATTTCATCCCATGGCCTTTCAGGTATGGGTAAGGATTGATAGAATCATGCATTCTGCTTTCTGCCTTTTGAATGCTGACAAATTCTACACCTGTCAACAAATCTTTTGACATCGGTTCGCATCTTCGGCCAAAAACATGCTTCGATCAGCTTTTCAAATGTCTTATCATGGCCAAAATGTCCTGCCAGTCCTCCGTTATGCTTCTCTTTTAGCAAATTCTCCCTCATGGAGAAATTCAGAATGCATAATTGATTTCCTCTGAACAACAATCCATTCTGGCTCATGTAATCCATCCACGGGCTTCTGTCTGTGAGAACTAGATTCTCAGCTGCCTCATATGCCTCTGCAAAATCTGCATCACCTGCATACATGTCTTTAAGATTTTCAAAACCCAAGGTTTTGACTCGGAACTCCTGCAGCAACAAACACTTCCTGCTCAAAGCATCAGCCACTTTGTTAGCAGTACCTGAAATGTGTTTAATTACAAATGTAAAGTTCTGCATGTACTCTACCCATTTAGCATGTTTCTGATTCATCTTCTCCTGCTGAGTCACAAACTGTAATGCATGATTATCACTATACAATACAAACTCTCTTGGGATCAGATAATGTCTCCACTTCTTCAATGCTTGTATGATAGCATAAAATTCTTTATCATACATTGAGTACTTCACCTTTGCCTCATCCAGCTTCTCGCTGAAATATGCAACTAGTCTGTCCTCCTAGCTCAAGACCGCTCCTATGGCAAAGTCACTTGCATCACATTTTACTTGGAATACCTTTGAAAAATCCGGCAACACCAACACCGGCTCTTCAGTGACCTTTTGATTCAACAGATTGAAACTTTTCTCTGCCTCGTCAGTCCAATGAAAATATTTATGTCTTTTCTTGATAGTATCCATCATTGCTGCGCTAATTCCACTGAAATTTCTAATGAATTTTCTGTAGAAACTTGCCAATCCATGAAAGCTTCTCACCTCGAAAACATTTCTTGGTGATGACCAATTTTTGATTACCTCCACTTTTCTTGGATCCATCTTTAATTCATTTTCTGATATGACAAATCCCAAGTAAATGAGTTCTGTCTTCATAAATGAAGATTTCCTTATGTTAATCAACAACTTCTCTTGTTGTAGCTTCCTCATTACTGCAACTAAATGCTTCAGATGTTCTTCTCTTGTCTTGCTGAAAATCAATATGTCATCTAAATAAACAATGACAAACTTACCAATGAACTCTTTCAACACTTCATTCATCAATCTCATGAATGTACTTGGTGCATTCGTCAAACCAAACGGCATGACTAGCCATTCGTACAACCCTTCATTGGTTTTGAAGGTTGTCTTCCACTCATCACCTTCCCTCATGTGAATCTGATGGTATCTGCTTTTCAAATCCACCTTTGAAAAAAAGTTGGCTCCACTTAAGTAGTCCATCGAGTCATCCATCCATGGTAAGGGAAACCTGTACCTAATGGTTATCTTGTTAATGGCTCTGGAATCAGTGCACATTCTCCAACCTCCATCCTTCTTTGGGCTTAGTACCGTTGGAACGACACACAGGCTTAAACTGTCCCTGATCAGTCCTTTATCCAGCAGTTCCTATATCTGCCTTTTGACTTCTTCATTCTCCTGCGGCGTCAACCTGTACGCGGATTTGTTCGGTAAACTAGCTCTTGGTATGAGGTCTATGTGATGGCTCATGCTTCTCATCGGCGACAACGAATGAGGTAATTCGTCCACCACTATATCAATGAACTCTTCCAACAATTCCTGAATTTCCTTGGGTAGATCATCCACTCTTGTGCTAGTCAAAACAACTCTCGGTTTTCTGACCACAAATAATTGTGGATCTTCCTTCTTCTTTACTTCTGCCAGCAGTTCCTTCCCACTCATGAGAAGTATCCTATTGTTCACTTTCGGTTTTACCTCCTTATCTTTTATCGGAAGTAACATATGTGTTCTGTCATTATTCTCTAAAGTATACGTATTCATCTTCCCATCATGAATTACGTTTCTGTCATATTGCCAAGGTCTGCCTAGCAATAAGTGACACACATCCATAGGAATAACATCACAGAGTATTTTTTCATTATATCCTCCTATCTTGATGTCCACTAAGCACTGTTTAGTGACACTCACATGATGTCCCTTCTATAGCCATGATACTTTATATGGACTCGGGTGATCAGTTGTTTCCAGCTCTAGTTTCTCCACCATCTCGGTTGAAACGAGATTGTCGGTGCTTCCGCTGTCAACAATGACCTTGCACTTTTTGTCTTTGGTCTTGCATGCAGTTCTGAACAGTCTTCTTCTCTGATATGTGTCCTCCACCTCCTTCTCGAGTGTTAAGAGAACTTTACGCATCATTAGTGACCTTTCGTCTTCTGTGTCTTCTGCTTCAACAACTCACCTTTGTGCCTCGGTGATGTGAGCTTCACCTCCATCTTTCTTTCTGTCTGGACAGTCAACTGCCTTGTGTCCATTCTTCCCACATGTGTAGCATGTTATGATTCCTCCTCTGCCTCTTCCTCTACCTCTGGTACAAGGAAATGTGTTAACATCAGCGTATCCTCCACTCTATTCTGCCTACTGCATTCGTTGTTCAGCGTGCTAGCCTCGCTGTGAACTTCCACCTCTTTCCAACTTGGTCTGAGTCTTCTTCCAGTCATCCTTAGATTTATGGAACCTATCTTGAGCAACTGATTTTCCTCTCGGCCGGCTCTTACCTCTGCCCCGCTGTGCTGGCTTATGGCTTAGCTTCTCTTCAGCCTTCAGTGCCATCTGATACGCATCCTCAACCATTCTGACGGTTGTCATACTCATCTCATATTGGATATTGTATCTTAAGCCATTCATATATCTGACAACCTTTTCATCATCGCTCTCTCGATGACCTGCTCTGATATTGAGCTTATAGAATTCTTCGGTATACTCCTTCACCGTCATCAACTTTTGTCTCAGGTTTTTCATTCTCCTGAACAGTGTGATTTGATAATCCCTTGGGATGAACTTTTCCTTCATCTTCGTAATC
This sequence comes from Picea engelmannii, assembly GCA_009831015.1. Classification (NCBI taxonomy): domain Eukaryota; kingdom Viridiplantae; phylum Streptophyta; class Pinopsida; order Pinales; family Pinaceae; genus Picea; species Picea engelmannii. Next base: position 716,388 of record ML783081.1, on the reverse strand, counting down.
ATTTGATCCCATCTTTTGATCTTTTATTTTCCTTTGGAACGTCTATCTTCTTGGATCTTGTCCCACCATAATGCTGCATGTCCTTTCAATTTCATGACAACATGCCTTACCTTTTTATCCTCTTCGATGTCCTCATAATCGAAGTAGGTGTCAAGAGTTCTAATCCAATCTAGAATCTCTTCTGCATCCAGACTTCCTTCATAGACTGGAATGTCCATTTTTGTCTTTGAACTCATCCGAGCGATAGCCTTGATTAACCGCTCATTGGCTGCATCTTTGGCTGCAACTTCTCCCTGTTGTTCAGCTTCAGCTTCGCCCTTAGAGTCGCTTAGATCTATAGCATTTGTTGTGCGTCTCTGCCCTGCTTCGATATCTTCCAATCTCGCTCTGAGATCGTGTATCTGTCTCTCCATCTCTGGATTTCCTGTCGGCCTGCCTCTTCTTCGCACATCCCTGTCCTTTGGATCAGGCAATTGTCTTTCCCTTCTGGGCGGCATGGTGAATTCTTCTTCTCTTGCTATAGAAAGCAAAGAATTCCACTTGGCTCTGATACCACTTGATGGAAAACAACCACCCGGAAATTCTGCTCCCACCAGGACCTTATTTTCTTCTAGGCCCGCAGAGCTAAAATGCTCCTCCAATCCCTTATCGGGACCTTTCAATACCCACAAAATTCTCTCTCATGTGACCTCCCCTTTTTACCTCATCGGGAAATCTGGTTTCGCGTTATCACGCAACTCATGGGCACGTTCCTCGTGCTACACAAAACCCCGAACCCCGATGGGTCTCAATGCCGATACCTCGTCATTCCTGTCGGGGATTTCCCTATTGGAAAATCGACACATGCGATGCCGCGTTTCGCTAGCACCACGAACCTCCAAACCCTGATTCGTGATGGCGCCTCTCTTTCTCTCTCCCAAGCTCTTTCAGGTTAGCTCCTTCCGCATATGACCTGTTATTCCACAAGACCATGACCTATTCCCCGTCGGAGTTTCAGACTTCACGGGTTTGATATGCGTAGTACCTACGCTCCTGGAAACTCCGAGATGCCGAACCCCGATACGCGTGCGGTCTCTCTCCTCCACGTCACCGCTTCTTCCTCCGCCTATCAGGGATTGCAAAATCACGATTCCTATTTCAGCAATTCCTTTGTGAGCAAGAACCCCAAATTTCCAAACCCGACTCCTCGGGATCTCATGCCACGTGTCCTTGCTGCGATCAATGGTTCCAACCCTCTCGGGAAATCACGGATCGCGATTTCAATATGCTCGATCCTCTTGTCTATGGAAATCCCTATGACCTTGATGTCCCTATGACTCCTCGGGCTCTTCCTCTAATCTGGGGACTTAACCCCTGTGCAACTTTCCAGAGATCTGACGGTCGACGGGATCTTGCGTTTCCGCCTGCGAATCCTGGCCGTCAATTCTCCTTTTTGAAGATTTCTTCCAAGAGCTAAAGCTCCCTTCTAATGACTTGCTCTCCAAGCCTGCGCTTGTAAATCTGCCTTGACCCTTCTTCAAATAAACCCTCTGATTCTCCTTTACGATATCACAAAGGTGCTAAACCTCTTGAGCTTTTCCACTTTGATTCCCTCAGAGGGATTTGCGCACACTACTTGCGCTTGGCATTCAACAACTTCCCAGGTGTTGAATCCTTCAGACTTTGCACAACTCCTGCAGCAACAGTCCTTAGCTTCCTTTTCTCATATTAACAACTGCGACTTCTTCCTTCAACCTGCACACTCCTTGTGCGGCTTCAACAACCCAAATCGACTTCTGGGTGAATAAGAACAAAAGCTAATCTACTGAGCCTTCATCGATGCACCCCTTGCGGATGAACTCAACTACACTCTATGCAGGAATATCTTGGCTCAGATAAAGAAACAATTGAAAGTTATTCTCTACTCTCTCGGACTTTAGTTTAAAACCATGAAATCACATGCACAACATATTCAAAGTAAATTCATAACCAAAAAAACAAACATTCATGAGCACATACACCATATACACAGAGACACAACACCTATCATGAATTTGAATCAGAATTTCATTCTATTAATTCAACATCTGTACATGGGTGTTCTTCACAAGTTCTCTGCTTGTTCTTCTCTTCTGAATGCTTGATTCTTTCTCATGTTACAATGATACAATGAGGGTGTCTATATCCGTTTTCCCTCTTGAACTCTAAAACTATCAAATCTACAATTAAAATCCTATCTACTAGCATTAACTAAATTAAATGTCGTCTATCTACCTAAGGACGAGAGCTTAAAGGCTCAAGGTCCATTACAATACAAGTGCGCCGTCTCTTAAATGGATCATTTAAGATTACACAACAATTTCCAAGGTATTTTCAAAAATGTGTGCTGGCTTGTCCAGCTATCTTCTGCTTGATGTGTTGTCTCGCTTGATTGTGTTGGCGATGCTCCTGCATCAATAGACCAATTGGAATGGTGTATTCCCTGTCATATTATTACTTGTAGTTTTATATACCCATAGTATCGCAGGGATGCTTGAGTCCCAATAGTCTCTTCCAACATTGTAGCTCTTGGTTGAAGCATTCTCCAAAATTTTATTGAAATCTTCTACAGGTCCATCAGCCTTAGGGTGATATGGTGTACTTTTCTGATGATGAATCTGAAATTCCTTAGTTAATGAAAGAATGGTTCTGTTAATAAAGTGTGTACCTTGATCCCTAAGTAATATCCGTGGACATCCAAAGATGGTGACTATATTATAAAATAGAAATTGTGCAACAATCTATGCAGCGCAAGTAGTAACTGGTGTTTCTTATTCCAATCTGGTTAAACACTTTGTCATAGTGATGATGTATCTTTCTCCCAATCTCCTTTTTGTGGGTTTATGGAACCCACAAAATCAATAGCCACTTATCCAATGATTGCAACATAACTTTAGGGGAATTATTTAATCCAAATGGCATCACCATGCATTTATAACTTCCCCATTCTATCACAATTGTGGTTTTATGTCTATCCTCCTATGTGATTTTTATCTGATGGTACCCATAGAATCCATTACTGAATAAATACACTTCTTGACCCCCTATGTTCTCTGGTACTTCATTAGTGAATGGCGTTGGGAATGGGCCATGAAATCATGCATCGTTTAACTTCCTTAAGATGATGAAGATACAAATCCATCTAGTCTTCTTGTCCTGCACCACTATAGGGCCAATCTATTCATATTCTTCAATTGGTTCAATGATGCTTGCATTGATAATTTTATCTAGTTTAGCCTTAACCTTCTCCTTGTATGTAACATCCCTGGCCACTCAGGCCAAGCCATGCTACTCCATAAAACACTCTTACTAAGCTATAAAAATCATATTTTAACACCACCAACCATCTCCTGGGATGTGCTATGGAAATTTTATAGACTATATACAAATATTAAAGCATTTATAAATACTATGAGAAAATTTTTAAGACTTGTGTAGAATAACAATAAAAATATAGATGCAACATACACAGGAAAAACCCATAAATGTTGAACAAATGTATATATACACAACATGTAAATCAAAACACAGTTTATAATTATCTTTGATATAATACCACCAACTACATGCAAAACTTCCATGAACCTCCCAGCCTTAGACTACGCTGCTCAAAACTCTCTGTAGTGGGTAAACCCCAAGTTGATACTAAACTCCACCTAGGTAAAGGGATTCCTAGCTAATCTCATGTATCTGAGACAACATGAAAAAATCTGTCATGTTCCAACTCAAACTAACAACCTACAACCTCTCATTCCCCACATGATTGTCCCACCCTAACAAGTGTGCCCCTTCTCTTCTAAACAATCCTTCAAATGCCCCACTTCACCTCCAGGGCTTCAACAATAGGGAGGATAGGAGAGAGATAACTATATATATAGTTGGGCTCATGAAATCAATTCCTCAACAATTCTCTCACCTGGAGAGAGTTTCTCACGAGCCTGAAAACCCAACTCTTGAGTCCCACGGGCCTGACAACCCGCTTCTTCAACCCCAGAGGCCAAAAAACCCTCCTCTTCAGTCCCACGGGCCTCACAACCTACTTCTTCAATCCCACAGACCTCACAACCCGCTTCTTCACTCCAACTCATAATTCAACCAGGTACAGGCTCAGGTGATGGCACATGCGATGGAAGAAAAAACATTCAAGTAGGAAATAGTCCTGGCACAGACATGAACCAGTATTGGCTCAAGTAAGGTACACATATTGTACTCGTGACAAAAAGGTATCACATACATATCTAGGAGTGTGTGAAGGATGAATATCTTAAATGATTGAGAGAAGGGATGAATAATCCATTCCAAGAATGATGAATGCGATGGTGAATGGGAAGAATGGAAAAATAGAATAATTTCCCCACATATATCTGCATGCATCCTAAATGACACATGGCTCTCAAGGAATTTGTTTCTCTCCACTTATAATTCATTCCCTTCCCCTAATAACTTAGGATAACATGAGTTTTATCCATCACTTAGTCTTTAGGAATATATTATAATATTTCTTTGGGAATAAGCCCTTTAGCTTAGCCCCTTCCTAGGCCCTTTAGCCCCCCCACTTCCATTCCTAGTGGATATTAGTCCACCATACTCTTTTATCATTGTTGGTTTGAACGCAGTGATGTATTTTATTAATGATATGAGTGATTACATATACAAAAATAACCTCATTGTCCTTTAACATCTAGGCTCGCTGGCCTAATAATGACAAGACCCTTTTTTCCTATAATTAACCTAGATCACCAACCTACAAAACATATTTACATTTACAATTGGGGCTCAATATTGGGGTGTTACATCACCCTCCCCTTATCTATGCATTGTTCTTAGTGCATTATATATTATGTATAATTCAAAATTCCTCAAAAATATCCATGCTTTTGCTAATGAAGCTTGTTATCCACCTGGTGCTTTACTTTCAAGAACTGATTCATGTATTCATATCCCAAATAGAAATCATTTTTTCTATTCCATAAATCTTCTTTGGGAAAGAGTTCAACTCATTGTTCCATTTGAAAAACCCTTGTTATGATGACTATTATGCCATAAGTATTCCTGAGTTGTCTCTTCCTTGTTGCACTCACCCTTCCAGGCTCAAGTATCCCTTCACTATTACAAAGTCCTTTAGTGATTCATCTTTCCAAGGATTTCACACACAAGGAGAGTACTAACTCATTACCAAAACCTCGCCAAGGTTCTTCATTTAAAGTGCGTTAGTGTCTCCAATAATATTTGTTCTTCCCAAGCATTCCATCTTTAATCAATATTATCTCATATGCATCACACACATGTAGTTATCATGAGAGAACATTATAACAATTCATTTATAACTCAAACTTATTTCATAAGGAATTGAACTTTTCCCCAAAATATGAAATTGTATCTCCTAATATTTCATGGTTGTTATGATAGTAGGAACGCAGTCTTCCTTATGGCTTCCAACAACACCATACCAAATACCACTTTTTCTACAATGCATCCATCTTGTGTTCAACCAAAAATCGTCAGTATTTCATCTACATCATACTTTCATTGCAATATGTACCAAAACATTACAAAGTGATCTTAGAATTGTCTACACTTAACAATTCAATCACATTATCAAACACTTTATCAAAGAGAATGAATTATCATTCTATGCCTATGAAAGCTCACAATTAATATCAGTAAGTTCATTACTCTATTTCCTCAACAAATGATTTCCTGTAGTCAATTCTCATGTGAGTACTTGACTTGCAAATTTCCTGTTGCAATGTATAACAACTCCTAAAATGTTCTCAACTCCATGAGTTAGTAAAATTTAAGTTGTTAGTATAATTATTTCCATTCAATAACATATATGCACACACTCACAAAAATGCATTCAAGCGTAACAATTCGATCATGCATAAGTGCAACTCTACCACCTACTTTGCATCAGTGCAACTTTTGATACATATATTTTCAATGCACCTTTGCATTGATTTTCAAAATGCTCTATATGTAAGTCAGGTATCTCACCATTTCTAAATTGGAAATCTCGCCAATGCCTTGGCACATTCTCCATACACATACTATTGTCTTTTCAATTATTTGGATGCCTTCCTTTTTGACCAAAAATCTTCACCAAGAATATAATTCTATGGTGTTCATTACTTTTAGCAAAAAGGTTGTAGACCAAGTATTATTTAGAAGTAGGAATTTCATTGGATATTTGTGTGGTACGTAGCCTTTCCATATCCATACCTTGTCAGAACCAACCATGTCACGGTATCATACATGACTATATTTTATGTCATCCATTCCAATGAAAAGTTCATACGCTTTAATTTCTTTGGTTAATACCTCATAACCAAATTAACATGACATGTAATTATGTCATTATATGAATTCAGAAGATAAGAATCTTTGTGTTATAGAAATATTTTCCTCACCCTATGAAAATTTTCTCAAAAGGCCTTGTTCCATTTCCGTATGGAGACTTGAAGTCCCTTTTTACAAATCCCATAGCTAAAACCAACATTTTTCCACATATACCTGCCCTACATATTATACAACATGCGTATATGCAGGTTGCACCACTCTAATATGTGTACATCGGATTTTGTGCCCAAAATTAGAAAAATATGTCAGTTTTCCATTTCACGTCATGAGATCCATGATCCTTGACCTTCCATACACTGGAAACATTATCAATCGGCCCTTCGTTTCTACTTGAAGGACATAAATGGGCCAAATACAAGCTTTAAAAAAGTGGGGAAGAATTCAACTTTGAGAGCAAAGTTACTCTGGAGAAATTATTCACTTCATGTAACATCCACAAAAATAAATTATTATTGAATTCTGAAAAATACTTAGGAATTTATTTCCATTTTTGGTAAATTCAAAATTTGAAAATTATTGACATTTATGGTAATTCTGAATTCCGAATTTAGTTAATTTTAATTTATCATTATGACTGTTAGGAAAATATTTGATTTTCCCTATCAACTCTTTGACTATGACACTTGTAAGAAAACAAATATTTTTGTATTTATTGCTAAGAGACAAATGGAACAACAAGGTTGAAATTAGTTGACCATGACTCCATGAGTTGGGAACATGTTGGAACTAAATCAGAGCTTAATGTTACAAGGGGAAAAATAGGAATTTGGCCATTGGAAGCCCTTGAAAATCGGGGATTTGTAAAGCTGCAAAAATTCCCAAGGGGGAAAATACCTAGGCATAAGACTCTTTTGCATATATAACATATGGGAGGAGGCAGGACATTGCCTAGTATGCTGGGGAAACATAATATCACTTGTTTTTATGAGCACTACTTTATGAGTGTGAGGCAAGGAGAAGCTCTTTTTGAAGCTAAAGAAGGACTATATATAAGGAGGAGTTCTGGAGTTTGCCCTCGTGGATTCATGTTCAGGATAGGGGGTGACCAAAGAAAGTAGATGGGTTGCTCCGTTATTTGGTTGGGTGGAACTTGGATGTTCCATTTGTTGTCTCGACATTCTGTTTAGATATGTACTCCTATATTTTGTTTTGCTGATTTTTTTTACTAGATAGTGACTAATTAGAATAAAGAAAATTATAGGATGAATCCTTGGAAGTTTGATTTTACTAATGAATATAGTAATATGGATACTATGTGTTAGTTGTTGTAGATACAGTTTGATTTATTAACCAATAAATAAATGAAATATACCATGTGTTAGTTATGGTAGGTACATGAGATATATCTGTAAGTTAGATGAAATAGAATCATTACTGGGCTATTTTAATCCCTACCAGAGATGTGAATGCATATATATATATATATATATATATATATATATGTTCAGTTTCAAGTAACATTAGACTGTACAAATGCTAAATGAAATTATGGAAGTGAACTTGAGATTTAAATATATATCTAGACATGTTGTTGTAGGTTAAATACGTAGGGTCATATTAGATATTTAAGAATATCAGACTGTGCAAATGCCAAAACGAGACTTAGAATGAATATCCATATATATGTAGTTTCTTTACAAAATTTCCAGAACTACTTAAACATCTAACTACTCATACAACAATATTATCAATGCTTGGACACATGAGAAAAATTGAGTAAATCTTCCATTATTATGACTATTCCAATGGCATATAATTGTACAGTTTAGTTATTCCATAAACAAATTTATTTTGTTTTGATATACAATAATGTAGGAGGAAAGTCTTGGTGAATTAAAATACATAAAATATGTTCCATCTTCCAGAATCAGACTAGCAATTAAATGAGTATTCAAACTCTACAAAAATGCTATGATTCATAACTATTAAACAATGTGACCTTATTTCAATATGGGGTTTCCCTTCTTGTTCATTCTTTAACAACTATAGATATAAATAAACAGTTGTCTATAGGATCCTGGAATAAATTTTTCCACAATTATAACATTCTAGGGTAGAATCCTATCATTTCTTTGGAACCTAGAGTAAATTATTAAGCGTTGTAAATTAGAACCCGAATACCTTTTCTTGCACATGGCCCTGTCCTAAATCCAGAGAATTCGAATGTTGAAATTTTTGCAAGGAAATCACCAATTTATAATTAGCAATAGCATATTATTCAACAGAATTAAAAACTAGAATATAGAATAATTACGAGAGTGAATCATGAAATGAAATTTATTGCAGATCTAATTTATGAACTTTACTTAACTCGTGACTTTGGGAAAACTAAAGAATTTCTTCCATTTGTGTAATTGTTGAAAGCTATCCATAGGCCCGAAGGGGTGAAGTGGATCAAAGATTTCCTGATGGGTACCATCGCAGCAAACAGGGGTCCCATCATTATATTGTAGTAATCAAATACTTAACCATAAATGTCAGAAGGAAACAAAAGGAAGCATTCTTAAACTAGAATTATCAAGAACGCACAGAATAAAACATGCCCCACGAAAATCACAAGAATTCTGATCACAGAATGATGCTATGAGATTTGTACCCTCATAACTGTAAGAAATGTAAATTACAGGTCGATGACAAAGAATCAAAAGATCATAACAGAGTCCTGGGTACCTAATTTTCTTTCCCTTCTCTCTTACGGACAAGGTGAAATTAGACATGTTAACTACTGGATTTCCAAACGGAGAGTAAGCTCAAATATTTTAAAAGTTATTATGTTTTGAAATAATATTACACAGTAAAAATATTAACCTTGTATATATGCATGTACAGGAATGGCTAGGGTGATTAAAGTAGTTTTGTTTGAAACTGAATCTTGAATAACAATAAATAAATCCTCACCGCATCTACAGGGATGTATTTGGGACTCCACAACTTTAAATCCAAGAATGTTGGATTTCCATAGTGAGTCAAGAAGCCGATAACTCGAAAGACTAGTGCTAAATCGAACATAGTATTAATTAAGTATCCATGCTTACAGAGAATGCAATAAGTGAATAACTAATTTAAAGGCTCAATTTTAAGTAAAAAAAATCGAGACTTGGTCTTGACGGAAACCCTAAAAAATGGAAAACATTTCTTAGAGTAGAATACACAAAGATCATTGTTATACAAATTTCTCTACAGGAAAATGTATGATGAATTCATTTGGGGTTGTGGTAATCGGTCTCTAATCACAAAAGAGCTCAACGATAGGTTACCATGAGTAATTTCACTAAGTTACAGACCTATATTATTAAAGAGGTTACTTAGGACAGAAACTAATAGGATTTTCAGAATTTCCTCAGTTAAGAAAACTAAAATGAAACTGTCAGCATGAAATGGCTTACAAACAATGAAACCCTGTAGTAGCGAATGGTTATCCTCACGAGATAGACTAAACCATAAGTCACCACGAGTTAGTATTTGGTTTCATCATGTAGAAAATGGATAGAGGTACTCTGGAAGATTAAAGAGCAGTGAGGACGAATACCTAATCAACACACTTAATAAAATAATTACAGAGACAATCCCAAAATTTACAAATGACCTTTCCTACATCCTACTATAACTTGAAAAAGGATTTTTGGCCCAACATACCTGGTAAAGGAGTGACCCCCGTTGGACATGTAATGAATTCATTCCTACACTGAGCAAGAAACCTCCTCGTCATTGGGGTTTCACATAGAGTAATGTTACAGAACTTTTGCAGAGAGATTCTTTCTGAAATTACATAACGCAAGGGAAAGGAACGAACAATAACCTCTGGAAAACCCTCTGCCTAATGGATTAATTGTGAGAGTTATGAAATGTACCTAGACCACGTGATTATGACGATGTGGCAGAAACAAAATGGGCACGAAGGTCGAGCGATGGGCCAAAGGATTACGCTACAACACATTTGAAATGTTGCAGGCAGAGATTTTTAAGTCATGACAATTATATCTCTGCAGTTTTCTTATCAACATTCACGGTGAAGGGGGATGACAGTCTAGTTAGGGTTATAGTTTAGTTTCCTGGTTGTTTGATCACATTTTTAATATTACATATCGGATTTTTAACCCTTATACCAAACTTGGTTATCATGGGGTCGTTAAATAACAAGGAATGAATAGTGTCTGCGAACTGTGAGTCACAACGCTTATGCGCACTGGTGTCTTATTAATAATGACTATGCCTAATAGGGACACTTTTTCATCTGATCTATAATGTTAATGAATACATTTCCCTAATGGGTGGTAAATATACACATATAACTATTTCATGATATGTCCTATGGGTTTCGAGAGTAGGATAGAAGTTCTAAGGTGTATATATATAATTATTTTATGCAAGTAGAATGGAAGTTCCAAGGTATATAAATAATTGTGTCACACAAGTAGCATTAAGTTCCCAAGTGAATTAAGTGTTATTTATTAGGTTACTCTTCCACTCTTTTGTTGAGAATAGGGTTGATTTAGTCATAGATAAATATATATAAGTATCTTGCAACTTTAACAAGAAATGGTAAGTGTAAGTTATGGAAGACAAAAGAAGCAATGATACTATTTTGTAGTATAGTCAATGAATCCCTAAAAGGTTTGAAGATGAATGATCAACTCTAAGAACCCTATTTTTTATTTTTTTTAATTGGTTATTTTGGGGAACATTACATATGGTATCATAACAAAGGTTACAGCACTTGGACCTTAAACAGGGCCAACATGATTTCTTAGCACATGCTTTCTATTTTGTGAAAAAAAAAACTAACAAAACAATTACTGTTACAAACAAAAAAAAAATGATTTTGTTTTGATCATGCGAGCACAGATTGAAGATGAGATCAGACTCGAGGAGAATCCTAAGAATATACCTCTTGAAGAACAGAGGTGAAACAATGACATCAGTTCAACTACCGAGGTTCTCGAAACCATGAGAAATATCATTGTGGAGCTGCAAGTTTTCAAAGAAAAAAATGAGAAACTGAAAAAGGCACAACAAGAACAACAACAAATAAATGAAGTACTATTGCGTAGCATAGTAACGAAGAATATCGTGAAGGAAAATAATGAGGAAGAAGAGGTCATCAAAAGGAACTCCAAAAATTCTGGTACTGAAGGAGAAAAAGGGGACAACTCTTTTGAAGGTACACCATCAGCTGAAGATAAAACAACCACAAGAAGAAAAAGGAAATAGGTGGACCATATTGAGGGAGAGTTTAAGAAAATCAAACCGTCCACCTTTGACAGGGAATCTAGGATGGGAGAGGAGGTTGAAGCATGGTTACTTGACATAAAAAATTATTTCCAGATCTAAAACTATTCCAACAATATGAAAGTCAGAATGACCATCTATAACCTGAAAGGAAAAGAAAGCATATGGTGGCAGGACCTGGATTTGGCCAAGGGTGTAAAGGAAAAATAAATGGAGTAGTCGTATTGTAAGAAATACTTTAAGAAATAGTGTTTATCTGAAAGTTACTATGAAATCAAAACCGAGGAGTTTTATGAACTACGACTCGGTCAAATGTCTATGGATGACCTGATAAACAAATTCTTGGAATTATTAAGGTTCGTACCTTAAATCCGAGAGGAAAAAGTAAAAATCCAGTGGTTCCTAAGTTTTGTACCACAATCCTATAAGGACAGAATCAAATTCGACAACCCCAAGTCTTTAAGTGAAGTTTTCACGAAGGCCTAAATGTGTTACAACCAATAAAAACAACGATCGAAATTTCCCAAGGCTTAGAAAGACAAGGAACAAGATCGAATGAACTAGTGGAAGAAGGGATATCAACCAACCCCTTTCTGAAACACAACAAAGAGTTTTCCAAGGAAATATTTTCACTCCAATAACCATAACACCCAAGGAGGTGGTAAACCAGTTATTTTGGGATCAAAGAAGTTTAGGGACAACCCCAGAGAATCGTTAAAATGCTGGGCATGTGGAGAACCTCACTTAAGGAGGAAATTTCCACGATTAACTTCTACAGCCATGACTATGGTTCACAACCTATAGGAATCCTCTACGGTGAGAGATGTGGGAAAAAGATTACATCAAATCAATGCAGTCGTGGATGGCCGACAAGTTCATCACCAGCCCATTGTAGTGGAATTTGAAGGTAATGTTAACAATACTCGTGTTTCTGTTTTAATTAATCCAAGAGCTAATTTGAGTTATATTTCTCCTGGTGTAGTCGATTCAAATAAACTTAAGAAAACAAGACATGCAAAATTTTGTCTAGTATAACTAGCAAAAGGAACAAAAAGAAAAGTATCTGATTTTATTTCTGACTATGAGTTCAATTTAGGTGGTCAAAACACAAAGATAAATCTAAATATTCTACCATTAGGGTCTTATGATATAATTATTAGAATGGACTAGTTAGAAAGGCATAAACCAATTTTAGATTGTTATGAAAAATCACTGAATAATAAAGACAAAAATGACATTGTTAGGACAATACAAGGCATACAAAACCCAGTCTGAGTTAGGAAGATTTCAGTGATGCAATTTAAGAAGTGCATGAGAAAAGGTTGTTAGATTTATGCTATCCAAGTAACAAATCTGTTGGAAAAAGAAAATAAACCCAACTTAGAGGATTTTGTTGTCTTGCATGATTTTAGAGATGTGTTTGTTGACATGATACCTGAATTTCCCCCAAGGAGAGATATAGACTTTCCTATCGATCTGTTGTTGGGTTCAACTCCTATATCTAAGGCGCCCTACCAAATGAGCTTACCTCAATTAACAAAATTAAAGATTCAACTACAATAATTGTTTGACAAGGAATACATCTAGCCAAGTTTCTCACCATGGGGAGCACCAATCCTTTTTGTTAAAAAGAAAGACAAAAATCTAAGATTATGCATTGATTATAGTCAGTTAAACAAAATGACGGTTAAGAACAAATATCCCTTACCTTGAATCAATGATCTGTTTGATCAAGTAGGTGGGGATTTTTGTTTTTCTTAATTGGATTTAAGATTTGGTTATCACCAGGTTAGAATAAAAGATGAGGACATAAGTAAAACAACATTCATAACGAGATATGGGCATTATGAATTTGTTGTTATACCATTTGGTCTCACTAACACACCAACAACATTTATGTGTTTAATGAACAACATTTTCAGTCAGTACTTGGATAAGTTTGTTTTGGTATTTATTGGCGATATCCTAGTGTATTCTAAAATAGAAGAAGAACATGAGGAACATCTAAGGATAGTACTACAAACTTTAAGAAAACACAAACTGTATGCTAAATTGGGCAAGTGTGACTTTTATCAAAAGAAAATACAGTACCTAGGACATGTAATATCTGAAGAAGGTATTGCATTCGACCCAGAGAAAATAAGATCCATCATGGAATGGTCGATCCCTAAGGATGTAGTTGACATCCGGTCATTCATGGGAATCACCAAATATCACCACAAATTTATAGAGGGATTCTCCAAGATTTCATACCCTATCACATCTTTACAAAAGAAGTGAAGCAAGTTTAATTGGTCATAGAAATGTTAAGAAAATTTTAATAAGTTAAAGGAATTGTTAAAAACCGCACCCATTTTAAAGGTAGAAGACCTAAATAAAGACTTCATAGTCTATGTAGATGCGAGTAAAGAAGGTTTGGGAAGCGTCATAACTCAATAAGGGCATGTTATTTGCTATGAGTCAGGAAAACTAAAAGAGCACGAGCGAAACTACGTCACTCATGAATTAGAATTAGCAGTTGTCATCCATGCTTTAAATATGTGGCGACAATATATAATGGGAAGAAAATTTATGTTGTTGACTAATAAAAGTGGTGTGAAATTTTTGTTTATATAACCAGACCTTAACGCAAGGCAGGCAAGATGGTTGGCCTTCTTGAGAAAATTCTAGTTTGAAGTAAGACACATCAAGGTTAAGTAAAACAAGGTGGCATATTCTTTAAGTAAAAGAGTTCATGGGCTATTTGAAATGAACATTAGCGTGGATGAAAGTGACTTTGAGGAAAGGATAAAGGTTGCAAGTAATAATGATGAAAATTACATTAAAACAATGGAAGTTTTAGGAAATAATGCAGAAAATTTAGACATAATAGATCTGAGTTTGGACATAAATGGTCTACTAAAATTCAAAAACAGATTATACATACTAGATTATGTTGAATTAAAGTTAATAGTTTTGGACTAAGTACACAAGAAACCATATCTCGGGCATCCAAGATACTAGAAAATGGTAACAACACTAAGGAAGTTATTTTATTGCCTAATATGAAGGGAGAAACAACATAATACTTATCTAAGTGCCAAGATTTTCAACAAGTGAAAGTTGAACACTAGCACCCAGCTGGCCTATTCTAGCCTCTACCTGTACCAGAATGGAAATGGGAGACTACATCACTGGATTTTATCACAGGTTTTCCTAGAACTCAAAAGAAGAATGATTCAATTATGGTATTAATTGATAAGATTAGTATTTTTTCACACTTTATTCTTGTAAAGTCTACTTTTAAGCTATTAACATTGCTGAAATATTCATGAAACAAATTTTTAAACTACATGGTATTCGTAAAATGGTGATTTTAGATAGAGACGTAAAATTCACATCTACATTTTGGAAGGAATTATTTGCAGGCTTAAATACTAACTTGAATTTCAACACAAGCTACCATCCACAAATGGATGGGAAGACCGAATGAACAAACCAAATCATGGAATATATGCTACTAATATATGTAACGACGAAACCAAGTAAGTGGGAAGACTACCTCCACTTGGTGGATTTTTCATACAACAATGGTTACTAGACTTCTACTAAGATGAGCCCCTTCGAAGTATTGTATGACATAAAGTGTACAACTCCGATTAGTTGGGATAACCTAGTTGACAGACTCATGGTGGGGCCAAAAATGCTCCAGGAAATGGAGTGTATGGTAAGAAAATTACAACAAAATTTAAAAGAACCACATGACATACATAAAAGTTACGAAGACCTAAAAAGAAGACACCAGGAATTCGAAATGGGAGACCATGTTTTCTTAAAAGTCAAAGACAGAAGAAGTTCACTAAACATATGAAATTGTTCTGAGTTGGCACCCAGGTTTTGTGGCCATTTCAAGATCTTAGCTCGAATTGGACCCGTGGCATATCAACTTTCACTTCCTGCAAATCTGAAAATTCATAATGTATTTCATGTTTCTTTGTTAAAACATTATGTTCATGATCCTACTCACATGATTGATTGAAACATGGTGCAGGTGGGACTAGAAGGTGGGTTCCAAGAAGAACCTCTGCACATTCTGGACATGAGAGAAATAACACTATGGAACAGAGCCGCCGCCGAGGTAAAAGTGCAATGGAAGCACTTTAGTCTCAAGGAGGCCACTTGGGAATTGGAGGGAGATTTGCAGAAATATCATCCAACCCTGTTCCGAGAAAGGAATGAACACCGAGGACAATGTTGTACTGAAGGGGTAAGGGATGTAACATCCCCAAAAATAAATTATTATTGAAGTCTGAAAAATACTTAGAATTTATTTCCTTTTTTGGTAAATTCGAAATTGGAAAATTGTTGCCATTTATGGCAATTCCGAATTCTGAATTTAGTTAATTTTAATTTATTAATATGATTGTTGGGAAAATATTTGATTTTCCCAACCAACTCTTTGACTATAACACTTGTAAGAAAATAAATATTTTTATATTTATTGCTGAGAGACAAATGGAACAACCAGGTTGAAATCAGTTGACCATGACTCCATGAGTAGGGAACATGTTGGAACTACCTTAGGGTTGAATGTTACAAGTGGAAAATCAAGAATTTTGCAATTGGCAGCCCCTGAAAGTCACATATTTGTAAACATGCAAAAATTCCCAAGGGGGAAAAGATCTAGGGACAATATGTTTTTGCATATATAGCATATGGGAGGACGCTGACTAGTATGTTGGGAAAAAATAATATCACTTGTTGTTATGAGCACTACTTTCTAAGTGTGAGTCAAGGAGAAGCTCTTTCTTAAACTGAAGAAGGACTATAGCTAAGGATGAGCTCTGGAGTTCTCCCTCATGGATTCATGGTTAGGCTACGGGGTGAATGGAGCAAGTAGATTGGTTGCTTCGTTCTTTGGTTGGGTGGAACTTGGTTGTTCCATTTATGATCCCGACATTTTTTTCAGATATGTACTCCTATCTTTTGTTTTGTTAAATTATTTTACTGTATAGTGACTAATTAGAATAAACCAAATTATAGGATGAATCCTTGGAAGTTTGATTTTTCTAATGAATAAAGTAATACAACTACTATGTGTTAGATGTTGTAGATACAGTTTGATTTATTAACCAATAAAGAAATTAAATCTACTTTGTGTTTGTTGTGGTAGGTACATGAGATATATCTGTAAGTTAGATGAAATAGAGTCATTACTGGGATATTTTAATCCCTACTAGACATGTGAATGCATAGATATAGATGTTAAGTTTCAAGTAACATTAGACTGTACAAATGCTAAATGAAATTCTGGAAGTGAACTTGAGATTTAAATATATATCTAGACATATTGTTGTAGGTTAAATACACATGGATGTATTAGATAGTTAAGAATATCAGACCATGCAAATGCCAAAATGAGACTTAGAATGAATATCCATATATGATAGGAATATCCATATATATATATATATATATATATAGTTGTTGTACAGAATTTTCAGAACTACTTAAACATTTGACTACCCAGAGTAAATCTTCCATTATTATGACTATGCCAATGGCATAAAATTGTATAGTTCAGTTATTCCACAAACACATTTCTTTTGTTTTGATATACAATAATGTAGGAGAAAAGGCTCAGTGAATTAAAATACATAAAATATGTTCCATCTTCCAGAATCGGACCAGTAATTAAATGAGTATTCAAACTCTACAAAAACACTATGATTCATAACAATTAAATAGTGAGATATTATTTCAATATGGGGTTTCCCTTATTGTTCATTGTTTAATGGTTATAGATATAAATAACCAACTATCTATAAGATCTTGGAATAATTTTTTACACGATGATAGCAATTTAGGGCAGAATTGTATCATTTCTTTGGAACCTAGAGTACATTCTTAAGCATTGTAAATTAGAAATCAAATACCTTTTCTTGCGCATGGAACTTTCCTGAATCAGAAGACTTCAAATGTCAAAATTTGTAACGAACCTCCTCGTTACGACCACAACTCTTTAACAGGTGCAAAAAAAATTATTTTATTTATTTATTTGTTTTGTTTAAGGTGTGTGCGCACGTGCAAAAAGGTAACAGACACACTTGACTCTACGTCGCCACCCGACGAATAACAAGACGCAACCAGGATGATCACAACAAGAAGACATAAGGTGCACAACAAGTAACTGCAAGCATTGAATGACCATAGACACAAGCGCACAACAAGTAATCACAAGCATTAAACGATGTACGGGTTAAGTACAGTACGAACCAAAAGGAAGAATCCATAGTAGTAGATTTTACTATTTATGCACAGGAAAGCAGGGCATTTAATCTTAGTTCTCTGCTCCGGAGAGAGAGAAGGTCAGATAGGCTCCTAGCCGACTGCTCAGGTAGAAAATCGTAATCTCCGTCAGGTGTGTCGCAAGAGTGGAAACCCTGCCTTTAAAGGGCCCGATACTCTTGATACGACACTGAATTATTTACACAGAAAATAATCCCACACACAGACTTATATACTAAGGTTACAAGGAGGTGTTTACATCCTACCTGACACAAGCAGACCACGTAATGCAAGACAACCAAGTACTACAAAATCAAGGACAACCACGACCTCTATGGGAGACGCAAGTCAGAAGGATTCTGACATCGACCAACCACTATTGAGACTCAATGACCTTAATCATAGACCAATTACTCCATTTGTTTTCATTAAGCGACGAGTTACCAACCTAGTCTTAAATAATGTATATTAATTAATTGCAAATCCTTGTTACTGAATCATAATTAAATTACCATAACATCACCATAACATAACCACATCATCGCCTTCTCCATCACAATGTCATTGCAATTAAAATAATGATGACCTTACCTTCTTGATTGATATTAACAACAACAGAACTACCAAAAACCTAACCATAAATATCCATGTACTTACTTTTATAAATAGATTAGTATTGTAATTTAAACTAAGAATGGATTTTCCTTACAAACATTGCAAACAAATAAAAGTCGATGTTTAACATAAAAATTAACATCAAAAGGAATTCATATTGTAAATCGGATTGTAGTGAAAATCATAACAGTGTAAATTGAACTAAATAAGGATTTTCATTACAGAACGGGGAAAATAAAATAGTCGAGGTTTGCCATAAAAATTAAAATCAAAGGGAACATATTGTGAACTGGATGGTAGCAGAAATTCATTTTTATTGCAAATCGTGTCCTTTATTTCCACTGGAATCATAATCGTTTAACTACACATGATGATCAGATTCTGTTCACCATGTGATAAATTAGTATTGTACTTTAACTAATAATGACTTTTCCTTACAACAGTATTGCAAATAAAATAATCGATAAGTAATCATGATGAATTGAAATCAAATGGGAATTAAGGGGAAGGAGTGCCCACGAGGGCATCCAAGTGGTCTGTGCTAAAAAGGGGCCATCAGTTAACGGTAGCACTCCCCGTGCAAAATCTGGTAATTAATGAAAACAACAATCTTCCTTAATTCCCTTACAAACTCTGTCTCTACTAGGTTTCCATAGTGTTCTTCCACTAACTCTAGCTTAGGCAATAAAATTATTATTCTAAGTGAGCTCCCAGGATATTGTATCTATCTAGGAACTGAAGGTGAAGCAAGGGTAAGGGGCATATGTTGATCAACACAGAAGAAGGATTTAATTATACCAGCATTCTACACTTGAAACTTAATTAGACGTAACTGAAATATAATATTTTCCTCTGAATTGTATTCCAACTTTTTAAGTCCAACTAAAATAAAATTTTAATTTCAAAAGAAGACAAGAATAATTTTAAACTGAAATAAGATTCCAACTGGATATAAGTTAAAATCTGAATTTAAATTAAAAAAAAAAGACAAGAATAAATTACAACTGGATATAAATGTAAAATGGGAATTTAAAGATGCTCTGTGCCCCATAGGAGAGGCCTGTTGTTATCAAGGTTGGTGGTCGAAGTTGTGGCTGGGGTCCAACAGTAATATATATGCATGGAGTAGAATGTGCTACTGAACATAATCTGTAATTAATTAAAGCACACCAGAACGGTTCGCAGGAGGCGTTGAAGGGACGCCAACAACATATTGACAAGAAAATCTAAGCATTAATTAGCTCAATGTGGGCATGCAGAGATGAAGGAACCTACCTCACAATTTGACAGCGTTAAAGGAGGACGAGATCTGAAATATCGCAACCAAATGCAGAAGGTTCCTAACAGCAAATACGCAGAGACAAACAATAGCGATGTAGAGTGTTTCTAACAGCAAAACGAAGAGATATACATTAGCAAAGCAGAGTGGTTCTAACAACAAAAAATTTAGTTCTCAGATCAAATTACCAAAAACGAAAATGCCCACAGGGTATACAACCACCAGCCCTAATTAAAAACACCCACAGGGAAAGGAAAAATGCCCACGGGAATGAATTCGCCCACAGAGGATGAATACGCCCATAGAGAAAATAAATGCCCACATAGAGATGGACACGCCCAGTAGAAACAAATCGCCCCCCCCACAGCGATTAGAACGCCCACAGTCACATACAATGCCCACATTAAAACAACGCCGACAGCAATACAATGCCCACAGTAAGATATAATGCCCATAGAATGTAAATGAACCAACAGAAAGTAAAAATGCCATGACTGAAAGGTTAAACGCCCACTGTGAAATTGAACACCCACAGAGAAATAAAAACACCCATAGAATCGATCGCCCCCACATTCAATAAGGAAGACGCCAACACTAAATAAAATAAGGAAATACATAGAGTTAAAGGTGAACGTCTGTACGATCAACAGGAATGAGAAGTTCTCCCATGGCCCTCCAAAAATCGTGCTACAGTAAAGGATGTGTGAACCAATTGATTGAGGTTTAAGAAATTGAAAGAGGTTTAAGGAACTCTAAGTGCAACCAGACCTGATCTAAGTTAACTCACTAGTTCTGATAATTGCTACCTAGGCCAAAATTTCAGAAATACTAAAGTGGTGAAACAGATAAGAAATTTCAGGGTATATATTTTTTCTATAGTAGGGAAGGCAAAACCAGGTCCGCCTTTACAAGACAGCCACACCGTTCCATTTTACCATTAAGTGAGGAGGACACCAGTCAAACAATCAACTAGGATAGAGAAAAATAAGGTGGGTTTCTATCAATCTGTACATACAATATATTTACCGTCGAAATTCTGATCCCAACATAAGTCATATTGCAATCTAGTCTACTAATTAGAGAACATACCGTGGCCTTTTCTCCTGCCTCGAATGATGACCCGCACTCCGTGTAGCTCCTGCTCCATGCCACTCCCGCTCGCCGACCATATAGACTACATCGGTACCTCCCAGCCAATCGCTAGGGGTACTCTGCTTCCCCCTTAGCCTCCCGAGATGCAAAGGGTCCACACACAGTCCGGATGGTAGATCTAGCTTCCCAGCTCTCCTCGCAAGGCTGAGATACCACTCCTATCCGAGCTGGAAAATCCCAACTCCTCACAAGCAATCAGTTAAGTCACAAATCCGGCAGCGTAATGTTACGCTAATGGCCGATCCTTTTCTTCCTCATCCCCTTTATCTTTTATAGAGTTTTGAGACCCACCAACTTTCCTAAATCACATTTTAATTAAGTTTTAATAAAAATAATTCTAATTATTCTCCTTTGCACAAGTGTCTTCCATCCCCCTCTTTCCTCAAGTAATTATTTTCTTTAATTTATTAAATTACTCATTTCCCTCACCCACCTAGAATCTATCCTCAATTTACTCCTAGGTGTTCCTAGATCCCCTTACATGTTTTAAATACTTCCCTGAAAAAAAATGTTACTAAATTATCTCAGATTAGCAGGTTCTTAATTTCAGATTCCTTACTATGTTGACCGTGCTTTTTACCATAAGTTCCCATCTTTCCTTTATTAAGTTTCCTTCATTACTTAGTTTCCTAATTCTTATTATTCCCTTCTTTCCCCTTTTTATTAAAACCCAAAATGGCAATTGCGTTATTAAATCTTTCCCATTTATTATTTATTTAATTATCTTTTGTTCTTTCACAAGTTAGGAAATAATTTCTTCTTTGCAAAATTTTAAAACCATTAGTTTCAATTTAATTCTTACTCTCATCATTTACCCCAAGAATTTTATGCAGAACTAACTATTACTTAAGTGGGTTTTTGTTTGAAATTTTTATTTTTTATTCTAGGGCCTTTTTCTTTAAGGTTACACTAAATTTTTACCCTAGAAAAGTCTTAGACTTAGGACTTAGATTCAGAGCTAGGCGACAAATGTTTAGGGGAGTCGTTTTAAGAATCTCTTAAGGCGTTAATGTCTTAGGGCCAACTAGGTTTGTTTCTTCCTTAACATCAATGCGACGTGCCCTTCAGGACACACCACGTGCTCCAAGGGTGCCACTCGCCTTATTCGTTTCTTTTGCGCGACGTGCCCTTTAGGATGCACCACGTTCTCCAAGGGTTCCACTCACCAAATTGTGTTTTTTTTGCACGACGTACCCTTCAGGATGCACCACGTGCTCCAAGGGTGCCACTTGCCAAACTTGACTGATTGGTAGACATATATAAACCCTGGTGTCAACACTCCACCAGGTGAACTTGTGGGAGACTAAGGGCTATAAGGAATAAGCCCCTTGCCTTATTGCGTGCCCCTTAGAATCATCATGAGCGACTGTCACAGTCTGCCCTCACGGCATCGTGGATCCTCTCGAACTAGGTAATCGTTAACCTACAGTTCGAGCCACGGTGGGAGTGCTAGTAGGCGGTGGCAGGGTTGTTGTCCACCCCTCTCCCTAAACCTCTCTGGAAATCGTGTGTGGCCCCTTTACTCCATATGTGAGTCTGGTCGGCAAGCTATCGTCAGCCCGCATCATCAACAATCATGTTAGAACATGTAAACATCATATCATCAAATCAATGAAATATCATAGTAAATAAATCAACCCAAATAGCACACTCGCTGACTCAATCTGGAGTCCAAGGGGTTCCACCGATGCCTCTGCATCCTCAAGGTCCGAAACCCTGCACACTCAATGAAACTGAGTCAACAGCACCTGTCTACATCAAAGTAGTAAAAACATCATGTCATCTATCAATACGCATCATAATCAAGGATAGATGGTTTAACATCATAAAAGTCCAGATCACTTGCGAGCAAGTGTCCTCAAAGAATAAGTTTTCTCAGTGCACCAGAGCAGGATGTTACATACACCCCCTCTTGGTCTAAACTTCATCCCAAAGTTTCTCAGTATAAATGCCGAAATAAAAGTACCACAGTATCATAAGTACCACAGTATCATAAGTCTATCTATCAAACAAAAATGGAAATTGTTGGCGCATATCATATGCGTCCTCCGAGGTCGCCGAGTGCGGACTATAACTGTCCCATTAGACCTTGACCTGATCTACCGTTCGATGTCATAACTATCGAACACGATCATCTAAGATGCGGACCAGCTCAGCCGTGAGCGCTCCCTCGTGCGATACCTGGAAGGAACTCATGTCAATCACGTGTGTAGGATCACTAATATAATGTCTCAAAACAGATACATGAAAAACATCGTGCATACGCCTCAAAGAATCATGCAAGGCTAGTCGATAGGCCACGGGCCCCTTTCTCTCCACAATCTTGAAAGGTCCCATGAACCTAGGAGAGAGTTTAGCTCCCTTTCCAAACTTGATCAAACTCTTATGCAGTTTAACCCGCAAGAAGACTCGATCACCGACCTCGTAACTACGGTCGACTCGGTGTGCATTGGCATAACTGTTCTGTCGATCCTGCGCTTCTTTTATCCTTTGTCTTATAGTTTGCATTTGCTCTTCCATTTCTTGGATCACTTCTGGTCCCACCAGGACCCTATCCTCAGGCCGATCCCAACTCAAGGGCGTCTAACACGGTCGCCCATAAAGAAACTCAAAAGGCGTCATCTTAATGGTGCTCTGGTAACTGTTGTTGTAAGTGAACTCTACTAGAGGCAAGAATTCCTCCCAACGCTTTTGTTGGTCCATCACATACATGCGAAACATGTCTTCCAAGGTTTGGTTTGTTCGTTCAGTCTGTCCGTCAGTCTCTGGGTGATATGCAATACTAAAATTGAGTTGGGATCCCAAGGCCTCTTGAAAACTTGTCCAAAATCGTCCAGTAAACACCGATCCTCGATCGCATATAATCTTCTTAGGCACGCCATGCAGCCTCACAATCTCACTGATGAAAACTCTCACTATGTTAGGTTTCTGTTACATCGTACGCACAGGAATAAAGTGAGCACTCTTCGTCAGAGTGTCTACTACTATAAAAATTGAGTCGTGTCTCCTTGCCATCAGTGGCAATCCAACAATAAAATCCATTGAAATAACTTCCCATTTCGATTCCAGAATGGCATGTGGTTGAAGTAATCCTGCTGAGTGTCTATGTTCAGCCTTTACCTGCTGACACTCTAGACATCTGGCCACATAGTTGACTATGTCAACCTTCATTCCCTTCCAGAAGAATAAGGGTTTAAGGTCTACCCTCATCTTCGTAACTCCTGGGTGAGCCATGTAAACTGATCTATGAGCCTCTCTCAGGATCAACATCCTCAACTCGTCATTTGGCGGTACGTAAATCCGACCTCTAAACCTCAATAACCCATCGCTATCAAAAGAAAATCCCTCATATCGTGGTACCATCATTGTGTTTTGTTTGATAAAATCCTTGACTTCTTTGTACTAGTCATCGTCACGCTGTAAAGTGAGAATCTTCTCACGTAGATTCGTCTGAAGAGGCAACACCGAAAAGATGCATGGTCTCTGACTCAAAGCATCAGCCACTCGGTTCACTGTTCCCTTTATGTAAGTAATCTCAAAGTCGTACTCACTAAGAAATTCCGACCAGTGACGTTGTCGTGCATTCAGGTCGCTTTGCGTTAAAATGTGTTGCAACCCACAATGATTAGTCTTTAATTCAATTTTTTGTCCAACAAGGTAGTGTCTCCAAACCTTCAAGCCATAAACGATGGCTAATAACTCCAAATCATGCGTCACGTAGTTCTCCTCATGCCTTCTCAGCTTCCTCGAAATGTAAGCAATCACTCGTTCGTCTTGCATCAAGACTCCACCTAAACCTTCCTTGGATGTGTCATTGCATACCAAGAAGTCCGTGTGCATGTCAGGGACCCTTAGTATCGGTGCTGTGGTCAACAACTCTTTAAGCCTTCGAAATTCTTCCGCGCATTTCTCGGTCCAAACAAACTTCTTATTTTTCTTCTGCAATTCTGTGATCGTATTTGCTATCTTCGAAAATCCCTCGACAAACCGTTGATAGTATCCTACTAAACCCATAAAACTACGCACCTCTGTGACATTCGTCGGTGCAGGCCATTCCATAATAGCCTCAACCTTAGCTGGATCCACGGTGATACCTTCACTAGAGATGACATGCCCTAAGTAGTGAATCCTCGATTGATAAAAAGAGCATTTGGACAACTTCCCATACAATTTGTGCTCTCGTAGACACTGTAGTACCAAGTGCAAGTGCTCGTCATGCTCCTCCATCATCCGAGAGTAGATCAAAATATCGTCAATGAATACTTGGACGAACTTGTCCAAGTACTCACGGAACACCCCGTTCATCAATCTCATGAATACCCCTGGGGCATTTGTCAGTCCAAACGGTAAAATAGCAAACTCGTAATGTCCAAATATTGTCTTAAAGGTTGTCTTAGGGACGTCATCCTCCTTGATCCGTAACTGGTGATACCCTAATCGCAAATCGATCTTGGAGAACACCGCCGCACCCTTCATTTGATCGAATAGATCGTCAATTCTATGTAAGGGATACTGATTCTTGATCGTAGCCTTGTTCAGTTGACAGTAGTCAATGCAAAGCCTCCATGATCCATCCTTCTTTCGTATGAAAATAACTGGTGCACCCCACGGTGACACACTAGGGAGTATCAGTCCCAGGTCCAATAACTCCTTTAGTTGCATTTTCATCTCTTGCAACTCTGGGGTCGACATCCGATAAGGCATTCTTGCTATTGGTTCAATCCTCGGTTTCAGGTCTATGGTAAAATCCAGTTCCCTTTTCGATGGCATCCCAGGAAACTCCTATGGAAATACACCCGCAAACTCCTTCACCACCAGAAGGTGTTCTAGACCTTTCGCTACTCCTTTCTTGTTTAGCGCGAGGATCACATAGAGTTTTCACCCCTTGCGCATACTCTTCCGTAACTATAAGGAAGAGACGAACCGTAGGGAAACTCCCTGGTTCCATCCTACAATCACATGTCTCTGTCCTTCGTCATCAACCAAGCTCAACCGTTTCGTCTTACAGTTGAGTATCGCCTCATGCGATTCCAACCAATCGATACCAATCACGACGTCATAAGATCCTAAGATCGTGACGTACAAGTTGACCCTCGTGAAAAACTCTCCCAGGTTAAGGGCACAGCCCGTAACCTTTCCTCCAACCTTCTGTTTGGCTCCCGAAGCCATCTCCATGAAGCTAAACTCATCATGTTCGATTGTCTTTACCTTAATCCTTTTTAGCACTGCACCAGAAATGAAACTCTCAGTAGCACCTCGGTCTATCAAAATACTAAGGGTCTGGTCAGCGACAGTACCTATCGTCTTGAGTACAGTCGACTGATGTTTTTCCTGGCAGTTATTTACCACTACATGAATCCGATGGGCCTTTCCCATATCTCCAACTGTAGTGGGTTTGTCTGATCCAGACACTTTGGTCCTCTCCACAGGACAGTCACGCTAGTAGTGTGGCTCCCCACACGTCCAACACCCCTTCTTCAGCCCAGTAGTCCTGGTACCCGAAGTAGAAGATGACGGCCCACCGGCCTGGAACCCAGGTCTATTTTGCTGAATAAGCCTAAACTGCTACTACTGCGGGTGATGCTGCTGCTGATGTTATGGTCCCCGATAAGGTGTCCGCTGTTGAGGCGGCGGTCCCCGGGGTGTAGTGAAAGTGGTTCCCCTCTGGAAGCCACGATATCCCGACGTATGTCTCGCTGGAGTTTGGTGCTGCTGTGTCCCAGATGAAACCTGTCCTGCTGGTCTCGCTGGAGTCCTAGTCTGACCCCCACTGATCAGCTCTTCCTCTTCTATGAGGGCCTTCTGGACGACATCGTGCAAGGTTTGAGGCATCAAAATCCTAACCCTTGTACGCAGGTTTCCATTAAGGCCAAACACAAACCTATTGACCTTAAGTTTTTCAGTGTTAAGGTGTGGAGCATACTGGAGTAGCTCCATAAAACATGCCTCATACTCGGGCACCGTACGACCTCCCTGTCGTAAAGCGTTGAACTCATTGAGCTGACGCTCAATGAATTCCTCTGAAAGATACCTCTCTCGAAACCGTTCCTCAAACAGTTCCCACGACACGTCTTCGACGACAATGTTCAGCTGTGGCAGGAGCGTCTTCCACCATAAGAGCGCTCCCCTTTAGTTGAAAGACTGCCATGCAGAACTTCATGTTGGAGGTATAATCGCGAAGTGCGAAGCACATCACCATATTCTCCAACCATGCCTTGGTGGCTGCGTCGTTCGAGGCACCAAAAAACTAGGGAAATTTGACCTTCTCGAGTTCACGGTGAATTATACTAGTAATGGTCGGTGCGCACAGCGAAACCTCAGCGGGTGCCAGCGCCCTGGCCTCATCTCTGTCCAATCGTCTGATCAGCGCCTCAGACATGCACTGAAAAGATCTCATTATCCCCACGACATCTCCAACTGTGATCTGCTCCTATCCGAGAACCTACTTGCCTCCCTGGGGGTTAGATCCCTCAAGCGTGGATGCTACTAGAGGCATCACGCCTCCTCCCCTAGCACCCCATCGTCTGCCTCCGCGACGTCCTCTAACCATGATTACTGGCACGCACACAATCAACTCGATCAACAATAGTATAATCAAATCTAATCATGTCAACGAAATCCGTAGCGAATCCCAAGCCGTGGGTCGAACCCTCTCTAATACCATATGTAACGAACCTCCTTGTTACAACCACAACTCTTTAACAGGTGCAAAAAATTATATTTTATTTTTTATTTTTTTATTTTTTTTTGTTTAAGGTGTGTGCGCATGTGCAAAAAGGTAACAGACACACTTGACTCTACGTCGCCACCCGACGACTAAAAAGACGCAACCACGATGATCACAACAAGAAGACATAAGGCACACAACAAGTAACTGCAAGAATTGAATGACCATAGACACAAGCGCACAACAAGTAATCACAAGTATTAAATGATGTATGGGTTAAGTATAGTACGAACCAGAAGGAAGAATCCATAGTAGTAGATTTTACTATTTCTGCATAGGAAAGCAGGGCGTTTAATCTTAGTTCTCTGCTCCGGAGAGAGAGAAGGTCAGATAGGTTCCTGGCCGATTGCTCAGGCAGAAACTGGTAATCTCCGTCAGGTGTGTCACAAGAGTGGAAACCCTGCCTTTAAAGGGCCTGAGACTCTTGATACGACATTGGATTCTTTACACAGAAAATAATCCCACACACAGACTTATATACTAAGGTTACAATGAGGTGTCTACATACCGCCCGACACAAGCAGACCATGCAATGCAAGACAACCAAGTACTACAAAATCAAGGACAACCATGACCTCTATGGGAGATGCAAGTCAGAAGGATTCTGACATCGACCAACCACTATTGAGACTCAATGACCTAAATCATAGACCAATTACTCCATTTGTTTTCATTAAGCGACGAGTTACCAACCCATTGTTAAATAATGTACATTAATTAATTGCAAATCCCTGTTACTGAATCATAATGAAATTACCATAACATCACCATAACATAACCACATCATTTCCTTCTCCATCACAATGTCATTGAAATTAAAATAATGATGACCTTACCTTCTTGATTGATATTAACAATAACATAAGTACCAAAAACCTAACCATAAATATCCATGTACTTACTTTTATAAATAGATTAGTATTGTAATTTAAACTAAGAATGGTTTTTCCTTATAAACATTGCAAACAAATAAAAGTCGATGTTTAACATAAAAATTTAACATCAAAAGGAATGCATATTGTAAATCGGATTGTAGTGAAATTCATAACAGTGTAAATTGAACTAAATAAGGCTTTTCATTACAGAACGGGGAAAATAAAATAGTCGAGGTTTGCCATAAAAATTAAAATCAAAGGGAACATATTGTGAACTGGATGGTAGCAGAAATTCCTTTTTATTGCAAATCGTGTCCTTTATTTCCACTGGAATCATAATCGTTTAACTACACCTGATGATCAAATTATGTTCACCATGTGATAAATTAGTATTGTACTTTAACTAATAATGACTTTTCCTTACAACAGTATTGCAAATAAAATACTCGATAAGTAATCATGATGAATTGAAATCAAATGGGAATTAAGGGGAAGGAGTACCCACGAGGTTATCCAAGTGGTATGTGCTAAAAAGGGGCCATCGGTTAACGGTAGCACTGCTCGTGCAAAATCTGGTAATTAATGAAAACAACAATCTTCCTTAATTCCCTTCCAAACTCTGTCTCTACTAGGTTGCCATAGTGTTCTTCCTCTAACGCTAGCTTAGGCAATAAAATTATTATTCTAAGTGAGCTCCCAGGATATTGTATCTATCTAGGAACTGAAGGTGAAGCAAGGGTAAGGGGCATATGTTGATCAGCGCAGAAGAAGGATTTAATTATACCAGAATTCTACACTTGAAACTGAATTAGACGTAACTGAAATATAATATTTTCCTCTGAATCGTATTCCAACTTTTTAAGTCCAACTAAAATAAAATTTTAATTTAAAAAGAAGACAAGAATAATTTTAAACTGAAATAAGATTCCAACTGGATATAAGTTAAAATATGAATTTAAATTAAAAAAAAGAAGACGGGAATAAATTACAACTGGATATAAATGTAAAATGGGAATTTAAAGATGCTCTGTGCTGCATAGGAGAGGCCTGTTGTTATCAAGGTTTGTGGTCGAGGTTGTGGCTGGGGTCCAACAGTAATATATATGCGTGGAGTAGAATGTGCTACTAAATAGAATCTGTAATTAATTAAAGTACACCAGAACGGTTCGCAGGAGGCGTTGAAGGGATGCCAATAACATACTGACAAGAAAATCTAAGCATTAATTAGCTCGATTCGAGCATGCAGAGATGAAGGAACCTACCTCACAATTTGACAGCGTTAAAGGAGGATGAGATCTGAAATATGGCAACCAAACGTAGAAGGTTCCTAACAACAAATAAGCAGAGATAAACAATAGTGATGTAGAGTGTTTCTAACAGCAAAACGCAAAGATATACATTAGCAAAGCAGAGTGGTTCTAACAGCCAAAAATTTAGTTCTCAGATCAAATTACCAAAAATGAAAATGCCCACGGGGTATACAACCACCAACCGTAATTAAAAACGCCCACAGGCAAAGGAAAAACGCCCACAGGAATGAATTCGCCCACAGAGGATGAATGCGCCCATAGAGAAAATAAACGCCCACAGAGAGATGGACACGCCCAGTAGAAACAAATCGCCCCCCCACAACGATTAGAACGCCCACAGTCACATACAATGCAAACATTAAAGAAACGCTGACAGCAATACAATGCCCACAGTAAGATATAACGCCCACAGAATGTAAATGCACCAACAGAAAGTAAAAACTCCATGGCTGAAAGGTTAAACACCCACTGTGAAATTGAACGCCCACAGAATCGATCACCCCCATAGTCAATAAGGAAGACGCCAGCACTAAATAAAATAAGGAAATACGCAGAGTTAAAGGTGAATGTCTGTACGATCAATAGGGATGAGAAGTTCTCCCATGGCCCTCCAAAAATCGTGCAACAGTAAAGGCTGTGTGAACCAATTGATTGAGGTTTAAGGAATTGAAAGAGGTTTAAGGAACTCTAAGTGAAACCAGACCTGATCTAAGTTATCTCGTTGGTTCTAATAATTGCTACCTAGGCCAAAATTTCAGAAAGACTAAAGTGGTGAAACAGATAAGAAATTTCAGGGTATATATTTTTTCTATAGCAGGGAAGGCAAAACCAGGTCCGCCTTTACAAGACAGCCACACCGTTCCATTTTACCATTAAGTGAGGAGGACACCAGTCAAACAATAAGCTAGGATAGAGAAAAATAAAGTGGGTTGCTATCAATCTGTGCATACAATACATTTACCATCGAAATTCCAATCCCAGCATAAGTCATATTGCAATCTATTCTACTAATTAGAGAACATACCGTGGCCTTTTCTCTCGCCTCGAATGATGACCCGCACTCTGTGTCGCTCTTGCTCCGTGCCGCTCCCACTCGTCGACCGCAGAGACTACACCGGTACCTCCCAGCCAATCGCTAGGGGTACTCTGCTTCCCCCTTAGCCCCCCAAGCCACAAAGGGGCCACACACAGTCCAGATGGTAGATCTAGCTTCCCAGCTCGCCTCGCAAGGTTGAGCTTCCACTCCTATCCGAGCTGGAAAATCCCAACTCCTCACAAGCAATCAGTCAAGTCACAAATCCGGCATCGTAACGTTACGCTAATAGACAATCCTTTTCTTCCTCATCCCCTTTATCTTTTATAGGCTTTTGAGACCCACCAACTTTCCTAAATCACATTTTAATTAAGTTTTAATAAAAATAATTCTAATTATTCTCCTTCGCACAACTGTCTTCCATCCCCCTCTTTCCTCAAGTAATTATTTTCTTTAATTTATTAAATTACTCATTTCCCTCACCCACCTAGAATTGCTCCTCAATTTACTCCTAGGTGTTCCTAGATCCCCTTACATGTTTTAAATACTTCCCTAAAAAAAAAATGTTACTAAATTAGCTCAGATTAGCAGGTTCTTAATTTCAGATTCCTTACTATGTTGACCGTGCTTTTTACCATAAGTTCCCATCTTTCCTTTATTAAGTTTCCTTCATTACTTAGTTTCCTAATTCTTATTATTCCCTTCTTTCCCCTTTTTATTAAAGCCCAAAATGGCAGTTGCATTATTAAATCTTTCCCATTTATTATTTATTTAATTATTTTTTGTTCTTTCACAAGTTAGGAAATAATTTCTTCTTTGCAAAATTTTAAAACCATTAGTTTTAATTTAATTCTTACTCTCATCATTTACCCCAAGAATTTTATGCAGACCTAACTATTACTTAAGTGGGTTTTTGTTTGAAATTTTTATTTTTTATTCTAGGGCCCTTTTATTTAAGGTTACACTAAATTTTTACCCTAGAAAAGTCTTAGACTTAGGACTTAGATTCAGAGTTAGGCGACAAATGTTTAGGGGAGTTGCTTTAAGAATCTCTTAAGGCGTTAATGTCTTAGGGCCAACTAGGTTTGTTTCTTCCTCAACATCAATGCAACGTGCCCTTCAGGACGCACCACGTGCTCCAAGGGTGCCACTCACCTTATTCGTTTCTTTTACGTGACGTTCCCTTGAGGATGCACCACGTGATCCAAGGGTTCCAATTGCCAACTTGTGTTTCTTTTGCGCGACGTGCCCTTCAGGATGCACCACGTGCTCCAAGGGTGTCACTCGCCAACTTGACTGATTGGTAGACATCTATAACCCCTGGAGTCAACACTCCGCCAAGTGAACTTGTGGGAGACTAAGGGCTCTAAGGAATAAGGCCCCCGCCTTATTGCACGCCCCTTAGAATCATCGTGAGTGACTGTCGCAGTCTCCCTCACGACATCGTGGATCCTCTCGAACTAGGTAATCGTTAACCTACAGTTCGAGCCACGGCGGGAGTGCTAGTAGGCGATGGCAGGGCTATTGTCCACCCCTCTCCCTCAACCTCTCTGGAAATCGTGTGTGGACCCTTTACTCCATATGTGAGTCTAGTCAGCAAGCTATCGTCAGCCTACATCATCAACAATTGTGTCAAAACATGTCAACATCATATCATCAAATCAATGAAATATCATAGTAAATAAATCAACCCAAATAGCACACTCCCTGACTCAATCCAGAGTCCAAGGGGTTCCACCGATGCCTCTGCATCCTCAAGGTCCGAAAACCTGCACACTCAATGAAACTGATTCAACAGCACCTGTGTACATCAAAGTAGTAAAAACATAATGTCATCTATCAATACGCATCATAATCAAGGATAAATGGTTTAACATCATAAAAGTCCAGATAACTTGCGAGCAAGTGTCCTCAAAGAATAAGTTTTCTCAGTGCGCCAGAGCAGGATGTTACAAAATTTTTGCAAGGAAATTGCCAATTTATAATTAGTAATAGCATATTGTCCAATAGAAGTTAAAACTAGAATATATAATAATTACCAGAGTGAATCATGAAATGAAATTTATCACAGATCTAATTTATGAACTTTACTTCACTCATGACTTTGGTAAAACTGAAGACTTTCTTCCATTCGCGCCATTGTTGAAAACCATCCACAGGTCCAAAGGGGTGAAGTGGACCAAATATTGCATGATGGGTACCCTTGCAGAAAACGGGGGTCCCATCATTAGATTGTAGTAATCAAATCCTTAACCATAAATGTCAGACGGAAATAAAAGGAAGCATTCTTAAACAAAAATTATCAAGAACGCACATAATAAAATGTGCCCCACAAAAATTACAAGAATCCGTATCATAGAATGATGATACGAGATTTGAACCCTCCTAACTGTAAGAAATGTAAATTACAGGTTGATGAAAAAGAATCACAATTTCATAACAGATTCCTGGGTACCTAAATCTTTGTCCCTTCTCTCTTACGGATGAGGTGAAATTAGACAGGTAAACTACCATATTTCCAAACGGAGAGTAAGGTCAAATATTTTAAAAGTTATTAAGTTGTGAAATACTATTACATAGTAAAAATATTAACCTTGTATCTATGCATGTAGAGGCACAACTAGGGTAATTATAGTAGTTTTGTTTGAAACAAAATCTTGAACAACAATAAAGAAATCCCCACTGCAACTACGGGGATGTATTTATGACTTCACAACTTTAAATCCAAGTATGTCGGATTTCCACAATGATTCAAGAATCTGATAACTCGAAAGACTTGTACTAAATCAAACAGATTATTAATTAAGTATCCATACTTACGGAGAATGCAATAAGTGAATAAATAATTTAAAGTTGTGAGTTTAAGTAAAAATAATTGAGACCTAGTCCTGATGGAAACCCTCACGAATGGAAAACATTTCTTAGAGAAGAATACACAGAGATCATTGTTATACAAATTTCTCTACAAGAAAATGTATGTTGAATTCATGTGGGGTTGTGGTAATCAGTCTCTAATCACGAAAGATATCAATGGTAGGTTATCATGAGTAATTTCACTAAATTATAGGCCTATCTTATTAAAGAGGCAAATTAGGACAAAACCTAATAAGCTTTTCAGAATTTCTTGAGTTAAGAAAACTAAAACAAAATTGTCAGCAATAAATGGCTTACAAACAATGAAACCCTATAGTAGTGAACGGTTATCCTCACGGGATAGAAAGAACCATAAGCCGCCATGAGTTAGGATTTGGTTTCATCATGCAAAACATCGATAGTAGTACTCTAGAAGCTTAAAGAGCAACGAGGATGAATACCCAATTAACAAACTTAATAAAATAATTACAGAGACAATCCCAAAATTTATGAATGAGATTTCCTATATCCTACTATAACTCGAAAAAGGAGTTTTGTCCCAACATACATGCTAAAGGAGTGACCCCCACTAGACATGTAACTCCTTCATGCCTACACTAAACATGAAACCTCCTCATCATAGGGGTTACACATAGAATAAAGTTACAAAACTTTTGCAGAGCGATTTTTTTCTGAAATTACACAACGCAAGGGAAATGAATGACCAATAACCTCAGGGAAAGCCTCCTCCTAATGGATTAATGGTGAGAGTTACAAATTGTACCTAGAACATGTGATTAAGATGAGGTGGTAGAATCACAATGGGAATGGAGATCGAGCGATGGGCCAAAGGAGTACGCTACATGACATATTAAATGTCACATACAGAGATATTTATGTCATAACAATTATATCTCTACATTTTTCTTATCAACATTCATGGTGAAGGGTGATAACAGTCCACTTAAGATTGCAGTTTATTTTCTTGGTAGTATGATCACGTTTTGACTCTTATGTATCGTATTGTTAACCCTTATACCAAACTTGGTTATCATGGGGTCTTTAAATAACAAGGAACGAATAGTGTGTGCCAACTGTGAGTCATAATGCCTATGGGCATTGGTGTCTTATTAATAATGACTATGCGTAATAGGGAAACTTTGTAACTTTCATGAACAAGTCACTCCCCTTTTTCCCGATTTTGAATCGACAAATTATTCAGGTCGATAACTACGGTCCATGTTCCTCTCCCGATCAATGGCTGTGATCAACTCATGATTTTGGACTTCCCGAGTCCTTCCTTCTCCTGACTTTGATTTTCCGACTTGCGAATAAACAAAGTGTCAATCCCAATTCCATGTGTCTTATCCCAATGGACGATGAATATTACTTTGACTCTCATCTCTTCGGGTATTTTCCTCTTGAGTTTTATCGAACGATTCTTTGTCCAAACTGTGTTGATATGTACCACTTTTCTTCTAGATCAAACGATCCAGAATCACTTCACGCCTTGTGACTTCACGAAGATCTATGTTTTCACCCAAAAAACCTCCCGAAATTCCTTCTCCTAAACTTCTGCCACCTGTATCTCTTGAGGATGGATAATTTCATTGTCTTCGGGCCTTCGGTGAGGCCTCGACCCCTTTTACACTCTTAGAATAGATTCTTTCTTTAAAGATTTAGGCTATTCTCGAACTCCTTTTGCACTCCTTGCAGAGTTCTGTGCACACTCTCTTGCCACTTTGCTCAGCTTCAAAACCCTCAAATTTGATCGTTTCTCTATGAACTCCGCCGTTCCCTCCTCACATTTTCTTTCTCTTCCCCCTAAGCTTGTAAGATAGACTTACAATATATTTTTCACACTTCTTGCACCCATCTTCATTCTTTGATGGCCTCTCCCTTATATTACGGAAGATTTTAAGGCATATCCTTTCTTTTTTCGATACACTCTAGGAAAGTCTTACTTCCTTATAATGTTCAACAATTCAGGGATTCTCTTAAGGGTTCCATCACTCCCAACAATTTTGCTTTTGTACGCTCTTGTACTTGTTCTATGCCCTCCTGGCAGAGTGTTTCAGAGTGTTCAGTAACTCTCAGTTGTGCTTCCTCCTACACAATATTTCTTTCCATGATAATTAAGCACCTTGAAATTTCCCCCTGAGTTTGTGAATTAACCTAGTATTCCCTCCTGACAATCTATATTCTGACTTCATCAAGATCAGACACACACTCCTTGTGTCATCTCATAGAGTTTCCTCTCTCTGTCGCGCACTCCTTGCACTTATCCTAGAGAACCCGACCTAATCCAACACACTCACAAATATAAAACTTTATCTCTATCCTTGCAGACAATTTCTAACATTCATCTACAATTCCAATGAATACAAATGACATTCATAACAAAACATCCATTACACATGATTTGAAAACAGGAAAAATTGTCATTTTCTATTATTGCTAGAACATCAAATTACAATAGTGGAGTCTAAACTACAACTGAGTCTGGGCTCTCTGTGTTTCTCTCCTCACTAACTCTATCTTAGCTAACTTCCTACAACCTCCTATAGCCCAACCTCTACTTTGAAATAATTACAAATATTTATACAAGAGGGGCTCAAGGAGCTTCCCTCGCAAGATAAACTAGTGGTGTCAAATCACCATTCAAAATGCTTGTCTAATGGGCAAATTACAATGATGGAAATCTGCTCCAAATCAGATGCATATCCCTCTTGTCGTCAACCACTTAATGGAAACCTTATCTCCATCTTGTTTGAAGGCACAACTTGGCTCTTCCAACTTGTCATCATTAAATTCCTAGATCACGCTTTTGATTCTTGAGGAAAAATGAGAGGGAGGAGACTCTCCCTTCCTTGAATGTGCACCATGCGTGCTAACTGACTGGTGCTTTATGAGGTGCAGTGATTCTCTTGCATAGTACTCCAGAACTATGAAAATCATGAGCTCCTACTCATGAGATTTCCCACATGGCTGAAATCCTCCTCGATCCCAAAATTTCTCCTGGAGTTGTCTCTCAGCTCCTCTGCTTCGTTGCTTCTTATCCTTCATGTCCCTTACCACTCATGTAAGATTCCTTCTGTTCAGCCTCTCCTTGTTTACCGCTTCCTACTAATCTCAACAACACCTTCCTTATCTCCTCAACCACCTCATTGAGATGCTCCATCGACTGGCTTTCCTTTTGCACACTATCTTGCTTCACTTCCTCCTTGCCCATGGGAAAATCATATTGATCTCCCAAGTCACCTTCTTCATCTCTTGTGGCCTTGACTCACCACTCTATTGTAGCTTCCACTCCTCTAGTCTTCTCATCACTAGGCTTCTTCTTAGCTTCCTCTTATGACAAATTGACTCTTGTCAATTATTCAGTTGGTTCCATTCCATCTCCCTCTAGCTACAACTCATGTTGGTATGATCCTCCATATGCTTCAAACTTAGCTTGTTGGATGTGCATTCCTTCCATTATCTTCCTTCTTTATACGGCTCTCAATTCCTCACACAGATAGGTTGGGTTGTTAAAGTTACCACCACATTTTGAATCTTTTCCTTATAAAAGGACTAAAGTTATCAAATGTGGTATAGACACCTCCACTTATTATACTTGTGATCATACAAGGATGAGTACTGAATCGAGTAAAAAATATTCTAGGAGTACTTTGACTCCTTTGAAATTTTAATTTATGTTTTTTTTTTTTACTTGGTTTTAGTATGATTAACATGTATACAAATTCTTCATAGATCTTTTAAAAATGTAATGTAAGGGAAACAAGTCAATTAGTGAAGTATATCAAGAGGTTGACCATATCTTGGTGATTGTTTTGCAAATTTTCTAATTTTTATTAAATATAATGAAAATTATTAAAAACTTAGTTTAAGGTTTGAGTTGTATTTTTTTTTTTTGTACTTGTTCAAGGTAAATACATTTTATTGATTGGAAATCAAATTATTTTAAATTTTTTGTACTTTTCAATAACTATAACTGTTTTTCAACATTCATGTTTAGAATTCTCTTATTAATTATTTGAAAAATTCAACTATATACTATTTTATTATCTACATGCTTTACATAATTGACATTTCCACACCCTATTTTTACAATCCTTCTAGCCTAGCTTTTTCATTTAATAATATATGATATTGGGAAAAAAGCTAGTGACTTGGTAATGAAATGACTTTGATAGGTTTAAAGTAAAGATCCAATAAGTCTACAATTTGACTCTAAAGTGTTGTAATAGCTACATATGTTTATGACTAACTCCACCATAAATGAAGTTCATCATGCTCCTTAATTATTAAATTTGGTATACGCCCAAAGGGGTTGGATCCAATGGTGGAAAGCGATGAGTTTTTCACCGTTGGGCAAGGTTCAATTCTCGTGAGGGCTTTACCTGAAGCCATGGGGACACCTTGAGGTAGTGGTCGAACGTGTGGTTGCACCCAGAGATATTATAATAAATGGTATCGTGACCCGTGCACACATAAGTGGATCAAAGCCCACCCCCATGTCCTTCAACTTTT
>ML783081.1:598985-678087 GCA_009831015.1 Picea engelmannii | reverse complement strand
TGGTATCGTGACCCGTGCACACATAAGTGGATCAAAGCCCACCCCCATGTCCTTCAACTTTTATGTCCCCGAGGTGTAGGACAGTCGGTGACGGAGTGTGTTGTTAAGCCACTCCGTGATGTTAAAGTCACCGGTTCGAAACCCGCGGGGAAAAAAAATCCAACCATGTTAAGGGTTGGTGTGGCTCAGGCCGGGTGCGATCCCCGAGTGATTTTGACGGCTTAGATGCCTCTGAGTCGCGGTTTCTCAAGCCACAGGTTAATCGCAGGTCCTGCACAAATTAACAAACAAAAAAAATTTATTAAATTTGGTATACATTTTCCTTCCTCTACATTTCTTTGTCTCAAATATTTCAACCCAACTAGGCCTATGGGATGTGATAGTTTGTTGTAATTGTCAACTCCTATGGTGGGTTACGTTAATCCACCTTTGTGTTAACCCAAGAAATAAATTTTAAAGGCTACAAGTCTCAACTATATTTTATGAAAGACACTATACATTACAGAAAATTGTTCTTAGCACAATACACAATTTAGAATGCATGAAAATAGTATTAGTGAATACAAGTTAAATACATTCCTAAAATTGTAATGATAATATTTGATTTCTCATTGTACAAATGCTAGTAGTAGTGCACCTAACAATATTTTTTGAGGCAAGACACAATTGGAATATTCTATCATTGTTTTAACATTCATAAATCACTATGGATAATTACCATGACTTTGTCATACCAAGCTTCAGAATTAAGGGCATAAATGATAATGTCTCAAAGTTGAAAAAGTGTCTCAACCTTTGTGTTATGTGAGATGGAAAATATTCTAATTCC
The DNA here is from genome assembly GCA_009831015.1 of Picea engelmannii. Classification (NCBI taxonomy): domain Eukaryota; kingdom Viridiplantae; phylum Streptophyta; class Pinopsida; order Pinales; family Pinaceae; genus Picea; species Picea engelmannii. The sequence goes on along the minus strand of ML783081.1, from coordinate 677,258 downwards.
CCATATACCTCACTATAGAAAATGTTGTAGTGAAAAAAACATTATTTATCTCTATAAATGAAATCTTTATTGTGGAATTGTCTAGATACCTTCTCAAAAAGAGCACAACATGATTTTTTTGTGTAGTGAAATTTTATAGGTCAATTTCGTAGAATGTATCTTGACGAGAAATATCATAATGGTGAGAAATTGGTTCATCATCCATACTAACTTGTACATATTCGTTTGTTTCTAGCTCTTTGCATATAGAAATATCTCCCTCCATGAATTAGTGACTTCCCACAATCTAGTGATCTCTCTTTGAGAGATAATTTATTTTAAACATTTTTTAACTATATGAAATTCACCAAATTATAGAAACAATCCTAAGCCACAAATGCTATGAGAAAAAATGAATATTTCAATGGGATGCATCCACATAATCAATGCATTGAGTCCAAAAGGTGCTTCAATATAGTGTGGTTGAAATCCTATGATATGTTTAAGTGAGCATGACGGGAAAACATTCAATGATTCTTATTTTATAATAGAATTAAAAATAAATTATGTGTATTTAAATATTGTCTCAAACTATCTTAATGAGGTTTGATCTACATTAGAGGTATAAATTTTAATTTTGATTAGGAATTCCTTTACACTAAACTCAATACTTATAAATAAAGATTTCTTATCTAGAAAGAGTATTCCACTACTTGCAATTTACATCAATGAATGTTACATGCGAAACAAATAAATTTTCCTCAACTTATACAAGAAACCTCCTCCTGCTAATAACTTTTTCTACTACATGTTGTGAATCAATGTACTTTGTGGTTAATCAATTGTGTATAACTATAGAAATTGACCAATGAATCCAATTAGACCTATAATTGCAATAAGGAGATTTATAATTCACACTTTTTTCCTTTCTCTAGTTGTACACATGGTCTCAATTAAATATGTATCAATGGGATATAAAATCTATTTAAAAGGTCTCCTGAAAATGTTCATCTTAGAGAATATTTTTTGACAAAAAACATCATCTTCTCGATAATAGCATTTACGTTTTTTGAAATTTAACAAATTGTATCTATGAAATTCCACTTAAACTTTTAAAATTATAGAGTAGAGACTATGAATGTTTTTTTCTTTTAAGCTATGTATAAGTAATACATTATTACAAGTTTCAAGTGTTTCATTATTTATTTAATTTGTCATTGTGGATTACATAAAAACTATTACATTTAAACCTTTCTAAGAGGTGGGTATAAACATCTTTTCTACTAACTTCACTTATTTAACATGTGATGAACCAAATTAAAATCATTGAAAAAACTCATACCTTGGATTTTATACATTAGATTTTTAAAAAGCTCATACATCTATTTATGCCAACTCTAATAAAAAAATCATATCTTAGATTTTGTGTACATTAGCTTAATTCTAATAGCTTATTACAACAACTTGTATGTTGTTGTAATTGTAGACATAGTTAATTTTTTTTTTTTTTGCATTTGTTCACAATTTTGTATAAGGGAACCTTTGGCTCCTCTATCCATATCCTGGGTTTAAAAGAACCTCTCCAAGTTTTTGAGTTTGATGTGCTTTCCTAAAATCCCTTTGGAATATTATCAATTTCAATTTGACTCTCCAAATATAAGGAAAAGAAGGAGAAGAAAATTAATAATTAATACTTTGTTGGTAAAGAAAAGAATATTGGATATTAATTATTAATATATTGGATATTTTATGCATGGAGTTATTTCTCTTTCTATTCCATGTGTTAAGACACTCTAGCTTTGAGCTCATTCATTCATAGGTAGGGGGATACAAATATGTACTATTCTCACAACATGCTATGGGTTGACTATCAATATGATTTTTATCGTCTCTACAATTATTTCAGATGGTTAGGTTATGATAGTCTTTATGACTCGTTGTTCCCTTGGGTGGAAATAATTACAATTCTTATTGGGGCTTTTGGGTGCCATTCAATCATGTTTATACAATTTATATTTTTGGTTAACCCCCTTACTTCTCGTGTTAATAGAAAATACAAATCACTCTTATAGTGTTCTAAATAAAAAATATCCTATGAAAAAGGTAAAATAAAGGTACCTATAATTGAAGGACACATCCTTCACGATGATCCCTTTCTCTAGTTATTAGACATGGAGGTAACCAAGTACAAATATTTCAATTTTATTTTTGATAGAGATAGGTGCAAAGTGAATCTCTTCTCCATTATAATATCCAAGAAATTTTTGGGTGTTGGAGTTGACTCTACCCCAACAATAATGTTATATTGAATCTTATCTTCACCACTAAAAACAAAAAAAAATGGATTCAAACCTCACTATAATAAACCTTGCTTTATTGCATAGATCCTACTTTATAGAAAAAACCTTGCAACGTATCTTTTTAATCTATGATGCTTCTTTGATCCTTCTGATGAGATTGAAAGGTTGTATTTTTAAACTTTTTCATCTTTGTTTTATGACCTCGAGGTAAATTTCTTTTAAGGATCTCTTGTTTCCTTCTACATAGTAATTTAATATCATCTCACTACATCATGGAGAAGTGAATGGTTGGTTTTAATCAAGAGAATATTGTTACATTGTGCATTGTACTTTTTTTCATCATATTCATTCTCAAGCTCTCACATGTTAATCAAATTCCTCAATTTAAAATCCACAACTAGAATGAGAGGATCCTTTATGTTTTCATGTATTATAAAGAGTTTGATATATTATAATCAATCCAATGCTAGAAAGAAAAAAAAATTGTACATATCTTTGATAACATTTGTTTACAAAGAAATATTGTTCGTGTAATGTCCCTCCATTTTAAAATAATTGAATATTTTAATTTTGGTTATTTATGTTGGGGTAGTTTTTTAGAAAAATACTTACAATAATTTTTTATCAAAAATAGTAAATCTTTGCAAAACGAGTAAATATTTATTCCATGGGAGAGTGAAAATGGATAAAAACCATGACAGTAAATTGTGTTCATGAGGAGAAGTGTAAACCTAATCCCAAAGTTGTGGGATGTGAGGGAACAAGAATATACAAAGTTAGGCCAAGACAATTCCCTAGGGTTAGGGATGAAGCTACAAGTGGGTATGTGGCACTCTAAGATACAAAAGTTGAACACATAACAACCACTCATGCAAGTAATGAAGAAATATGGTTATAGATATTGTGTTTAGGTATTGGGTTTTTACAACAAGTTGTAAGGATAAATTGTTATAGTGAGACTTCAATGTTCCTGGAAATAACTCAACTTATAATTCAGAGACAAAGAATATTGATGTTCAATATCACTTTGTGAGAGACTTGCTGAAGAAAATAATTTGTTTCTCATGAAGGTGGGCACTTTTCATAATGTTGAAAATTCATTAACAAAATCCGTGAGCACTAAGAAGTTCTCTTGGTGTAGAGGATCTATGGGAATTGCTTCCCTATATTGTTGATTATGTAGCCATGTAACCCTATGTATAGAAATAAAACAACAAGTGGGAGAATTTTAGGTATGTGTTTTATTCTTTTCATGACCAAACGTAGTGTCCACATTGTGGTGGGTGAGCGAGGGGGTGATAGTGGGGAAGTGCCTTAGATTTTTTTTGGTGTTTTTTGTCTCTATTTTTAGAATTGTTTTGGCACATGGGTTTTAATTATGTTATTATATATCTCATTAAGGAATTAGGGTTTTGAATAAACTAGGTCAATTGATTAGGGATTTTGGATGTCATGTGATCATATATATATTTTATTATCAACAATGAAATTTTATGATGAATAAAATATTAGAGGTGCAACTCTAAATAGGTTATTGGTTTTCTTGGTTTGGATTTCTAGGGTCAAATATCTATGTAATGTGTGTGTGTGTGGCATTGTATATTTCTTATTTTTATTAAGAATTTGTTTGCATTAATCAAATATCGAGTTATATGACTAGCATATAGACAATCTACATCGATCCATAAAAAATTAAATATTGAGTTATATGACTAGCATATAGAAAATTGTTGAAAGTGAGGGAATGTTGGTTGATTGAGTTTGTACCAGTAAATAAATTTATCTCATGATTTTCAATAAAATAAATACCTATTCTATACGAAAAATAGATCAAATAGATATCCTCCCTCCTACCCATTGATTTAAAATCAAGGGCATTGTCCCTTATAATATTAAAAGAAATAAATTCCCCATCATACAATCTTTCAAAGACCATGGAAATGAATGGTGGGAAACACATTCTCCTAGATTAAATACATACATATTTTTTGGAATGATTTGGAGGAAAGAAACTATCTGCCAAAGTTTCAATTAACAAGTTCAAGCCAGACTTCAACCTTGTATCCCACATTCATCAATGTAAAAGAGAATGGAAAATGGTCAGCTAGAAACAATAAAGTGTGTGACCCCATATGTTTCCAAGAACGCTATAAGATATACCCTATAAATGGTATAAAATATTTTGAGTTCAGACCTAAAAGAGGTCGTAGAAATTAGATATTTTATTGAAAAAAAAATCCCAATGAAGTTAGAAAAAGTGGAGAAGTGTAAGTCGACATGGGGTCCAATTGGAGTAATTCAACATGAAAAAATAATTCTTAAAGTATACAATTAGGAAAACAAGGAAAACATATAAATACAATAATATCCTCTCACTTATACAGACCCACATATACTGAACGTAAGGAGTGCATGTAAGAGAGTCTTTTTCGACTCAAACCTTAGAAGAGATAGCATGGAACTTTTGTATGCAAAGTGTGAATACTAAGTGCAAGGAGTGTGCGTAGAGGAGAAATTGTTTCAATATCAAAATCTTAGGAGATCGAGTGCAGACTGTGCCCAGAGGGCACCAAAAAGTCTTTTGAAAGACGCAGAAGGGTTGAGTCCCTTAGAGACTAAGTAAGTTGAAAACTCAGGGAGAACAAGTACAAGTTTTCATGTAGAACACAAGTGTGCACCAGGGTGAAGTCAAAGTCCATTGACGAAAGATTAGAAGGGATAGCACTTTCCATAAGTGCAGAAGAGGTCCAAGAGATGAACTAGTAGGAGGAATAAAAAGCGTGGCCTTTGGATACTTATAAATTCTTCTAATTTTGAGGAAGTCGAAAGCTTATGAGGGAGAGTGACAGTGGTCATTGGATCAATGATTAAGAGAACCAATAACCGTCTAATCAAATCAAGGTGCACAAGCCTTAACATTTCTCACACGTAAGAGAGGGGACTTGCCAAAGTTTTGAAGTTTCGAAGTAATTTGGGATCGTCTGATCGTCCGAAGTAAATATCAATTGTTTGATTGTCCAAAGGAAATCCCAAGCGTCGAATCGTCCGAAATAGATCTGAACCATCAGATATGAATAAAAGGTGGTGGAAATCTGTGGATCCCTGGTAAAGACCCGAAGTAAACGTCAATCGTCCGATCCAGAGGGAAGGTGAAATAAATCAGTGGACTCCGAGTAAAGACCTGAAGTAAATATCAATCATCCAATTCGGGAAAACTAGATCTGAATCATTGTTTTGGAAGAGGCAGATCTCAACCGTCAGCCCAGAAGCACCGTCAAGATCATAAGATCAATGGTCACACTCGATTATGCATCCCAGATGTTAAACTTTTGAGGGTGGGTCACAATCAAAACCACGGTATCGGTAAAGAGGTACATGTCAATTGGAGATAAATTGCGGGGAGGAAAGCGGTTGATCCCAAACCACTCTTGAGTGTGCCCACAATCATGCGTTTACACAAGGACCTAGCCCAAGGTCACATGTGACAAGGGGATAACGAGAAAAGGACCAGTACCTGAAAATTGATGTAATGTTTCCCCAAATTTAGAAATATATATATTTTTTAAATAGGGTCAAATAAATATCATTTGTCTAAAAGAGGAAAACCATCGAACAATCATAAACTGTGTGTCATAAAGGTTCCACAACCTCCTTGGCATCGATAGCTTAATCCTACCGCGTCTTGACAAGAATGCAAGTTATATACACATAACTAAGTGTACATGTTTGTCATGAAAATGTTAACTCTACCTTAGCAATATAGTGAAGATGAAATATACTACTTAAGGCTTATACGCACCTTGGTCGTTTCATTCTAATAGCACAAAGTGTTTGTAAAGACTATAGGTTTCCTATCCTATTCACACAAACCCATAGTGTAATGATGTAACCCTTTGACAAGAATGATTGTTTGTTATTAAGGTTATGAGTAATTTATACTGATATTATTGTCGATCGATCACATGGTAACTAACTTGGTCAAAGTGGCATCGAGGGTATAAGTAAGAACTAAATTGTATAACTAGAATGAAACTATGTGCATTCTAAACCCTAACTGGAATGGGCTTGTCCTTCATCATAACTCTGATAATAAATAAGGTGGCAGGGTATTGTTGTTTGGTTTAATGACTATACCCGAGACACTTAAGAAGTATCCTGTGGCACATCCCTTGGATAGCGCTCGACCTTCATGCCCACTATGCTCTCGCCAGCTCACAAGGGTCAGAGGCCCTCGACACAGTTTCCTACCCATCAGCATTACTAGGTTCATTGGAGCTTTCAATATCATTTTGTTCATTCCTTTCTAACCCTGTGTGTAAGAAACCACTATGTGTCTACCTCCATTACTACTCGGCTTTATGTCCATGCCATCATTCGTTAACTGGGGCTTGAAAAGGAAAAGTGGAACATTCACAGACCACTAATAGGAACCCTTGCAAGGTAAGTTTCCTTCGACACTTGTTAATCAACTCTCTGTATTAATAATGTATCCTGTTTACCTTCAAAGTTCTTGAACATGATGTTTTATTGACATTTAGTGGTGGGTTTTGTTTTCTTTGTTATTCTTTAACCGTTGATACTTATTAGGAATCCTCTGTTGTTTTTCCCTTAGCCTCTGTTATGCTCTTAATATATGACATATATGATTCTTATGAAAACCGTAGTGAGTGTTCTAAACCGAAAAGGGGTAAGGTCATGAGGATGTCGGTTTTGCAGTTTTGACAAAGATAGGTTTATCGCAAAAATATTGTGTGTTGGTTTTATTCGTCCTTTGTTGTAGGTGGTTATGCCCTTCAATAAATAAATAATAAGTTCTATCTGTAGTCCCCTGAGACTGCATTGCTTTAGTATGAGTTACTATCCCCTTTGTGTATTATCTACTTACTTCATGGGATTTCCTTGGGAGTTTGAATTCGTTTTTCTTTGAGTTTATTAAATTATCAATCGTAAAGACTATATGGGACATTACACCTCTATTTGAATCCTTCCAAGATTCTCTTTTTTTTATTCTTACGCCCTTCGATGTCTATCATGACTCATTTTTTCATAACATAGTACGATAATAGTGACAGGGGTCACCCACCATGCATCTCGGTGTCCTTCTTTTTTCTGAGGACAATCGTTTTCAACACCTGGCATGCGACTTCCTTAATCTGTGAGAAGGAAAAACGCCTCGAGTCTAAGAGTTCTATGCTATAAATCTTATCGGTTTAAAACTCTAGATTTCTTGTCACGGTTTTTAACTTATACAGAAAATAAACTTAAGCATTTTGTCTTCGTTTAAAATTCCTTCACAAAGAATTTTGTATTGACTTAAAGTACCTTTATCAAGATTTTCTGTGTGAATTCATTCTTACGGTCATCATAATTTGGTGTAGTCTCTGTGACTCGACTAGTGACTCTGTATGATAAACATATGCTCTATGATGTTGATTAAATTGCTTGAAATAGTCTAACCTATCTTATAGTTATGAAAATAGTTAATATAATTTCCTTTCTGTATTGGTTATTTCAAATAATTATGGGACCCTATTTTTACTGCTAGGGTATCCATCAGATTATTCAACTTCACTCCTCCCTCTTCTGGGCGTCGAATGGATCGCGACTATGTCTGGGAGTCGACCTGTGATAACTTCAAGCTAAGTTTTAAACTGCTAGATGAGATATCCACTATCTTATGTTATTTAAATCATATGCTAAAGATTGATTGACTACTATCTGACACTAATAATTCATCTTGCCTTTCTTGTAGGGCTTACATGGTCATCACGATGGATCATAACAACACCTTACTTGTGAAAGGTACTCAGATTTCAATTTAAAGTTTGGACTTGAAGGTTTTCATATATGGGTCTCGACGATGTTGGTTATCACTCTGGGTGTTCTGTTTATGGCTATTTAGATCTAAGCCTATAGGCATAGAGATCTTGTAAAATCTGTTGTTAACGAAAAGTATCGTTGTCTTTCTGCCATTCCATTACTGTGATTTGTTTTAATTAGTCTTTGTATTATGACTGTGTATAAAAAGATCCCATATAACCTCTTGGGGTTTACGAGGGAATCACTGGAATATAAATGGCCATGCAGTTTAAATAGTGAAAAGTATGTTCAAAGTCTATTGTGTTAATTGTTGGAATTCGTACGTATAATTTCTTAAACTCTATGTACAGTTAGGCAACGTCATGCACAAAAATGGTATATATATATATATATATATACATGTAATTATATGTTCATATGGGTAAATCATCAAGTCTCGTTTGGCACTTGCGTAGTCAGGTATTTTCATTGTTTATTACGGTCTTTCTTATGTAACATACAAAGATATGTGTGAACCTATATGCATATATCTCAATCCCATATTTACTTTGTCCCCATAGTAATAAATCCATAGACCAATTCATTCAGAATTAAAGGGTGATCTACATAGATAAGTCTATAACTATATATGAATTTTAAGTCTGCGTTTTACTTTAAAATTTTCCTTTAATGCCTACACAGTCTAAAGTTTTACTTACAGAACTAAATATCTTTAGATACATATGATTCATATATGGTAGGGAATTCAGAATAGAAATGAAAGGATATGTTTTTTAACAAAGATATATCCCTTAACATAATCTCATAATTAAATTTTACTTCTAGCAAGATACAAAATTTTATTCAATGCCTATAAATAAAATGTAAGAGTTTTATCCTACAATTCCTCCCATTCCATCATAATTTACTAAAAGGATCGATTCATCCATATTTAAGTAAATACATTCTAACAGCTAGTACTTCAAATAAAATTTGACCATAGACAGAGTAGATAGACACATCTGAGTAGCTTCCGAACAATAAATGGAACAATCAAGTTCCACACAACCTTAGAAAAAAACAACCAATTTACTTGTCCCATTCACCCCCTAGATTGACCATGAATCCATGAGGGATAACTCCATAAATCCTCCTCAGCAATAGTCCTTCAATTTCATCAAACTTCTCCTTGCCTCACACTCAGAATACAATGTTCATAACAAGAAGAGATAATTTGTCCCCAACATACTAGGCATCGTCCTGCCTCCTCCCATATGCTATATATCCAAAAGCAATTGTGCCTAGGTATTTTCCCCATGGGAATTTTTGCATCTTTCCAAATCCCTGATTTTCAGGGTATGCTAATGGCCAAATACTTGTTTTTCCACTTGTAACATTCATCCTTGAGGTAGTTCCAACATGTTCCCCACTCATGGAGTCATGGTCAGTTGATTTTAACTTGGATGTTCCATTTGTCCCTCAACGAAAAATATAATTTTTTTTTTTATACAGGTGTGATAGTCAAATAGTTAGTTGGGTCAAATAAGGTCTCTGCCCAACAGTCATGATCATCAATTACAATTAACTAAATTTGGAATTCAGAATTGCAATAAATGGAAATAATTTTCCAATTTCAAATTTACCAAAAATGAAAATAATTTCACAAGCAATTTCAAACTTAAAAATAATTTATTTTTGGGGATGTTACATCATTTCCCCCTTCAATAAAAAACTGTCCTCAGTGTTCATTCCTTTCTCGGAATAGGACTGGATGAGATTTCTATAAATCTCCCTCCAACTTTCAAGTGGCCTCTTCATGACTAAAGTGCTTCCATTGCACTTTTACCTGGGTGATGACTCTGTTCCGTAGTGCTATTTCTCTCTTGTCCAGAATGTGTAGAGGTTCTGCTTGGAACTCGACTTATGATTCCATCTGCACAAAGTTCTAATCGATCATATGAGTAGGGTCATGAACATAATTATTTAGCAAAGAAACATGAAATACATTATGAATTTTTATATTGGCAGGAAGTGCAAGTTGGTATGCTATGGGTCTAATTCGAGCTAAGATCTCGAAAGGGCCACAAAACCTTGGGGCCAGCTTGGCACAGTTCCCTAGATTTAGTGAAATTTTTTGGGCTTTGAATTTTAAATAGACGTGATTCCCCACTTGAAATTCCAGGTGTCTTCTTTTCAAGTTTGCGTAACTTTTTTGTCTGCGTTGAGCCTCTTTTAAATTATGTTGAACTTTTCTTACCATATTCTCCATTTCGTGGAGCATTTCTAGTCTTACCATGAGTCTGTCCACTGGGTTATCCTAGCTAATTGGAGTCGTACACTTTATTTCATATAGTATCTCGAAGGGGATCATCTTAGCCGATATTTGGTAACCATTGTTTTATGCAAATTCCAACAAGTGTAGGTAGTCTTCCAACTTGCTTGGTTTTGTCCTTACATACACGCATAACATACCTTCTACAATTAGGTTTGTTCATTCGATTTTCCCATTCGTTTGTGGATGATAGCTGGTGCAAAAATTCAAGTTAGTATTTAACCCTCCAAACAATTCTTTCCAAAAAGTAGATGTAAATTTTAAATCTCTATCCGAAATCACCATTTTAGGAATACCATGCAGTCTAAAAATTTCTTTCATGAATATTTCAACAATATTAATAGCTTTAAAAGTAGACTTTATAGGAATAAAGTGTGCAGAATTACTAATATTATTGATTACCACCATAATTGAATCATTTTATTTTTGAGTTCTAGGAAAACATGTAATAAAGTCTAGTGATATAGTCTCCCATTTCCATTCCGACATAGGTAAGGGCTGCAATAGGCCAGGTGGATGATGGTGTTCGCCTTTCACCTATTGACAATATTGACACTTAGCTAAGTATTTTGTTGTTTCTCCCTTCAAATGGGGCCAATAAAATAACTTCCTTAGTGTTGTTATCATTTTCTGGTATCTCGGAAGACCAGAATATGGTTTCTTGTGTACTTCGTCCAAAACCGTTAAATTTAATTCCGCCAAATTTGGTATGTATATTATGTTTTTAAATCGTAGTAGACCATTTCTATCCAAACTCAGATCCGTTTTGTCTGAATTTTCTGTATTATTCTGTAATTCTGCCACTATTTTAGTGTAGTTCTTATCATTATTACCTGTAGATTTTATCCTTTATGCAAGATTGCTTTCTTCCCTGCTAACGTTTATTTCAAAGATCCCATGAAATCTTATTCTTAAGGAATAAACCACCTTGTTTTCCTTACCCTTCATATGTCTTACTTCAAATTCAAATTCCCTCAAGAAGAGCAACCATATCGCTTGCCTTGCATTAAGATCTGGTTGACTAAACAAGAATTTCACACTACTGTTATCCGTCAATAACAAAAATTTTCTATCCATTATATAGTGTCGCCACATATTTAAGGTGTGTATGACAACTGCCAACTCTAAGTCATGAGTGACGTATTTTCGTTTGTGTTCCTTTAGTTTTCGGGATTCATAACAAATAATGTGCCCTTCTTGAGTTAGGACACCCCCCAGAGCTTCTTTACTTGCATCTACACAAACTATGAAGTCTTTCTCTAGATCTTCTACCCTTAAAATTCCTATCAATAATTCCTTTAACTTATTAAAACTGTCCTAAAATTTATGTGACCAGTTGAACTTGGTTCCCTTCTTTTGCAATGAGGTGATAGGGTATGCAATCTTGGAAAATCCCTCTATAAATATGAGGTAATATCCGGTGATTACCATTAATGACCGGGTGTGATCCAGATTTTAGGAGAAGAATGAAATGACTACAGATTATTAACATATGCTTAACAAGGAATAACAGAGATACAATAAAACTGGTTTTCTATTCAATAAGGAAGTAATATGAAATAGTAAAATGCAACGAAAAACAAGCTTGTTGGAGTGGTGGTGGATTATCTCTAAGAAGAGATGTGACGGTTGTGCTCATTCACAAGAAGATTATTACAATGAGGCTCCAAAGTCATTTTTACAATAACCGAGAGTTTCAAAAACCCTAAACATCCAAAAACATAACCCTAGGAGATGAAGTGCCAAAAGTCATGTGGGCTCCGTTTGGGTAAGTTAGTACATCAACTTCACGGGGCCATAACTTTTGCATACGATCTTTGTTTTAGGCGTACGATAGCCCATTGGAAATATCTATCTGAGGAATACAACAGTTTCCCAATTTTTCATGATGAGATTTTTTGAACGCAACATACCCAAAAAAACATCGTTTAGGGTCTCAAAACGTCTCCAAAAGTTCATGACCCGAAAAACTGCTAAAAATAGTAAATCACCAAAATTGCCAGAAAGTTGTTTTGATTCAGCTAGCAAAGGTGGGTGGCCACTGATATCCACCTAGATCAATCCTCCCTCATTAGGAAGAAATGGTCTCTATTGTGTTGAGTTCCCCCATCAGATGAGGAAATTCCTGCTAAATTTAGCCACGGGTGAGCCACTTGCCTTGGTGCAAGAGCTGCCCAACTTTGATGACTCGATAAATCTGGATCCTTTGTTGTCGAGTTCCCTTGATCTGTGTGTCTACAATATGATAACTGGATTCCTATTGTATGCATTCGGGGTTGAGCTATGCTGGTGTCAGTTGTTCTGCTACGTCTGAGGTGTCCAATAATGGTGGTAAATTAGGCCGAAGGAGGTCCACGTTGAACATTGGGTGCAATCCAAGGAAATGAGGAATGTTGAGGTAAAAATCATTATCCCCCATAGCCTTGGTGATGGTGTATGACCCATAATGGAGTGGGAAAAGCTTTCAATGGGGTCCTATAAATATTTCTTTCTGCAAGTGCAACCAAACTTTGTTGCCCACCTGAAACTTACGTGGCACCTGATGTTTATCATGGCGCTGCTTGTACTTGTCATTAGACTTATGTAGGATAACCTAAACCTGCTGGAAAATGTGCTAAATCCTATCAATGAATTGGGTATCTTTGTCAGCCTCAATTGGATCAGGAGAGGATTCCGTCGAGTTGACTGTAAGAGGAAATAAAACATCTATGGGACCCAATGGTTGGAATCCCAACCCCACCTGAAAGGGGTTGTGGCTGGTTGAGCTATGCAGGGATCACTTGTAGCTATGTTGGACGTAGGGAAGACTCTCATCCCATGTGCGAGGGTTCTTGGAATTATACATGCGCAGGATATGCACGATCATTCTATTTATGACCTCTATTTGGCCATCTATCTGGGGTTGGAAGGCCATGGATTTGGTGAGATTGGTGTCCAGCAGTGACCAGAGGCTTGACTAGAATGTGATGATAAATCGATTGTCCCGATATGAGAAAATGCTTTGTAGGATTCCAAAATGTACCCAGATTCGTTGAAAGAAGAGCTTGGCAGTGGCTTCTGCTGTGGTGCTCTTCTTGTACATAACTAGAATCACCATCTTAGAAAAGCGATCAACAACCACAAAAACACAATTATTTCCCCACTTGGTGGACAGAGGCTCAACATGTAGTCCATTGAGATGGATTCCCATGGCCTGTTAGGAGTAGAAAGAGGGGTGTACAGGCCCTTTTTCTTAGTGGTCGGTTTGGCAATAGCGTAGGCAGTGCAAGACCTCATATACGTGTTGACCTCCTGTTGAAGTTTCAGCCAGTAGAAATGTTTCTGTAGCATCGCCACTATCTTTTTGACACTAAAGTGTCCTGCCACCTGACTGTAATTGGCTTCCCAGATCATCTTTGCTTGCTCGCTTGATGGAACATAGATATGGCCCAGACGACACAACAACCCATCTTGAAGATGGAAATTATCGACAACTTCCTTTTCACCCAACAATTGGTAGGTGGTGGCGAAGTTCAAGTTTGTCTCATAGAGTTGGGGCCATCCAAAGGTCTCATGACCGCAAGATTCTAGCACTGTGGTGAGTGCCGCGACTGGTGGTCTACTGAGTCAATCAACGACACAATAGGTGCTTCCTATTTTATACTTGATGTTGAGGTGGAATTGTTGCAAGTATGTGGACCACTTTTAATGGCGGTCATTCTGTAATTTTCCTTGTGTCTCCATGAACTACAGTGGCATTTGATCAACATGGATGACTATCTCCTTCCCAAGAATGTAATGTCTCCACTGGCGGTAGGCGTTCATAATGGAGTACATTTCTTTGTCATAAGTAGGGTACTTACAGACAACATCTAATCATGTTTAACTATGATAGGCCATGGGGTGGTCGTGTTAAGTGAGAACGACAACCATTGCATAGTCTGAAGCATCTGTCTCGATCTCAAAGGGTTGTTGCAGGTCTGGTAGTGAAAGTACTAGGGCTGAGCACAATCAATGCTTCAAATCATCACACGCTTGTTGTTGGGACCGACCCCACATAAATTTTTCCTTACCACCACCCTTGGTTATTTGGCTGAGGGCCCATGCAATATGGGAGAATTCCAACATGAACCTATGGTAGAAATTGGCAAGGCCCAAGAAGCTCTGAAGATCAATGAGTGTGGTTGGGGCTGGCCAGTCATGGATGACTTGGATATTAGCTAGATCCACACATACGCCATGTTGATCAACGATGTAGCCCAGGTAATGAACCCTATCTATGCCGAAGGATCATTTTTCTAGGTTGGTGTATAGCTTGTGCTGCCGCAGGGTGTGCAAAACCTACTGAATATTCTGCAAGTGTTCATCCCAAGTCTTGCTATAAATGAGAATGTCATCTATATACACCACTACAAAAGTATTTGTGAATGGTCGTAGGATATCGTCCATCATCCTCATGAAAGTGGTTGGATCATTTGTCAAACCAAAGGGCATGAGCAACCATTCAAGAAGGCCTTCCTTTAACTTGATGGCGGTCTTCCATACATCTGTCTATTCTATCGGGACCTGGTGGTAGCCAGACTTAAGATCAATCTTAATGAATTATTTGGCTCCCATGAGTTGATCAAGGAGATCATTGATTAGGGGAATTGGGTACCAGTTTTGATTGTGATTTTATTTAGAGCCCAATAATCAATGCAGAGTCATCAGGTTCCATATTTCTTTTGTACCAGCACAATTGGGCTCCTGTAAGGTGATGAACTAGGATGAATGTGCCCCTTGTGGAGAAGTTATTGGATCTGTCATTTGATCTCCTCATTCTCTAACAGAGAGAGGCGATATACTGGGCCATTGGGAAGTGGTGCGTCGGGGGTCAGATCGATGGGGTGATTGATCTGGCAGTGTAGAGGTACCCCGGTAGGTGAGGAGAAGATATTCGAGTATTATTCCATGACCTTATCTACTTCCTTCTGCTGTGTGGAGAGGTCGGCCACAGAGACCCTAGATGTGGCTGTGATCTTTTGCTCATTCTGAGAGTGAATCACGAAGAAGACAAACTTCCCCGTATGAGAGATGACCTTCTTGCGTTTCTTAGCACAGATCAAGGAAATAGCACTAGGTGGGACAACCTCGTGCATCCTGTACAATTTCTTGTTCAAATTAATAATAACACTGCGAGGCCTAGACTCATACACAATGTGGCGTTTCCATAAATAAGGTTGGCCCAAAATAAATCACAAACTTCGAGAGGAGAAAAATCACACAATACCTCGTCTTTGAAAGGCTTGATGTCGTACGTCAGTCAACACTATTGGTTGATGTTGAGATCACTTCCTTGGAATAGCCATCCAATGGTATAGGGTTGTGGGTTCGACATTGTTGGCAGGGCCAACCACTTGACGACCTCTACTGAGATGAGGTTCTTCTGGCTACTGCTATCAATAATGAAGTGCTACTGCTATCCATTTTTCCTTTTATGGTTCTGACTCAGATTCATAACCCATGTCTGATTCAGAGGCTTTCACTTTGGCCATCAGAAACTGCTTTGAGTGGCAGTCAGCAATGTTATGCCAAGGGATCTTATGGAAGTTGCACCATTTCCTGGTATCTTTCATTGTCTTTCTTGTGTCCTTATTTGCTTATGGATTGGACTGGTTGTCGTGATATTGTCCATCTTTGCTTTGTTCTTTGTTCTGTGGGTTGGGCCCACATTTTCCTGGATTTTTGATGTAGGAGCATCACTCCACGTCAACAACGTGCCATCCAGCCAGCACATGCATCATGCATTTAATGGAGAAAAGGAGAGGCATAGCCCTCTCAATTTTGAAATTCAAAATTTCAATAAATGTTGTAAGGCTGATAGAGGCCAGATCAAGCCTTTGTACAAGTAGTGGTTGAGGTTGCCTTAAATGGTAGTTGTTGAGTCTCAGTTTTGACATATATAATTGCCTATATTACCTTGTATCTGATCCTTTTTTCCCATGTTATAATCCTATACTTGACTATTTCCTCCCAAACACATACCCAATGACTTTGTTCATGTGCATAAGGGGTAAATTATGATTAAGGCATGATTTGTTTAGTTTTCTTGAGTTAATTTGATTTAATGCTTGATTTTCTATGATCCTAATCATTTGAATCTTAAGCAGCATTGATCTGGTACTGCTTGGGTGACTAATCCAATACCAACATCTATTTTGTGCTAATCCGATACTCATGGTGTGACTGTGTGTATTCCGGTACTAAACACCTACCTATAGGATTCTGGTACCAACATTTCAGTACTAGATTTTCACCTCGATTTCTGGGCTTATGACAATGGATATCAAAATTTGGGGACATGGATTTTGTCCAGATCCGTGTTTTCATTTGGAAATGTGTGTCAGAACTCACCCAGATCACGCATGTGGACCTCCATCTCAGGGGGAATGATTCAACCTAAAATCGTCAAATATTTCTAAACTACCATTTTGCACCTTGATTTTTGTGAAGATAGAGGAATATCTTACAAAACCATCCAATGTGTTTTTATAACATATATCCTGATACAAAACCCATAAATAGTTTCTACAAATTCACAACGGACAGAGAGATATTGAGCGATCTTTAACCCAAATTTGTAATATATGGTGAAAAACCCAGATTTTGTGCATAAACAGTTTTAACGAATTCTGAGTTGGGGGATTTGTTCTGATCCATTCCCATTGAAATTCCTTGTATAAATATGAAGGAATGAATATTGGAAAGGGAGAGGAATTACTATGATGTAAGATTTGTTTTTGGAGAATGATATACATTGTTATGTTGGGAAATGAAATGTTGAGTTTCTAATCCACTTAATGAATTGAAGGAATGCAGATGTTGTTTGTGCAATTTCTCGGTATGAATAGAATGCTTTAGTCTACTATCGTTTTAGAGGAACCTTGTTGGTTCGACAAGGGCCCACTGTCCCAACTAAGGTAAACCTCTTTGTATATTGTTTGTCTAACTGTGTGAATATTTAACAATTTTGTTTTGTTAATAATTTTAAAGGCATTTTAAACATTAAACACCAAATTGCTTGCTTTTGAATCAGTATGCACAGTTAGTTTCCTTTCTATTTTTGTAGGGTAACATTTAATTGTTTGAAGTATGGGATTGTTAAAAAAATGATATTCTGAGTTTATGTTTACAATATTTTCAGTATGTACAAGAACCATAAGACTTATATCTCATATTCATGTTCCATAATAAAGTCTTTCAGTTATACTGAATTTCCCTTGTGTTGGTTTGATTGAATTACATGAAGCTGGAGTTGATTTTGATTTCAAGAGTGATTGGAGTTGATTGTTAATTATTGTTTTTATTGCTACAGTAAAAAAGCTCTTAAATTCCTCTCTCTAATTCATGATCTTGGAATGAATAGACTTGTTCCTTAAGATATTATCCTTTGATTGATTGTTTTGCTTGAGAAGTTTGAAGTCGTGTGAAGAATTTGCATATCCTAAAACAAAGTGTTAATTGTTGATTAGTTTTAGTTGCTACATGGGACAAATTCAAAGTCCATCTCTTTTATTTCATGAGCCTGTGAATGGACACATTCATTACCTGAGCAAAAACCTTTAGATCACATGCTTGTTGGATTATGTTTATGAGTTTTGTTTTCTGATCTTTAAGTTGTGTGAGGAAGATATATTAGAAAGTTGTAAAATAGAGCATTGGTATTGATTTTTTCTTCTTTATTCTATATTCATCAAACATAGGAACCTATCTATTATCAGCACATATAGTGCATCAACTCTATTGATTACGAATCCTGGATTGACATTTAAATGAGTGTAAGATATATATTGAACATATTTGCACACCAACATTTTGGCGCCGTTGCTGGGGACTTGTAAACCGTAATAGGTAACATTTGAATTTAATGATTTTGGATTGGTTTTATGGATGACCAAAGGGTGGAGAGAAGACGATAAGGTATTCAGGAAGAGCCCAGGCATCCACTTTGGTGGGGTTGCTCCAAAGTTAGGTTGTCCTCTCTTCTTTTGATGCAAGTGTGTTTTTCCTTCTTTTATGCAAAATTTTGTTTTCATGATGGGCTAACTTGTGTGAACAGATAACCCAGTGACAACAGGGTCCCAATAACACAAGGAGTTCAAGTTTGGTGTGTTTTATTTTTGCAAATAGTTTTAAAATTTAGATCTTTAATGATAAATCATGTTTGGGGTGCTGTAAGAACCCCTTGAGTACTAATCTGTGTTGCGATACAAAGATTATCAACCAGCCAGAGTAATTCAAGGATGATTAAGAGATTGAAGAATGTTCCTCCAAGAACTTTCTCAGATTCTAGCAGCAGCTAGGATATCTTCCTCTCAGGAAGAGCATATCTTGTCAGTAGCAAAGAATTTAGTTGTCTCTCCAAAAGAAGATTTAGAAGTCCCTTTAGATTCCTATTGTCAATTTGTTGAGGAGACTCAAGAATCATGGATAGAATGCAATGGAGAGAAACCATTAGAACCTGATATTGAGGAGTTCTTACCATGCCTCTCAACAGATCATGTATGTACCTCAAAGACCAATCATCTTGAAGAAAATGCTCTGCCTGGAATGGAAAAGGAGGACATGTTGTGTGACCTAAACAAAGAAGGGAAATGAGAATATCTTGATCCTATAGAAAGATGGTTCCAATTAGTTGTCAGGTCACACTACTATGTTACTTTTCATTACTGTTTGATCTCATCATTAAAGCAACTGGTCCTTTATACTCCGGTATGCATTAAAGTTTATCTTTTAAACCTGAGTATGGATATATTTCTAGCCCTGTTACACACATGGATTCACTAGAAATTTTCCTATACCTTAAAAAAAGGATTTCTCTTTTCTCAAGTAGGGTAGGACAATGAATAAATAGCTGCATATAGTTAGTGGTTTAGTTTAAAATACAGTGCAACAGTTCTTTTATGTTTTCTAAATAAGTGTTACACATGGAATTTTCACACCTAGGTACCTCTCCCTAAGTGTCGTAAAGTGTCGTATAAGTGTCACATACACCTTGACACCATGGGATAAGCTATGTCACAATCCCTAGTCAATGTGGAGGAGGGATATATTACATGAAGGCAAAGAAATACTAAGTACACATGAATTATTATTAATATTCATGGAAAAGACATTGATTAAGTGAGAGAATCAAGTGCACATGAATTATTATTAATATTCATGAAAAAGAAAGTAATTAAGTGTGAGGATCCACCTCACATTTGGTTTCCTATTTTTTAGGGAAGGTGGAGGATCTCATGGATGGTTGAAATATTTTCTCCTTAAAATCCTTGAGAGATATTTCCTCCCCAAAATCCTTAAGAGATATTTTCTCCCTAAATATCTTAGAGATCCCTTTCTTAGGGGATCTGACGAGAGATTCTCTCCATGGTGGTTAATTCTCCAAATCTTATATAATGAGGGATTTCCATAGAGGAGGGGGGATGGAAATGGAGAATTATACCAAACTTATGATCTCATGAGTGGTATTGGAACATCAACATTCTACGTGTGGACTGTTTAAGCAAGGGTTTGGACAAGGGGAACTTGATGAAGTTGTTGCACTCACATCTATGGTTGTAAGCTTTCTTCATTGTTGTTCTCATTAATACAATATGCTTGGACTGTTTCTTTCAAGTCTATGTTTGATCTCACATAAATTTGTCTCTAATAGATAGATCTATTTCGAGATAATCTCAGTAGAGTAGGAAGTTGGTTGTATCTTTATTTGTCTATAGGGATTATCAAGGAGTTTAAGATTGGAGCTCAACTCGAACTGTGCAGGGACAAACACCGGTAAAAAGGTACTTCTTTTCTCCTTACTCCTCACACATTAGTTAATATAGATCTAAAAGGAAGTCAGTGTCCAGGTTAAGGACCTTTTGTCTTAAGAGTTAAGAGTCTAGCTCTCAAGAGGAGATCTACCTGTCCGTAGGGAGATTTTCTTGCAACACAAATTGGCGACTCCACTGGGGATCGAAACAAAACTTTCAGTTTTGGTTTTCCTCATAGACCTTGTCTTTCCCTTTGTTATTTTTAGACCTTGTGCACCCCATATGTTTGATTTCATATGTTGATTAAATCCTTATTCCATCACATACACTCTGAATGCCAAAGTTCAACTGAGTTTTTGGGTTTTTGGACAATTTTCTGGGTTTTAGGGCACCAACGCTCCCCTACCTTGTTATCAAAGCACCAACCCTCCCTGAAGGTCTTAGACAGAGTGCTATAATGCTCTAGTGCCCCTTACACCAGAGCGCCAACCTTTCTTTGCAAAAAAACCTTTCCAGAATTGTATTTTCTGAAATCCAATCTATGTTTTTCCTTTGCTCATCTTCTTTGTGATTCAACGCTTCTTCCTATTGACCTTTGACACCCTTCCTTCTAAGAAATAAGCACTTTTTTGTTCATATTTTGTGACCCTCTTCCTTATTT
This sequence comes from Picea engelmannii, assembly GCA_009831015.1. Lineage (NCBI taxonomy): Eukaryota > Viridiplantae > Streptophyta > Pinopsida > Pinales > Pinaceae > Picea > Picea engelmannii. The sequence continues at coordinate 656,414 of ML783081.1, read as the reverse complement.
TTATTTTTTCTGCTGTTGAGAACTTGGAATCAATCCACTGCTTTCTTCTCTCTTATCCGACTGAGTCGGAACTCTGGTGAAGGGCATCAGAAATCTCTGAATCACCTCATTTGGTTCTTTGAAGTCATTGTTCTTAAACATCTCTCTTTTGTGTGAATTGTTTGATTTTATTTGCTATCTTTTGTTTTATTTTTTCTTCTTGTCTCAATCATAGAAAGAGGGTGTGTTGTTTGTGCGAAATCTTCTTGTGCTTGTTCGAATCTCCTTGATCTGAAAGTGTAGTAGGCAGGAGAAGTTTTTGCATTGAATTAATAATCATTCGAATACAAACAACAAAGATACATCTTAGTGATTGGTTTTCATATTAGAAGGCATTTCTAAAATGTTTTAGCATTGCATTGGATTCGATTGAGAACAAATTGATTGAGGACATTCCATATTAGTGTTTGATAGTGAAAATGACTCTTTCTCTTTCCCTTAAATAGGCGTTCATTGAAAAGAAACGATTGCTTATCATATTTTATGTATCTTTTTGGGAATTGAGACAATATTCCACCAGTTTCACTTTCATACACCCTTTGAGTAAAGAAAAACTGTAAAACGAACACTAATTAAAAATTATCTAGAACATTTTTTGTTTTTAGGATCTTCCACCAACATTAGACTAGGGTTAGCACTTTGGATTAGGCTGTGAGTACAACTCTCCAAAGTTTTCAAAAATAACATTAGCATCCTGAGCTAGGGAGATTCAAATCCAATTTTCGTATAGGTTTTCTGGGATCCCCCTCTCACACAGGGGTTACACACGAGGTCGCATTCGAGTGAATAACGAAGATTATCCCTCTGTGGTTCAACTATTTGTAGTGATCAGATTGTATATTGGGGGTCACTTGGAGGTATACCCATGTTTATGTGTGGGAGCCTCTTGGGTTGATTTCAGACTTGTTATCCTGCCCATACGTTTTGGATCGGACTGTCAACTGTACCCGCCCAAGGACTCACTACGAATTGGTGTCTTTAGTTGCCATAATATTTAGGTACTTACATAAGATGACGGTGAAGGGAAGTCTCACTGTACCTGGAATATACATTGGTCAAACTCACTCAGGCTCCTTGGAGGGTAAATCCATAATTACTACATGGAAGCTTGCACCAAGGTGAAAGTTTGTTAAGCAGGTCACCATTGTAACTATTCCACCATATCCTAGCCCCTTCTTGACTTGATCATGCGACGTTGGATTTCATCACCAGCTAATATGATCATTGATAGAAGTTTTGTTTGTTTGGTTGATTCCTAGATTTTATTAGCATATGTTGTTTCTTTTTGTTAGTTGGGCCTAGATTTTCAGTGTGTTCTGCTATTCTCCACAATTGAGCTTGTAGATGATAAAGGTCTTCGCCGATCACGTAGAATGCAAGGGCTACCTCCAGAAGGATATCAACCCTTACCTCCTAACCCTCCAGAAGACAACTACCGTAGAGAGGTTGAAAATCAATCTGACGTTGGAAGTGTTATTGCTCCTTTGTTATATAACTCAGAAAGCGCTTTGGTTACGGTTGAAAATCCCACTACATCTGTTTTGATAACCCCTCTCGAACCACTTTTTCTTTGTTTAGACTCCCTTGGGAACATCATAGACGAAGAGGTCCCAATATTACCAGAGAAAACTTTTATCGAAACATATATGGGATCCACAGAACCAATATTTGGTGATAAGTATAGGACTCTTGTTCATCCTAGCACCATAGTAGATACCAATCCCACACCTTCTCATTCTGTATGGAGGAATTCATCGAGATGTGGTCCCTATGAACATTTTGAATCCTTTCGACAACCTTTTCATCCTCATGGCCCTCCTAGTGAGACAAAACCATCGGGTCAAACCATGAATCACTCAGATGATCAGGTCATTAACCCTACTATTACGACAACACAAGCCCATCCTAATGCTGGACTCATCACCTCTACTCATCTCCAAGGCACTTCAATCCCTACACCTGTTTCTACAAGATTTTACTCTACAGCTCCACATGTTCCACACAATTTTGTTGGGACATCGTTTCAGCCGAGAATGCAGATCCCTGGTAGCCAAACACAATCGGTTGGAGGGAAACCACCATCTAACAAACCTTTCCCTCCTGGAGGACTACCATTCTATGGTGGGCCTACCCCTCCTGGGGGACAACCCCCTATTCATGCTCCTCCTAGAGGGAAACCTTTGTTTTCCAGTCATACCTCGGTCATTAATCCACCGCTGGCAGGGGGGCAACCTTCGTTTGCTGGAAACCCTTGACAATCCTGGGGAATATCTTCAGGAGGCACTTTTATTCAACCCCATGTTGGGGGAAACTCATATAATAACCCACTAGGAGGAGTATCAAATCTTGTTCCTTCTGGAACATCTTACGAACAATCTTATCTGGGCGACATCCAAAACACCACCTGGAATTCTTCGGGACCATAGTATTATCCTCCTCATGGGTCTAATGTGTATCTTCCTCTGGGATCTACTTCTTACCATTCTTAAGGGAAAAATGTTTATCCTCCTCATGGGCAAGAAAATCACCCGGCCTATAATGCTCAGAACCCACCGGGTTATGCAAATTTATCTCATCCATCATTGAATCCTTCTTATCCTAGCCAACAACAACCGTATGTAGGAGGACCTACTGGTTACAACTATCCACCTAACCCAGTTTATGGTCCTACTGGTGTTCCTATGCCACATCAGTATCATCCACAAATTAACAGACAACTACCTTTCCTTGCGACTCTAGATTTCCCAGACTTGTCTCGGTTAACTAATGATCCTATTTTTCATTCATTCGTTCGGCGAGTCATTCCAGCTAAACTTCCTTTTGATATTTTGAAATTTGACGAAAACTCTGCCGAAGATCCAAAGAACCATGTGATGAATTTCCATTTGTGGTGTTCATCAAACTCCCTCGTGGATGATTCTGTACGTTTGTGTCTTTTCCAGCGAACACTTACAGGCTCGGCAACAAAGTGGTATATTGAACTACCACATGCTTCTTTTCATAATTCCAATTTCCTTTCCATGTATTTCCTCGCACATTTTCAACTACCTATTCGCTACGAGATGGGTACTGAACTCTTGACCTCTCTTTTTCAAGCTGACTCTGTGGATATCTCTGACCATATTCATGAGTGGAGGCGTCGACGAAGGATGATCAAGGCAATCATTCTTGACATATTATTGACGGAATGTTTTACTAAATCACTGTTACCCCCAATCACTCGTGATGTCTCTATGGGTGGTGGGGTCACTGAGGAACAAGCCATCGCTCGAGCTCAGTACTTAGATTTGGTTTATTCACAATCTGGTACTTTGTATGATTTCCTTCTGAATGTTGCTCGAGCTAATACCGATCCATCTAGACTGTCATCCTCATCTCATGCAGATGGTGTTATCGGTTCCGTCAAAACTCAATCTACTTCCCAATTGCTCAAACTCTCCTCTACCTTCCCCCAAACTCAGATCTCTGAGGTGAATGTAGTTCAATCTTCCCCTTCACAACAATCCATAGGTAAGAAGAAGACAAATAATAAATCAAAAAATAACAATGAACAACCAAAAAATCAAGTTCAAACACCTGCTACTGAAAAGTAAACACAACGAAAAATAAAACTCCTGTGTATCATTTGTGGTGACGATCACTCCACTCAAGAATGTCCACTTCACAATGAATTGGCCAAAATTTTCCAAGGAAAGTCACAACCCGCTATGCTTAGCCTTTTCCACAGCAGCAATCCATGGTTGCTCAAACCCCCTCTCCTGGGGGCAGTTCTAGCCATACGAATGATGAGGCCTCATTGAGTGCACATATTTATATGTTTAGTGGGATTAATTTGACCACTCTCTCTTGACATACGACACACCAGGTAACCCTGACAAAGGAAAAGACACTATCGGTATCAGTACTTTACCGGATCCATCACCATCCTCTGTTAGTCTTCCATCGATTATTCCTCCATCTGGACCACTTCAAATTGAGAAACCCACGTTTGACTCTATCTTACGCCCTCCTAAGAGCACTATACGTAAAGCTACCTTTAATCCTAGTTCACGTGCTACCTAGAACTACAACATTGTTGAAGATTTGGCTCAAGCACCATGTGATATGTCTGCATTAAAGGTTCTACAACAATACCCTAGTCAACGTAGAATGCTCTTGGATGCTATTGGCGTTGTTGATCTTGATTCACCCAACCATATCATGTTTAACCTGGAAAATTATTCGTCTCGACTCTCCCACCAAATTGCTTTCCAAGTTGATGTTGTTGTTCACAATCAACAAATCCATCGAACTATTCTGAATGAGGGAGCCTCGACTTTTGTCATGTCTTTGATGTGTTGGAAAGGTTTAAAATCACCCACACTCAACAAATCCCCGACGATGTTACGTGCCTTCGATGGGCGAGGTTTTCATCCCCATGGGATTTTACAGTCCCTGCCCATCCAATTGGTTGGCAAAATTGTTATTGTTGATGTCGAGGTGGTCGATGCTCCCCTCGATTAAAACATGTTACTTGGAAGAAGTTGGTTTTATTCTATGACTTCTATTGCCTCGTCGGTCTTTTGATGTGTACAATTTCGTCATCAGGGAAAAATTGTCACTGTTGATCAGTTGGATTTCTGCACGACCGATGCTCGTGCTCCCACTACCAACAATATTCCTTTATTGGGATACCACAAAATCACGTATGAAAGCATTGTTGTTGGCTTACTAAAAGATTCTAGCCTCATGGGTACCTTCCCTACAACACTTCCATTCACTACATATCATATTGCAACTATCGATATGATTTTGACCACAGCTTCTCAATCTTTGACATCATCTAACCCTTGGATTGTACCTTGTCTGTTGGAATTCAATGCACTAGGTGACACCGTGCCACTTAGTCCAGCCAAAACATCATACGTTTCTATCCAGTCCGCTTCTCCCTCGTTGGATGACCAACATCTATTGGCACTTGACGTTTCCTTGATGCAATCATGGTTGAGTTCCTTACCGTCTACGATTGATTACATTTCCCCAAATTTTCCCTTAGATGAATCTATCATGGAAATGTTTCACATTGACAAGCTACCATGGGATGATAATCATAATCAATCCTCTTTTCTTCCCCCTCGTGAAGAAATTCAGGAAGATATACAGTCTATCTCCCCTCCTGATGTCGATTTTCTATTGTCTCCCATGCCTTCAACTTCCGATGATTTGGATCCAGTAGTTGACATGGTGATTTCTGCAATAGGGTTATTGGAGCATGATCTCCTTACCCCTATCACGACCCTCGACATGTGTTCCTTCCTGAGTGATTATCTTCCATCCAATGAAGATCTCCTGGAATCCATGACCGAGTTTTGTCCCTTGACATCGTGTCCTTACAGAGCATTACCCTCTTGGAAGCCATTATCAAGAAGAAACCATGAGCATAGTTTCTCTTCTCTGTGGCTAACTCGTTAAAAAATGAAATAGAGGCTTTGAGCGTAGTTTTCTTCTCTATAGAAAGCTCATTAAAAAATGAAACAACAATCTAGGGATTGAACCCAACACCCTGAGCATAATTCTTTTCCTGTGTCAAGCTCATTAAAAAATGAAACAACCACCTCTCTTGAACCTTCTTTTCATCCACCCTTGTCATTTTTTCTCATCTACTAGAGAAATTGGTGACAACCTCAAAGTCGGTGAATGAATTGAAGCATGGAGGACATGTATCCAACCTTTGATGATCATTCTGGAGTTAAGCCACTAGCTTTCAACCTGGGGGCATATCGAGCTTAGTCTTTTTTCTTTCTCATGCTCGTAAATACATGAGAATGCATCCAGGTAAAATTTTATCTCTTTTTCGGACTTGTATGGATACACGAAAAAGGAACCCTCTGGGGTCATCTTTAAGATCTTTTCAGACTCTCTAAACATGAAAAGATTGCTGAGTGATCTTGCTTCCTTTCCCACTCATTAAAAGGTTTGAAAGGGCATCTTTCGAGTGATAATTTATCTCTTTTTCGGCCTCGCGAGACTAACATTACAAAAAAGGACAACATTGGAGTCATCTTTAAGTTCTTTTCAGACTCTCTAAACATGAAAAGATTGTTGAGCGACCTTGTTCTCTTCACACTCGTTAAAGTATTTGAAGAAAACATCTGTTGAGCAATATTTTATCTCTTTTTTTGTTTCATAAGACTACTTTACGAAAAAGGAATTGAGAGAGTTCTCTTTTAAGTGTTTTTCCAGACTCTATAATCATGAAAAACCTTTGAGATTTCTATCTTTGGACTCGTTAAAAAAACATTGATAGGCCCATATGGGACCAAACCCTTACTTATTTCAGTTCGTTAAACAAAGGAAGAGGAACTTACCAAAGGTGAGTTATATCAAGCATTTGTTACCCTCCTCGAACTCATTAAATCAAAAAGAGGTACTCATCTATCTGGATGGGGGGGAAAAATTGAAGGAATCAAGCCAAGTAGTTTTTGCGAACATTACCAGTAACTCTTAGAGTTTCCCTTGAACACAACACTTTGTATTTTCACACATATTAATTCACTGAACCTCTGCACTGAACATATCCTATGAGTTTTTCTTACTCCTTTGGGTCACCCGATGAAAGTCACAGTATCCACTACATTATCGAGTTTTGGTCCATGTCATGTTTCTGTTGTTGTGCCTTAGTGTTCAAGGGAAGTATCTGCCTCGAGAGTCAGCCATCACAAATATCTCATCTCAATACCTATGTCAGTCCATGTTCATTTGATCTACCCATTACATCTCTATGTCTGTTTTTTGTCGTTGATGGGGGATACATCAAGGCCCTCCTTCGACGAGTCTATTCCTGTCGACTTCAACACATTATCCAAGAACTAGACTTAGAAACCAATTAGTACTTTGGGACTTGCATGCCTCAATGGCAGGCCTCCTCACATTCGATAGTGGTTTTACATCATTGACCTATGATCAGATGATTCCATGGATGTTCGACTTCAGCTCATCCATTCACATTCGTTGGAATATACTAGAGTACTTTGGGAATCATTGATATCAATGGTGACCTCCCTCGCACTTGTTAACAGTTTACATCGTTGATCGGTAATCAAGTGGTTTCTTCCATGTTCGACATTAAGACATCTATTCACATGGTTAGATTCATACTACATTGGGATCGTTAAGAAGACCCTGGGTTGAGTGATCACTCTCATATGTACTTTCCTAGGTTGCGAAGGAGTTTATTTTGAACAATGACACATATACTGTTACATAGATCCACTTTGTATTGGTCGTGGCTATGTCTTGTCATCTCATAGATCCACTGTATATTCTTCATGGCTATGATCAGTTCAGGTCATGGGAGTATAGATCCACAGTGTATCTTCAGTGGCTATACCTTTTATAAATATAATTATGGATCCGCAGTGTATTTTATGGCGGCCATATCTTGCAAGTCTTTATCACCCAAGCATAGTTATGCTTGCCTTGGGTTTGAAACATGTCGTAATATTTGTTGGATGTTTGTGTGAAGCTTCTAACAGGTTCTCCAAGTCCACACCCTTGCTTTAAAGATTTGTAAAGTGTTTTGACATCATTCTGTCTTCTGACCTCACACTTTAGGGGGCATTTTGTTACACATGAAATTTGCACACCTAGGTACCTCGCCCTAAGTGTCGTAAGGTGTCGTATAAGTGTCACATACACCTTGACACCATGGAATAACCTATGTCACAATCCCTAGTCAATGTGGAGGAGGGATATATTACATGAAGGAAAATAAATACTAAGTACACATGAATTATTATTAATATTCATGGAAAATAAATTGATTAAGTGAGAGAATCAAGTGCACATGAATTACTATTAATATTCATGAAAAAGAAAGTAATTAAGTGTGAGGATCCATCTCACATTTGGTTTCCTATTTTTAAGGGAAGGTGGAGGATCTCATGGATGGCTGAAATATTTCCTCCTTAAAATCCTTGAGAGATATTTCCTCCCCAAAATCCTTAAGAGATATTTTCTCCCTAAATATCTTAGAGATCCCTTTCTTAGTGGATCTGATGAGATATTCTCTCCAGGGTGGTTAAGTCTCCAAATCTTATATAATGAGGGATTTCCATAGAGGAGGGGGGATGGAAATGGAGAATTATGCCAAACTTATGATCTAATGAGTGGTATTGGAACATCAACATTCTGCGTGTGGACTGTTTAAGCAAGGGTTTGGACAAGGGGAACTTGATGAAGTTGTTGCACTCACATCTATGGTTGTAAGTTTTCTTCATTGTTGTTCTCATTAATACAATATGCTTGGCCTATTTCTTTCAAGTCTGTGTTTGATCTCACATGAATTTTTCTCTAATAGATAGATCTATTTTGAGCTAATCTCAGTAGAGTAGGAAGCTTGTTGTATCTTTGTTTGTCTACAGGGCTTATCGAGGAGTTTAATATTGGAGCTCAACTCGGACTATGTAGGGACAAACACCGGTAAAAAGGTACTTCTTTTCTCCTTCCTCCTCACACATTAGTTAATACAGATCTAAAAGGAAGTCAGTGTCCATGTTAAGAACCTTCTGTCTTAAGAGTTAATAGTCTATCTCTCAAGAGGAGATCTACCTGTCAACAGGGAGATTTTCCCACAACAATAAGACAATTGACAAGGAAGCTTGCTGGAAAGAAGGAGTTCATTGTTCCCATGCCCAATATTTGTTCTTATAGCATGTTGCTTGCTAACAAACATCTCAAAGGCAACAGCATGATTTCTTTTTTTGGTACCGGGACTGCATACAAGCAATATATCAATAGTGTCCTAGCAGCCCAGATGCATTCTTCAAATCTGATCATGCACACTTAGATTTTTCGGATGGCCTTCAAAGCTCAAGTTCTTGCAAAAATAACTCAAAATTTAGATATGTAAGTATCAACTCCAAGGGTGACTTGACGTAATCATTTTTCTAATCCTTTTGATTTATTGAAAATGAAGGAAATTGATCATAAAGGTCCAACATTTCAAGCTTGTTATTCTACCACTTGTCCTTGCCTCTTCTTTTCATAATCCAACCAATACCCACTCATAACCCCACATGTGTCGCTTTTGTTAAATTGTTCAGTATGCATATATGGGATCAAGTGTCATGTCCATTTTGCAGATAATAATGAAAATCCTAGAGAAATTGACATAATTTTGGAACATCATGTAGTGCAGTTACAGTCTGTTGATTTGCAGCCGCAATAAATACATTTTGGGATTCCACTTGCAACATCATAAATCCAATTTTTTGTAATCAACCATGAATTGGAAATAGAGTTGCCAAGATTGTTGTTTCTCAAATGTTGGAACTATTTCATAAATGCCTTTCTGTGTGCCTATATGATTTTGGATATCATCTTGAGATATGGCAAGAGCACTTGCACAACATCCCATACACTATTTCCAGAACCCCGATCATTGGATGCTAAATTTCGAGAAGAAGGTGTTGATAGATGAGCTCCAAGAAGATATGTGAGTATAGGAGAAGTTATTAACCTCGTTGTTACTATGGGGGAATTTAAGTTGAAATTTCATTCAATGTTTTATTTTGAATGATTGCTATTATTTGTCACTTATTTCATTTGGTTTGATCAATTGATGAATGTATGTTGAGGATCAACAACATGTATTTGTAGTGATATTCTAAACATCATTGATGGATTTTTTGTTGAATCTCTTCGAGATCACTGCATGGAAAGTAGAAGACTTAAAATCATGATATGATATAGGAACAACCGTGCACATGTTAGCCAACATTGGTAGGAACCATGGAGTAAAGTCTTCAAGATGCATTCCATCATTCAATTCAAGTTGTAGAGGCATAGGCAATGGACAAATTACTAGAATTTCTCCCTTATGAAGAACTAACACCAAGTACTTATCAAAAATATCCATATCCTCAATTATGAAATTTCCAGCTACTTCGACCACACTCTGCCATTTATTTGAGGCTATATTCCCAACACCACATCAAGCCAATTGATTAGGGGAATTGGTTAGAATGTAAAAGAAACCATAATGATGTTCCATAAACTATTGCATACCAGACTCCTTTTCTCATATCCTTTGCACCCCATTTCTGATATTAGCTTAATGCATCAAATAGACCTATGATGATATTCTTGAATTCCGACACATACCCACATGAACATTACCAAGTTGTTCTACAATCTCATTCCAATCAAGCAAAACTTCCTCCCCATAACAAATCCTAAGATAATAATGGAATGATGCGACTAAACCAGGTTGTCTTTCCACTCTCCTGCATAGAACTGGATATTCCTTTCCTTCGGGAATGCACTGGTAATATAACCAGGTACCCCAATGCTCTGGGGGAGTCTAGATCTCTAGAGGCATTCTGGACTGCATCTTAGCTTGTAATTGTTGTTGTAGTTCTATGGTGTCTGCCATGAAAGCTTCAGTGTAATTATTTTCATCTTGAAAATGGTGAGTGAGAGAAGGGTCTTAGAGGTTGGCCATCCATTGATAAGAATTGTACCATGTCCTCCCATGTGTAGAGATGGAAACTAGGATCTTCCTGGTCACTAGAGCTTTGAGGGCATTAGACTCTTGGTGAACAAATGGTGTCGATTTTTATTTTTTTTATTTTGCACAAAGGCAATGGAAATGGACAGGATGGGGTCGAGAAGAAAGGATGTCGAGAGTGGTGGATCAGGCGCCTTTGAAATTTTCTAATTCTCATGTGAATTGTTTCATTTTGGATTCATCATCATATTTAGGAATCATTTTGAGTGATTGTAGTAGTCTGGTTTCACCATGGGTTTAAATTTCGTTTACTTTGGGTATTTTCTTTCTGAACTCTCTGTCTTTCTTTTATAGACTTGGAAGATAATTTTGATTCAGCGAATGAAACCATCCATATAAATGGTTATACATGCATTATCATTGTTTCCATCAGGGATCATGTGTGTCTTGGTGTCAAAGAAGTTGTTGAAGTCTGTAGAATGGCAGGTATTATAGTAAGAATGGTTGTTGGTGACAATATTCACACAACAAGAGAAATTGCAATAGAATGTGACATTTTTTACATATGTGTTCGATTTTCATTATTGTTGATGTAGTAGCCTCTACCTCTTTAATGGATGGTCTTGATTGGCAAAATGTTAAATATATTGCAGAATCCATGAAGTGGCTGAAGGAAAATAGTTGGAGTAACAACTATTTTTTTATTTTTTTTGTAAGGATGGTGCTTTATCTATTGCAAGTGATGTGTTGTTTCCAGAAGTCGATAGTGTTGTTGCATTCTATGGTGTTCCTTATCCATAACTTGAAATTCCATCATCAACAAAAGCACATGTACATGCTCATTTTGGAGAACTTGATGACTTTGTTGGGTTTTCAAATGTGACAACAACCAAATCTTTGGAGGATAATCTGAAGGTATAGGCATGTATATTTGATTTTTGAAAATGCATTTGACTTGAATATTACAACTTTCGAGAAGACCACACAATTGGAAATATCATTCACATGAAAATGAGCTCTTTGCCAACTACAAATTGCCACATCTGTTATACAAGACAAACTTCCCCAATGCACGCTTATAACTTGACAATTGATGATCTGGATTAATCATTTGAAAAATATCTTTTGAGGATGAATTGGTGAGCTTTCAATCATAAAATCAGTAGGATTCTCAATGTATTCAATCTTTCCTACAAGCCGAGACTTCAAAGGTCGAAGCATCAACTCATTTTGAGCAAAATATTAGGCTGGATATATTGAATTATGTGGAAATCTTGATGAAAATGGAAGATGGATTTTCTATGGACAATCCCGATACTGATTTTGATAAGATGGTTTCATGTATTGAAGTCATCAATTATATTAACTTGCCACTCTAGAGCCCAATGATTTGTAGCACTGGTTATATGGAAGCTGAGAGTCACTCCAAGAATATTTCAACAATCATTTTATTGATAGGGAGCCCCTCAAGGATTTAAAACTAGAAACAAGGAAAATTTTCAAATGCATTCAGTCTTCTGCCTGTTCTTGAGATCCTGAGGGCCCTAGATTTGGTTCTATGGTATTTTAGTGAAGCATTCAAGTACCATTTCCCAGTGGAGAAAATGCAATTATTAATTAGTGTCATGTTTTGTGGCTGCTGAGAAGTGTAAAATCGAAGCCAGTAATGATATGACTACCTATGGTAATAGTATGACTATTGGTGCATGATTTGGCATCTACAATAGTACTACAATTCATCCAGGCACTATTCGATAGTCTCCTATTTGGACCTGTTGCACAAAGTTATTCTTCATATGCTTAAAAAAAAAAAAAAATTGTATATTAGAGGGACAAAGACTGGTATGAATTCTATGTTGCTCTTGTGCTTGTTTTTCCTTCCTTGCCTACCTTGGATAGGGTTTAATTCATCTCAAGATTTGTCTTTAATACAAAGTCTTATCATTCTTGAATCTGTCTACTCTCATGAAGAATATAGGGTCTTAATAATTGGAAACTTCATAGGGAATCCATCAGACTATATGTGGTGATGTATCCTTGATGATTGTTCAGTTAAGTGTAGATTGTGGGAAAGTTGGATATCGGACATGATAGTGGGTTTACTCTCTGAATCCAAATGGGTTCAGAGCGTTGAAGTAATTATGGATGGACATTCTTTTCATCTCTTAAAAGTCACGAAAGAGTAAACCTATGAAGAACATCCATTGACTTAGAGCCTGAGCAGGGAGACATAATGGGAGTCATTAATGGATCTATTTGCAAGAGAGGTGGAAAACAACTGATTTATTGGTTAGCTTCATCACTACCTACTTTCTTTGGCATGAGGACATGCCAAACCTCAAGCATGGGGGAAAGTGGTTGCTAAGATAGTGGTAGTTAGGTTTATTTTCTAATAAAACGGAAGTGGCAACAACAATAGTGTTTTTCCAGCATTCATATATTTCTTCCTACAACAACAATGATTGATAGCATCTTCTACAGTTTGATACTGAGAGTATGCCAGCCATAAGGAGAAGTTTACAAATTCTAGTTTGTAGAAAACACTAGCAACTTCTACAAAGGTTCAACCTACAAAAATTTCAAAAGCACTAGGTCTGTGCTCATCCGGTACTCAAGTGATCTAGTACTGGTAATAAGGTGATGGTATCTCTAATCATGTATTCAATTTTTGATGCTCGATTTAAATTCTTCAAGAAATAGGACATATAAACTCAACATTTTTTTTTCGTTTTACTAAGGAATTAGACTAATTATGCAGTAAACATATGATTACTCTCAATTATTGCACACTCCCTACCATGAATTTATGCAGGCCATCGTATAAATATCCTTGTATGGAAATAATTCATCATGTTACTCCGTTTCTACCCTCTACTTTGTTCTAGTACTTCCATGTTATGTTGTTGTCCTATTTCGGTAGTATCTATTACAGTACTGCAGAAACATGTTCTGATAGTAGTTACCAATCTGGTACTGATGCCGAGGTGATATGATCTTTTCCATGTTCTTAACATCACTTTCACTCCAGGTAATTAGAGGTATGGGCTAATATCTTCATGTTCGTTCTATCAAGGATCATTTAAATCATGTGTTGAATTGTTTTTACTCTCAAGTACATATTCCTCCTACATTTCTACACTCAACCTTGAATGAATCATCCTTGCTTTCCTTTAAGAAGATATTTCCACATTTAGCTCGATATGATAATGGTTTCACTTGTCTTATTACCTCATCATTTTGAAAAAGTGATTGTTAATTGAAATATCCATTGAAAATTGGTGACACCATTATGTATAATACTAACCTAGTTGATTCAACAAGTTCTTATCCAAGTTTATCTTTACAAGCTTCTCTTGGAGGTATTGATGAAAACCTCATGCGGTGGACTACCCTTGTAAAACCTCAATGAACTTTCATGAGAACCCTAATAGGATTAACTACAGGGACCTCTTAGTCATTATCCAAGATGTTCCATTATACATTGAATAGCTGAGATTTAAGTTGAATGTGGATGATGTCACCCTTGGGATAATTGAAAACAATTAATTATGTGCCTAACAACTCTAAAACACTCTCATACCACCTATCTTCCTTATACTCTAAAACTGTCAATGAGCAATATACATAATTCTAAATCTTTTGAGTAATATAATAAAAATGAAGTATCAGGAAGTACAAGTAAACCCGTCGGGGTACTGAACAGGCCTGCTAGCAGCGGGGCTATGCTAGGTAAAGAGAGTTGAAAAACATAAAGTGGCACACTTAAAACTGAACAAAAACCCCTGGGTCTCATTCTGAAGCAATCACTATCAAATCAAGGCTAGGATATGACCTTTATATCTCTCAGACGATGTTCTTAAGAACCTTCAAGTATCCACTTTAGAGTTCTATCTTTAAAATAAATAGGTTTGCATGAGAAGTGGGACCCTCAACATGTGTAATTCACCTTACCTAACCAAGAATAGCTTCATCTCTAAAAAATTGGATAAGAAATGAGTTAATCATCTTGGGGATGTATTCGTTTGTGTTCCTCTCTTCAAATGAGATCTGAACTATGCTTACATCACTTTTGTTTTAAAGGTAATCTAGCTAGGGGGGCCTATTAGTCAAAGTCATTCTGAATATTCTTGGCCACTATCCTATAATAATACCAGAGTCATAGTCAACCCTTTCTCCTAAATTTGATCAAAAACAGATTGGATAAGACTTAACGTCAAATCACTAACGGATCTAATATATTATCCATGACTCCACTTATCTATCATAGCTACTTTGCCATGGGTAAGAAGTGTGAAGCATAAGCCAGGAATTTTATATTGTTTAAAATTAGGAGCTGAAGAAGGATGAAACTTCATGGGAATGCTTGATCAAGTGAAGAGTACCATCAATTTTTAAATTTTGAAGATTATTGTTGCATGAGGACATGCAATGACTTAAGCATGGGGGAATTGTTAGTCTCAGTTTTTACATATATAATGCCCTATATTACCTTGTATCTGATCCTTTTTGCCCATTTTATAATCCTATACTTGACTATTTCCTCCCAAACACATACCCAATGACTTTGTTCATGTGCATAAGGGGTAAATTATGATTAAGGCATGCTTTGTTTAGTTTTCTTGAGTTAATTTGATTTAATGCTTGATTTTCTGTGATCTTGATCATTTGAATCTTAAGTAGCATTGATCCGGTACTGCCTGGGTGATTAATCCGGTACCAACATCTGTTCTGTTCTAATCCGGTACTCATGGTGTGACTATGTGTATTATGGTACTAAGAACATACCTACAAAATTTGATACCAACATTCTGGTACTAGATTTTCACCTCGATTTCCGAGATGATGACGATGGATATCAAAATTTGGGGACATGGGTTTTGTCCAGAGTCATGTTTTCATTCAGACATGTGTGTCATAACTCACCTAGATCACACTTGTGGACCTCTATCTCAGGGGGAATGATTCAGCCTAAAATCATCAAATATTTCTAAACTGCCATATTGCACCTTGATTTGCATGCATATGGAGGAATATCTTACAAAACCATCTATGACACTTGTAATGATGAAACAAACATTAGCATATTGATCTAGGGAAATTCAAATCCAATTGTCGTATAGGTCTTTTGGGATCCCCCACTCACACAGGGGTTACACACGAGGTCGCATTCGGGCGAATTACAGAGATTATGCCTTTGTGGTTCAACTGTTTGTAGCGGTCGGATCGTATATTGGGGGTCACTTGAAGGTATACCCACAATTATGTGTGGGAGCCTCTTGGGTTGATTTCATACTTTTTATACTGCCCATACGTTCGGATCGGACTGTCGACTGTACCCACCCAGGGACTGACTTCGAATTGGTGTCTTTAGTTGGCATAATATTTAGGTACTTACACAAGGTGACAGTGAAGGGAAGTCTCACTGTACCTAGAATAGACATTGGTCAAACTCACTCGGGCTCCTTGGAGGGTAAATCCACAATTACTGCATGGAATATTGCACCAAGGTGAAATTCTGTTAAGTAGGTCGCCATTGTAACTGTTCCACCATATCCTAGCCCCTTCTTGACTTGATCAGGCGACGTTGGATTTCATCACCAACTAGCATGGTCATCGAAAGAAGGTTTTGTTTACTTAGTTTTGATTCGTAGATTCTATTAGTGTATGTTGTTTCTTTTCGTTAGTTGGCCATAGATTTTTTTCGTCGATTTTTTTTCACCAACATCGACTCTCCACGCCGTTTGCGTAGGGTAAAGGGACTTCCTCCAGAAAATATGGAAGATACTACCCCTTTACCCCCTCATTCTATGGAGGGATCTCTTCAATAGAGAGAGGTTCATGACATTATAACCTCCTAAGAGGAAGTCCCCACCTCTTTAGAGGATTTTTGAATTGTTTCAAAGTCTCTCGAGGCTTTCCACATTCCTGCGGGATATGAGAGGCATTTTCTCCAACTGAATTCAGTCAGTGAACTTGTTGTTGTTAATCCTTTTGAAGTTTCGACTGGGTCTCATTTAAACCCTCCAGTCGGAGAACCCTTTTGGATAGTGGACATTGTTCGAAGCCCATCATGCATGGTGCGTGATCTTTACGGACCAAGAATAGGTGTCGATATACCTGTTACCTACACTATACCCTTCGATCATTTTACTGGTACAATTGTTTTTCAACTACACCATCTGTTGATCCAAACATGCCATCTGTTGGCCTAAGTTCCACTTTCTCTCTCCAAACGACCCATTCTACAATGGTCCCTCACATTTTGACTATTCCCACTGGTAATGTGGTGGATAACCAAGCTACGATTGGCACACCACTAACATATAAACCTTCATCATCACTTCCTTTTGGGTACAAAGCACTGAATTCTTCCATTGTCACCACTACCCAAGTTATGCCTGGAAGTTCTATACCTATACAACAACCCGGAGGGACTGGTCTTGGTGGCTTTAATCCATTAAGCAGCACGAGTCAGTCATTTACATCTGGTTCCCAAATTCCAGGAACTTCACCTCATGCTGGGGGGCAACCCCCTCTTAGAGGACAACCTCAATTTGGGGGCCAACCTCCTTTCAGAGGGAAACCTCCTTTTGGGGGGTATCCTCCCACCAGAGGAAAACCTCCATTTGGAGGGAAACCTCATGCAGGGGGGTAGTCTCAAACCAGAATCCACCATCAACCGCATGGACAAAATTCATCTACAACACCCAATCCGTGGAACATTCCTTTCCCAGGAAACCCATATTTCTCGGGAGGACATAATCCTCAAGGTCCACAATAACCTCTTCTTTCTCAAGGGACTCATATATATCATCATAGAAAAAATGTTTACCCCCCTTATAGGAAAACACCAAATCGGAGTTATAATCCTCAAAACCCATCTAGTTATCCTCCGCTCGCACATGTTTCTCGAACACCCTCACATCCTATGTATCCTAGTCAACATCAACCTTATGTAAGAGGACACACTAGTTACAATTATCCACCTAACCCAGTCTATGGTCCTACTGGTGTTCCTATGCCACACTAGTACCACCCACAGGTTAACCGACAGTTACCTTTCCTTGCAACTTTGGATCTCCCAGACTTGTCTTGGTTAACAAATGATCCTATTTTTCATTCTCTGGTTTGGCCAGCTATTCCAACTAAACTTCCTTTTGATATTCAAAAATTTGACGGAAAGTCTGACAAAGATCCAAATAACCATGTGATGACTTTCCATTTGTAGTGTTCATCAAACTCCCTCATGGATGATTCTATATGTTTTCATCTTTTCCAGCAGACACTTATGGGTTCTGCAGCAAAGTGGTATATTGAACTACCACGTGCTTCTTTTCAAGATTTCAATTCACTTTCCATGCCTTTCCTCACACACTTCCAACTACCCATTCGATACCATATGGGTACCAAACTATTGACCTCCCTTCGTTAGATGAACTCCATGCATATCTCTGATCATATTCATGAATGGAGGCGACAACGAAGGTTGATCAAAGTGATCATTCCTGATGATTTATTAGCATAATGGTTCACTAAATAAATGTTACCCCTAATTGCTCGTGATGTTTCCATGGGTGGTGTCGTCACGGAGGAAGAAGCTATTTCTCGAGCTGAGTACCTAGATTTGGTTTATTCATAATCCGGTACTCTCTATGAATTGATGCCAAATGCTACCCGTGCCACCATAGATCCATCCAAATCGTCGTCTACCTCGCACGTGGATGGAGTTATTCGCTCTGTCAAAACCCAATCTACTTCCCAGTCGACTGGAACAACCCAACAGTATGCTTCGACGTCTGCTCCCAGTTCAACCACACCCTCTTCTACCTCCCCTCAAACTTAGGTTTCTAAGGTGAATGCAGTCCAATCAGCCCCTTCACAACAATCTGGAGGTAAAAAGAGGATCAGAAATAAACCGAAGAAAAATAATAACAATGAACAACCAAAAACTCAAACTCAAACCCCTGCTGTCGGAAAACAACCACAACAGAAATGAAAATTCCCATGTCTCATTTGTGGTGATGATCACTATATCTGAGATTGTCCACATCACGATGAAGTGGCCAAGATTTTTAATGGAAATGCACAAATCACTATGCTTATTCAGCCTTTTCCACAGCAACAATCCTTGGCTGCTCAAAACCCCACTCCAGGGGGTAGTTCCAGCCAATCCCCTGATGAGGCCTCGACAAGTGCCCATATTTACATGTTTAACGGGATTAATCTGACCACTCCCACTACAACATATGACACACCAGTTAAACCTGATAAGCCAAAGACCACTAACGGTTCTTTACCAAACCCATCCCCATCTTCCATTAGTCCTCCATTTGCTAGCCCTCTATCCAGGTCACTCCAGATCGAGAAAACTTCATTTGACTCCATCTTATGCCCTCCTAAGAGCACTATTCAGAAATCTACCTTCAATCGTACTTCACGGGCTGCCCAAAAATACAACATCGTTGAAGATTTGGCTAAAGCACTGTGTGCTATGTCTGCTTCAGAAGTTCTACAACACTGTCCCAATCAACGTAGAATGCTCTTGGCTGCCATTGGTGCTTTTGATCCTGACTCATCTAATAATCTCATGTTTAATCTGGATGATTATCAGTCTCGACTCTCCCACCAACTAGCTTTTCAAATTGATGTTGTTGTTCACAATCAACAAATTCACCGAACTATCTTGAATGAGGAAGCCTCTACTTGTGTCATGTCTTTGGCTTGTTGTAAAGGCTTGAAATCACCTTCCCTCAACAAATTCCCTATGATTTTATGCGCTTTTGATGGGCGAGGTTTTCATCCTCACAGACTTTTACAGTCCTTAGTTGTTTAGTTGGGTGGAAAAACTGTTATTGTTGATTTCAAGGTGGTCGATGACCCCCTCGATTACAACCTATTACTCGGAAGAAGTTAGTTCTACACTATGACTTTCATTGCCTTGTCAGTGTTTCGATGTGTACCATTCCCTCATCAAGGCAAAATTGTCACTATCGACCAACTAGATTTTTGTACACCCGATGCTCTTGCTCTTGCTACCAACAACATTCCTTTTTTGGGAGACCACAAAATTACGTATGAAAGCATTAGTGTTGGCTTGTTGAAATATTCTAGCCTTATGGGTACCTTCCCTACACCAATTCCACCCACCACACATCATATTTCCACCACCAATATGATTTCGACTATGGCTTATCAATCTTTGGAATCATCTAACCCTTGGATTGTACCTAGTCCTATGGAATTCGATGTACTAGGTCACACCATGCCACTTAGCCCAGCTGAGGCCACATACATTGCTATTCAATCAGCCTCTCCCTCCCCAGACAACCCACATCTATTTGCACCCGATGCCTACTCGATGCCATCATGGTTGGATTCCCTATCATCTGCAATCGATTATATTTCCCAAATTTTTCCTTCTGATGAATCTATAATGGAAATGCTTAGTATTGACGACGTACCTTGGGATTATAGCCATCATCGATCCTCTTTTCTTCTGCCTGTAGAAGAAAGTCACAAAGACATACACTCTGTCTTCCCTCCTGATGTTACCAATTCTCTGCAATCTCCCATCATCAGACAAGATATTCTTTCTAAGGGGAATCTAGTTAATATTTATACTATGATCATTATTGATATTTCGATCAAGGAAGGCGCTGTGGAAAATGTTAACCTTGGTGCTAATTGCACACCCGAAGAGGTGGTATCTTACACCACTCTATTTAAAGAATTCTGTGATGTCTTCGCTTGGAGCTATGAAGAAATGTCAGGGATCAACCCCTCGATCGTCGTGCATGAAATCAAGACTTACCTAGGTGTGAAGCCTATTCGACAGAATCTCCACCCAGTTCATCCCAAGAAAATCGTGGCTATAAAGGTAGAAGTTGAGAAACTTTTGAAATCTGGCTTTATCTATCCTGTCCCCTTGATAGAATGGGTCTCCAACCTTGTTCCGGTTGCCAAACAATAGGGGACCATTCGTGTCTGTGTTGACTATCGGGATCTCAATAAGGCTTGTCCAAAGGAAAACTACCCTACACCCTTCATCGACCAGATCATTGATAATTGCGTTGGGAGCGTAATTTTCTCTTTCATGGATGGTTTCTCCGGGTATAACCAGATTGAAATTTTACCTGCTGATCAACATAAGACAACCATTATCTACCCATGGGGAACTTTCGCCTATTGGAAGCTACCATTTGGTCTCAAAAATGCTGGTGCTACTTTCCAGCGGGCCATGTCGTATGCTTTCCACGATATCAAGCATATTGCAGAACCTTACCTCAACGACTTACCTACCCACTCATCCAATTGATCAGATCATGTTGATCACCTATGGGCTATTTTTCTTCGATGTCGGTTTTATTGTATCTGTTTGAACCCACATAAGTGTATTTTTGTTGTTGAATCCAGTCGACTCCTTGGTTTCGTTCTCTTTAAGAATAGGATTCGGGTGGATCCCTTAAAGATTAAGGCTATTCTGGCCTTACCCCCACCTACTAGTTTGACCCAACACCAAAGTTTGCAAGGGAAAGAAAACTTCCTTCGTTGTTCCATTTGTAACTACGCTGAGATAACTAAAGGATTCATGCGATTGTTGTAGAAAAACACCCCTTTCATCTGGGATGACATTGCTCAATGATTGTTTGATGCTCTCAAGCATGCCTTGACCCACGCACCTTTGTTTCATCCTCCAGATTCTACAAAGGACTACATCCTTTACTTAGCTACCTCTACTTCCACTATTGCGATGGTGTTTGTTCAAGAGGACCCCAACAGTGAGGAACATGTGATATATTACCTGACCAAGAGTCTATC
Source organism: Picea engelmannii (assembly GCA_009831015.1). Classification (NCBI taxonomy): domain Eukaryota; kingdom Viridiplantae; phylum Streptophyta; class Pinopsida; order Pinales; family Pinaceae; genus Picea; species Picea engelmannii. The sequence continues at coordinate 635,068 of ML783081.1, read as the reverse complement.
TAGACCCAAACTCCGATATTCACATGTAGAGAAACTGGCTCTAACAGTCGTCATCGTTGTCCAAATATTTCTCCATTACATCCTGCTACGCACCACCACTGTTATTACGGACTCGAACCCCATGTATCATGTCTTGACACGTCAAGTGCTCGGGGGAAAATACTCCAAATGGATCGTCATCCTTCAGGAATTCAATCTTGACTTTACAAAGTTCAAATCCAAAAAGTCCTTGGTGTTTGCATAGCTTATCTATGACCTTCCCCATGCTAATGCAGATGTTGAGCCCAAAGATTCTTTCCCCGACGAAACTCTTTTCCTCATTAGCACATCTGATCCTTGGTATGGATATATCCTCCTCTATCTCCAAACCCAACTCTTTCAGCCTAACATTTCTTGTGAAGAGCGTCGATGTATTCTCCACCGTTCTCATCATTACCTTATCATCGACGACACTTTGTATCGCCATGGTATTGATACTATCCTTCGACAATGTTTGATTCATGAAGAGGCTGAATGCATTTTGAATGAATTTCACCTTGGCACCTATGGTGGTCACCTTTCTAGGATGGCTACAGCCCATAAAATTTTACGTGTTGACTACTTTTGGCCCTCGATTTTCAAAGATTGTATTGCGGCAGTCAAAAAATGCCCACCCTACCAAGTTTTTATCAACAAGGCACACACCCACCCTGCTTCACTGCACCCCGTTATCGCCATCGACCCCTTTTACAAGTGGGGTATAGATTTCATGCAGTGTAAGCCTACCTCAGTCAGGGGGCATGGTTATATAATCATCACTGTCGATTACTTTACAAAATGGGCTGAGGCTATGCCTACCTTTCTGAGCGATGTTCGTTCCGCAGCTCTTTTTTTTTTAACCACATCATAACTCATTTTGGTGTACCACATGCCATTGTCACTGATCATGATTCACACTTTAAGAACCAAATGATGAGTGAATTTCATGCCAAGTTGAGTTTTCACCATGAAAACTCATCCCCATACTACCCTCAGGCCAATGTACAAGTTGAAACCATCAACAAGGTCCTTAAAACCATGATTGAACATATGGTAGGGGAAAATAAGACATCCCGACATCTACAACTTTTCTCCACTCTCTGGGCCTACCGTACTTCTGTGAAAACCACAACTGGGTTCACTCCTTTCCAGTTAGTGTATGGCATCGAAGTTGTTTTACCAATCGAGTGTGAGATTCCATCTCTGAAACTTAAAGTAGAACTTCTACCCCATACTTCTGCTGAAGAAGAATGTTTCTTATATCTGACCAAACTGGACAAAACACGTCGTGATGCTACTCTTGTTAACGAGGCACATCAGAAATGGATAAAAAATCAATATGACAAATCTGTCCATCCTCGGACTGTTGCAGAAGGAGACCTAGTCCTTGTTTATGACCAGGCTCATGAAAAACTAGGGACAGGTAAGTTAGAACCTATGTGGCATGGCCCTTACATTGTGAAATGTGTTTTTCACAGAGGCACCTATGAGTTAGTCAATTATGATGGAATCTCCCTGGGAGAGCCCCAGAACGGGCTTTACCTTAAAAATTACTATGCCTAGATCACCTAGCATGCATACTTTGTACATTATTGTATTTTGTTTTGGTGTGTCTGTTTCTTTTGCATGCTTGAGTTTTTACCTTTGCCACTCATAAATGTGTCTCGTGTTTTCATGCATAGATGGCATCTTCCTTTCCTATTTTTGTCAGGTTTGCAGATGGTGCTAGTCGACATACCCAAAACGTTGCTTCTGCAGCATGGGTCATTTACCAATCTGACGAGTTGGTGAGTGCAGGAGGTATTTGTTTAGGACTAGTGACTAACAACATGGAAGAATATCATGTCGTCATCGAAATTTTTACCCAAGCCTCCTCCCTAGGCATCTCCTGTATGATTGTCAACCTAGACTCGCAACTCGTGGTCTGCCAACTTAATCGTATCTACGTCATTCGTAATCCTATCCTGCTACATCTCCACCTACATGTTCGTCACCTTGAACGAATGTTTGATTACATCGAATACAGACATATTCCAAGAGAACTCAATAACGTTTCTGATTCGTTAGCCAATTACATCATGGATCGATATCTCACCCATAGATAAGGTTTCATGAAGGAAAATAAATTGTACACCACATGTAAATTAAAACACGTCACATTAAAGACATCAGTATTTACAAATCTTCTGGCACTGTAGAAACCCATAACTGTATATATATATATATATATATATATATATAGTGTGACTAAAAATGTCTGACTACATCAAAAAGTATTTGGAAGAAATTTTTTTTGGGTCTTCACACCCATAAAACATCATCCGACAAGTCATACAAAACATACAATTACAAGAGAGACTCTAATCTCTCTGCATTGCATTATGCTGAGAATAACACATCACTGCGCAAACTACTCGTCTCAGTAGAGAGTTAACATTCTCGGGCACCCCCACAGTGTGTCTCTATGGATGTAAGGGCACCTCTCCCCTTCATAGAGGAGGAATACCCATCGTAATGCCTTGAAGGTTTCTTTCGACCTCATGGAAATCTATCACTGATGCCCCCAGATCTACTACAACCTAAGTGTTCCCACGACGTCCCGGTACTGGTATCTCAGCCAGATGCATTGCTCCCTTGTCTGCATGTTGAAAACAATACATCTGTTATAAACTCTTCTATGTACTGAAAAAAATATATAAATACATCAAAAAACATAAAAACACTTGACAAGGTATTGTTTGGTCTCTTACCTGACACATCCCAAGATTCTCCTACCGGTATAATTAGATCCATACTCTCATGAAAGTCCACCTAGGCATATGGAAAGTATTCTATCCAAAGTTATTGACATCTCATCCAAGCAAAGAATTCACCGATAAAGTGAAATTCTGACTCTGGCACTAGTCTCGGAGACAGACAAGTCCATCGCTCCATCCGCGGTTCTCCCACTGGTCGTATCACCAATGCAATTTGAGGTTGCATCTGAGGGATGCCCTCTAAGAATAATGAGACCAAGAAAGAACCATATCCAAACTTGTTCCGCCCCATTTTACATCTTGAAATGTGTTCCTTCACGTTCCGAAGAAACCATGTGCTCCAATTAAACAGTGTTGGCTCTAAACACTATACACCATAGGCTACCTGTGATCTTGACACCAGATGGGTGCTAATGCTTCCTGTCACACTCATGATGGTGAACACAATATATCGAAGGGGTAATTCTCTAATATCCTTGATTGGGATCCTATCTCCCAAAAGTTTCGCTCCTAGGACATAATGACGTGCCAGGTACACATCCACGAGTTAAGGAAGCATCCTCCATCTGGAAAAAGCTATAGGAGCCCCTCTTTTTGAGAGACCAGTCAAGAATTATACATCTTCCAACTTGATGGTTAGAAGATGTGTTCCAATTCAGAACCCTTGCTCTGCAACATCCCACAAACTGATCATATGCTCAAGCAGAAGGGTTTCTTTCTTCATCTTTTGCAGTTTGACGAATTTGAGAAGACTAGAATCTCTCAGTGTGGTTCCTATGTGAGGACTTCACAAAGAAGCCACATCATCGAGCTCATGCTCTCATTCCTTCCATTCAGTCATGGTTGTTGCCGAAATCACCTACAAACAAAAAAAAATAACTTCATTAGTCATGCTTTTGGAAAATATTTTGAAGAAATTGAAGAAATTTAAATTCATCATCTATGTTGCTCAAAAGACCCACGCCTCTTCTATTGCTCATCATTACATCAGTGCAGCCTCATATCCAATAGTAATTTTATTTTAAAATTAAAACGAATGACACCCACAGTTTGATGATTGCGTGGACATTTTTTGGGTTTCCTATTGTTTTCCTTGGGCAAAAGATGACCTACCCACTCATGAATCAACACATTGGCGTTCATGCCACGACTTTGTGGAGGCATTTTCGTAAATGGGTAGCATTTTCCCATCATTTTTTTTTTTGTAAATAAGAAGGAAAATTATATTATGTTCCTGCTATAAATGCAGTAGAGCATCAAAAAACAAACATGTCCAGAATGCATGTGTTGGGCTGCCCCAACAGAGGGGAAACCAGTCCAGCCTTCCCATCCAGTTCAGAAGTCAAAGAGTCATAAACTAAGGTAAGATAAACCATGTTCAGACTGATTTCCAGCTAAGACAAGGAGACTGACAGGACTACACAAAAACAAACAGAGGATCTAAACACCTGACATGAAGGCTGGCCACATGGGAGGGAGGTCCCCTGGCCACGGCTCTTCTTCAATGCATGTTGGCTCATATGGTGGCTCGTCTGCCTCGTTGCATGCAATTCCTTCATCTCGGCTTCCGTGCTCAGTCATCGTCGGTTCCCTGTTGACTGGTCACTGAGCCTTGTTCAGTCCTTCATCTGTAGCAGCAGCAGGTGCCTCCCTTGGCATATCTTCGACCGGTTCCAAGGTAAGAGCCGCCTACATGGAGGATAGAATTTGGAGGCAACTCGCCACCTTTTCATCTGTGGCTTGAAGGCGATAGTTAAGATCTGCCACCTCCTATCTGAGCTCAAAGACCAGCTCGTGCATGATGAGCAGATGGTCTCTGAAATGCATCCTGTCGAAAGAGCCAGTGGAATGTGGTTTAGCTCGCTTAGGCATGCCATGAGGAGGAGGGTCACCGCTTGAGCCAAGGATTGGTGCAGGGGGATGGAATTTCACCAAGGGATCGTGTAGGTGGCGCGAGACGGAGATTGGCGAGCGAGGGATTGTAGCCATGGAAATGACCAATGGGTATGGCGGGAGAGTAGCTAGAGATTCCGACTGTGGACGAGGGGAGGGACAGACAGAAGGCGAACTGGGAGGCATGACTGGGGGCCGACGGGGCTTCCAGGGAGAGACCCACTTCGGCCTTCCCCTTGGGCGCGTCATTATGTTCTCAGTGTGAGTGATGAGGCAGGCTAAAAGCATCCAGTGCAGGAGAGGAACAGGAATACCGTCTACCCAGAGATGGTGAGGAAATTCTGGCCTGTGATTCGATGAGAGGGGCCTTGCGGGCACAGAGCGGGAGAAAAAAAACATATAGAGTGATCCGAGCCATTCTAAAAACACTTGGAAGGGGAGGCCTGCGTGAATGCGGCATTAATGCCCCCTCAAATCTTCGTAAATCGCATTTAAATTCCATGGAGGGTGGCGGGCTGCAGCACGAGCCCATCACGTGCCTCCATGTTGTGATGGCTTGTGCCAGCCCCTCCTCCTTGCCACGATGAGTGCACTAACACCCCATCCGGGGGAATTTTCCCATCATTTTGAAGAAGAGCCATTCTTGTTTTTTTTTTTATGATCTAGGGCTTGTTTTTTAATTCAAATATTGCTTTGAAAACAAATTACAAACCGTGTAATTGAAAAAGGAAGAAAGGAGGACTTACCTGGTCCAAACGGCGAGAGAAATGATCAATCGTAGCTCCGTTGCCAAGAAAAACAAGATCCACTTCCAAAATGCGAATCTCCACTGCTACAAATCCTTATGCAAATGAAATGGTAATTCAATATTTTTCCTTGTATCAATATTTACAAATTTCCATTTTTCATAAGGTATAGTTACTTTTGGGTTTCTTTAAAAATATGATGGCCTCACTAAACCTCTGGATTGCAGTTTTGACATTACAGATTTCAGAGTAGTTTTGATCGTTTTTTACATTGTCATATCCATGAGCATAGTCTTAGTTCATTCTCAAGCTTGAAAATATAAGAACGCGCCGGGTAAACTTTTATCTCTTTTTCGGACCTGTATGGATACATGAAAAAGGAACCCCGTGGAGTCTCCTTTAAGCTCTTTTCAGACTCTCTAAACATGAAAAGATTGTTGAGAGATCTTTCTTCCTTTCCCACTCATTAAAAGGTTTGAAAGGGCGTCTTTTGAGTGATAATTTATCTCTTTTTCGGCCTCACGAGACTAACATTACGAAAGAGGACAACATTGGAGTCATCTTTAAGTTCTTTTCAGACTCTCTAAACATGAAAAGATTGTTGAGCAACCTTGTTTTCTTCACGCTCGTTAAAGTATTCGAAGAAAACATCTGTTGAGCGATAGTTTATCTCTTTTTCGGTCTCATCAGACTACTTTACGAAAAATGAACTGAGAGAGTTCTCTTTTAAGTGTTTTTCCAGACTCTATAATCATGAAAAACCTTCGAGTTTATCTTCTCTGGACTCGTTAAATCATCATACATTGAAGGGCCCATATGGGACCAAACCCTTACTTCTTCCAGTTAGTTAAACAAAGGAAGAGGGACTTACCAAAGGTAAGTTATATAGAGCATGTGTTATCCTCCTCAAGCTTGTTAAATAAAAAAGAGGTACTCATCTATCTGGATGGGGGAAAAAATTGAAAGAATCAAGCCAAGCAGTTTTTTAGAACATCACCAAGTAAAATCATATGGTTGCCCTTGAATACGACACCTTGTCTTTGCACACATTTTAATCCATTGAACCTCTGCATTGAGCCAATCCTTCGAGTTTCCTTTACTCCTTTGGGTTACTTGACGTAAGTCAGAACATCCACTGCATCATCAATTTTTGGCCCATGTCATGTTTTTGCTGTCATGCCTTAGTGTTCAAGGGAAGTATCTGCCTCGAGAGTTAGCCATCACAAATATCTTGTTTCAATACCCATGTTAGTCCATGTTCTTTTGATCCACCAATTACATCTCTATGTCAGTTTCGTGTCGTTGATGGGGGATACATCAAGGCCCTCCTGCAACAAGTCTTTCCCTATCGACCTCAACATATTATCTAGGGATCAGACCTAGAAACCAGTTAGTACCTTGGGACCTACATACCTTAATGGTAGGCCTCCTCATGTATGATAGTTGGTTAGCATCATTGACCTTTGATTGAATGATTCCACAAATGTTTGACTTCATCTCATCCATTCACATTCGTTGGAATGTACTAGAAGTACCTTGGGAATCATCGACATCAATGGTGATCTCCCTCACACTTGTTAACGATTTATATCATTGATCGGTAATCAAGTGGTTTCTGCCATGTTTGACATCAAAACATCTATTCGCATGGTTAGATTTGTACTACATCAGGATCGGTAAGAAGACCATAGGTTGAGTGATCACTCTAATATGTGCTTTGCCTAGGTTGCGATGGAGTTTCTCTTGAACACTGACACATATACTATCACATAGATCTACTTTGTATTGGTCGTGGCTATGTCTTGTCATCTCGTGGATCCACTGTGTATTCTTTGTGGCTACGATCATTTTAGGTCATGGGAGTATAGATCCACAGTGTATCTTCAGTGGCTATACCTTTTATCAATATAATTATGGATCCGCAGTGTATTTATGGCGGCCATACCTTGAAAGTCTCTATCACTCAAACATAGGTATGCCTGCCTTGGATTTGAAGCATATCTTAACATTTGTTTGATGGTTGTGTGCATCTTCTATCAGGTTATCTCAGTCCGTACCCTTGCTTGAAAGTCTACAAAGAATTTTAGTTATCAGTTCTCGTCTTCTAACTTCATACTTTGGGGGGAAATCTGTTACACTTCAAAATTACTCACTTCGATAGTGTCACAAGTGTCGTCATTACAAGTGTTGCAAGTGTCGCATTTTGGTCACAAGTGTCACAAGTGTTAGAAAAAACATATTGCCATAATGTCTATGTTGTGCCTATAATGACATCGGAAGGACACTTAAAACACCTCAAACAATTTATTTGGAAGAAGAGGAATGGGTTAACAAAGTTTATAGACCTTCTTTCCATTGAGAGAACCACTAAAATGAGTTTCAAAGGAGAGTGCCCCCTGATATACTGTCAGGGAGCGTTATAACTCTTTGATGCCCTTTATGGGGAGCACTGCCTCTATTAGGAGAGCCAACACTTGATATTATTCTTTCAAGGAGTGCTATAATGCTCTGATGTACTTTTTGGACGAGCGCTACCTATTCCAGGTGAACTTTGGTTTTTTGAGAAGATTGAGGGAAAGATCCCCTCAATATATGAAGGTGGTTGGTTTCGAATCCTTGGTCAAGCCATGATCTTAGGGTAGATCCATAACTGAAGGAGGAAAATGCTCAACTTACACCAAAGATATCTCAAGTGGTTGGGCCTCTCCAAGCCTATTTAAGCATTCCTTCTCATGGTGAAGAGGGATGGAAAGAATTGTGAAGCATCTAACTTATGATCTCATGAAGAAGATGTCGTTCAGAGCATTAACATTCAGTGTGTGGACTGTTTGAGCAAGGGTTTGAACGAGGAGGGCTTGACGAAGCTGCTACACTCACATCTATTGTTGTAAGTATTCTTCATTGTTGTTCTCTTTAATATAATATGATTGACATGTTTCTTTCAAATCTGTGTTTGATCTCACATGAATTTGTCTCTAATAGATAGATCTATTTCCAGCTAAGTTCAATAGAGTAGGAAGTTGTTTGTACTTTTGTTTGTCTACAGGGCTTATCAAGGAGTTTAAGATTGGAGCTCAACTTGGACCATGTAGGTACAAACACCAGTAAAAGGTACTTATTTTCTCCTTCCTCCTCACAAATTAGTTTATCTATATCTAAAAGGAATTCAGTGTCCATGATAAGCATATTTTGTCTTAAGAGTTAAGAGTCTAGCTCTCAAGAGGAGATCTAGCTGTCTATAGGGAGATTTTCCTTCAACACCATCCAATGGGTTTTTATAACATATATCCAGCTACAAAACCCATAAATCGTTTCTAAAAATTCATAACGGACAGAGAGATATCGAAGGATATTTAACCCAAATTTGAAATATTTGTTGAAAACCCTAGATTTTGTGCATAAACAGTTTGAACGAATTTTGAGTTGGGGGATTTGTTCTAATCCATTCCCATTGATATTCCTTGTATAAATATGAAGGAAGGAGTATTGGAAAGGGAGAGGAATTACTATGATGTAAGATTTGTTATTGGAGAATGATATACATTGTTATGTTGGGAAATGAAATGTTGAGTTTCTGATCCACTTAATCAATTAAAGCAATGCAGATGTTGTTTGTGCAGTTTCTGGGTATGAATAGAACGGTTTAGTCTGCTATCATTTTAGAGGAACCTTGTTGGTTCGGCAAGGGCCCACCATCCCAACTAAGGTAAACCTCTCTGTATATTCTTTGTCTGATTGTGTGAATATTTAACAGTTTTGTTTTGTTAATAATTTTAAATGCATTTTAAACATTAAACACATAATTGATTGCTTTTGAATCAGTATGCATAGTTAGTTTCCTTTCTATTTTTGTAGGGTAACATTTAATTGTTTGAAGTATGGGATTGTTAAAAAAATGATATTTTGAGTTTATGTTTGCAGTATTTTCAGTATATACAGGAACCATAAGACTTTATATCTCATCTTCATGCTCCATAATAAAGTATTTCAGTTATACTAAATTTCCCTTGTGTTGGTTTGATTGAATTACATGAAGCTGGAGTTGATTTTGATTCCAAGAGTGATTGGAGTTGATTGTTAATTATTGTTTTGATTGCTACAGGAAACAAGCTCTTAAATTCATCTCTCTAATTCAAGAGCCTAGAATTAATAGACTTGTTCCTTAAGATAGAATCCTTTGATTGATTGTTTTGCTTGAGAAGTTTGAAGTTCTGTGAAGCATTTGGATATCCTAAAATAGAGTGTTAATTGTTGATTAGTTTTAGTTGCTACATGGGACAGATTCAAAGTGCATCTCTTTTATTTCATAAGCCTCTGAATGGACAGATTCATTACCTAAGAAAAAACCTTTAGATTGCATGCTTGTTGGATTATGTTTGTGAGTTTTTTTTTTTGATCTTTAAGTTGTGTGAGGAAGATATATTAAAAAGTTTTAAAACAGAGAATTGGTATTGATTGTTTCTTATTTATTTTATACTCATCAGACATAGGAACCTATCTCTTATTGACACATATAGTGCATCAACTCTATTGATTACGAATCCTGGACTGACATTTAAATGAGTGTAAGATATATATTGAACATATTTGTACACCAACAATAGCCTCCGGGAAGTCCAGATCAGTCAGGTCTATGACTTCCTTTTGTGTAATGTAGTCATAGGAGTAGGATTCACTCTGTGATAGTGATAGCTCAGAGATGGTGGTTGAGGATAAGCTCATGGGAGCCCTCATTTTGTAATAGAGGAGAAGCAGTTAGAGTAGAGAGAAGGAGGAGAGACTAGAGTAGAGAGGTCTCTCTCGAGAGAGAGTTGAGACTTGTTACAGTCCATCCTTTGTAAATCATCTTTATAGAGACACAAGGATTAATAGAAAAATAGTTTTTCTTGCATATGGTTGTTCATGTATTTATGTTTCATGAATGAATGTTGTAGATGTATGTTAGATTTTCATCTGGAGGGATAGATAGAATTTCTCTATCTGATTAAGTTGTGATATCTGCCTGGGTTCTTTGGGCTATGCAAGGAGTGCACAATGGAACACGAGAAGTTCTGAGGCTAGCGCAAGGAGTGTGCATCTGAACTCTGAGGAGTCATAAAGAACATGCCAGGAGGGAACACCAAGAGGATTCACATACTCAAAGGAAGACTCAGATTTACTAAATACTCTGGAGGAGGAACTATGCAAAGGAAGGCACAGAGAAGAAATAGAACTATTGAAGGTTCTATAGAGGTCTGTCAAGAGGGCATTGAGCGAGTGCATAGAGTGCACCAGAGAACGCTATTTCAAGTTCTGAGGAAAGGGAAGTGTCGAAGTGAAGACACTCATAGGGTTGATGAACACTCTGTGGAGAAAGGATCTGCAAGGTGTGCATCGAGCCAAAGAACGCTAGGAGGGCGTGAAGCATTTATTTACAAGAAATACTTTGGATCTGAGTTACTCGAAATCTCAGTAGCACTAGTAGTGTGTGGGAGCAGACTTATTCCAAGTAAAGAAGCTTAGGAGGAAGTGTCTATGTACATCGTCCTTCAAAAGATAAGAACTAAAGGATGATACCTTCAATACTTAGAAAATATTCTAAATCTGGGAGAACCGTAAAGATCAAGAAGAGGAGCTACAACTATTGGTGGATCAGCTGTGGAAGGCGAGATCTGGACCATTGGATTAGTGTCCAGACAAGAGGAGAGCACATAGGACGTGACCAGATCTAAGTTGTCAGATATAGAGGCATGGATTAACATCCATTGATCTCGAGGTAAGGTGCACATGGTTTAAGTTTTTCGACATTTCATGGACCGAGAAACATAAGAGGGAGAGTCTTTCGATTCCCAGAGACGTGAAACTGTGAAAATTCCCTAGCCGTTGGATCTGGAGCGCAGTGGTCTGAGAGTCGCTGGATCAAGGATACATGCACGTGATTTAGTCCCTAGGAGGTGCACAGAATATCAGATCGTGACCGTCAGATCTTGCATAAAAGACCGATAGCCATCGGATCCGAAAAGAGGAGAACGCGGTTTAACCCTCGTAGAAGAAAAGGAGAGGGCTTGAAAAAAATCCTGAAATCATTGTGATCGTCCACAAAAGGACATGTGGCAAGTAGTCAAGGTTTCGGGAAAAGGCCCAAAATATTTTGAACCATCGATCCAGTTAGATCATGGTCGCTGGTTCCAGGAGGACTGGGTCGTTGATCTCTCAGCAGAGAGATTTCGGCATTTTGGGAACCGGGGATTCAAAAGATAGAGAACAGGGGGAATGCTTGCATCACGATTTTCCGAATCACAAAATCTAGTAGCGCTTTGTCGTGGACTGTCATTTTGGCATTTCGAGACACGGGTGTTCTAGAGGCCAAGAGTCGGGAGACGTGGAGTCCCGACTCGCGAAATCGCAAAATGCAAAAACCCGAAAGCATTCAGAGGATAAGGGAGGACCCATAGTCGTTAATCCCTTTTCGACATTTTAGAGACTAAGAGTTGGAGGGACAAGGAGCTGGGAGAGCTCACATGCAGTAGTCCCAAAACCTTGAAACGCAAAAGGTGTGTTGGTTTAAAGCAGAGAAGAGCGCTGAAAGATGAGCGTGTGCATAGGTTTTTTTCAAGGCCTGTGCCAGAGGATGAAGGGACCTATGGATTCATTCAAAGGGTTCCAGTAGGAGCCCGAAGACCCATTTCAGCTTAGGGAAGAGAGTGGTCTAGACACTGGGAGGTCAGTGGACCCTGCTGAGGTAGGGGGTCTGCATCACTTTTGTTGTGAGGGGTTCCCCAACCCAAATTGTCACGTCTTTTACTTGAGATTCTACTCGATTTTGATGGCATATCGGTAGGCCCCGCCCAAGGATAAGATGTCCAGAAATTCCATTTCAGTCTGGATGTATCTCTGCAGAGCACCGTGACACAGGGCGCGCCACCGAGGCATGTCCACTCTCACAGGATCTTCTTCCTTCTCGCCCGAAGACCTCCAAGGTTCTTCTATTTCCCTCTCGGGAAATCTGCACCCACAACAATTGTTTCCCTGAGGTATCCCCTTTACCACTGAGAGACCAGCTAAATCTCATGATCTCGTGAGTTCGTGAATCAAAGCCTCCAACTCTTCCTTTCTAATCTTGCGATACCCAACCTGGCGATACGGGTATAGCTCCTTTCTTTATTAGCACCCTCACCACATGTAACCGTAGGCTAGGCTTAGATGTCAGCGCCTCTCGCAACTCACACCTTCGGGAGTTTGTGAGTTGAACTCTTGTGCCTCCCGTTGCGATCTTCCGAGACGCGATAGGTCAACGCTAATATGACTCCTTCCTTGACGGATTTCGCTACTCGCCACCTTGCAACCTCGCAGCCTCATAGGTTGAACCGTCGAGTTTTCACCCTCCTATTCCGCGAATTCCCAAGATGCAAGGATTCAATGGAATGTTGACTTCTATCTCCGGGCAACACGTGTCCACTCGTCGACCTCGTGGGTCCCACCTGATGCTCTGCCACGCACGTCCACACGAACCTCGACGCTTGACACTTCGCGACTTCTAATGTCAAAAGTGACCCCGTTTGACCTATGAACCCCCGAGTGCACGATATGCGATGGGGTTCTCCGATCCAGCTATCCTCCTTTCTTCCTCGCTCCTTGTGTCCTCGCGACTTGGCATACTCAACGTTTGGGCTCTCAACCTGTGAACTCCCGAGTTCGTGAGATCTCTCGATTCTTTGCCACCTGTCCTCCTCACATGGACAACTCTTAGCCTTCTCGCCATTTCACCACTCGCGAAACTGAAGGACTTCCCCTTCTATCTTCCAATGTTCGAATCTTCGAGATGGGAGAGTCTCCTTACACATGTCCTCCACAATGAACGGTTATGATCTTGTAGGGATATCGCGTCTCATGATATCGTTGTTCTTGTTGCACAACTTTTGGGGCTTCAACTCACGAGTCCCCGATACACGATACCATGTGTAGATCTGATGGCTCCTGTGACTCAGAATCGACGGCTCTGCCCCTTCTGAGCTTCAAACCCTTCAAAATATTCTCGCCGTAACCTCCTTGCACCTCTGCAAGATCTGACGATCCTCAGAACTTCGCGAAATATCCTCAGATGATTTCAATCGTCCGTTCTTCCTTGTGTAATCCACGAAATGAGAAAAAGTGTCTCTCCAAGAAACTCCTTCACCGCTTCGTCAACCTGCAACGCTTCTTCCTGACTTCAAGTCACACTTATCTACATTGATATTCAGTGACTCAGAGGCCTACCCTTCCTGAGCTTTTCTAAATTACTTCAATCCTCAACGAGGTTCTTTGCACGCACTCCTTGCGGCAAATCTGTGAACAATTCAACTGTTCGAGCTTCCTTTGACTCTGCGTATTCCCGTAGCAACAGTCCTCCAAAGCTTCTTCTTAGATACACGACTGAGGCTTCCTCCCTTAGCCTGCGCACTCCTTGCATGACTCTATGCCTAACTGCACCTTCACGACGAATGAGAACAAAAGCTATCTCTCTGAGCCTTCTGTCAACGCACTCCTTGCGGACGACTTCAACTGCACTCCTTGCAGGAATCCTCACTCAGAAAGAGAAACAATTGTAACTCACTTCACTTCCTCTCATATTCCAACCTCGACACATGAACTTATACACACAGCGTGATAACAAATGCATAACAGGAAGGAATATTCATAAGCAGAGCATTCAACACACATACAGAGAGAATAACACGACACCCTTGAATCTGAATCAACTCCTTCTATTAATTCAAGATCTATACATGGATGTCTTCTACAACCCTCTGCTATTCTCCTATGCTCTCGATTCTTCTTGCTCTTGTTAATGTTACAATGATACAAATGAGGGTGTCTATATCTGTTTTCCCTCCTGCGCTCTAAAACTGTCTAATCTAAGAATTCAATTCTATCTACCTGCAACTACTACTATAAATGCCTCTGTCTATTTCAGACGAGAGCGTATGGCTCAAGGTTTGATTACATTTTTACCAAGGCGCCTAAATTAAATGATCTCATTTATATTCAGCGCATCAACTTCAAGGGAATTTAAAAAAAAAAAATTCAAAAACTTGCGTTGGAAGTCTTCCAGCTGTCTTCTGCTTCCACGTTGGTTTTGCTTGTCGTGAGGGATGCTCCTGCATCATACTCCCTCGCTTGAAAATTTGCATGGGCTCTTGTCCATGAGCTCCTGCACGGTATGTCCATGCTTCCGTATCTTTGCTTCAGTCTCCCAGCTGGCATCTTCAACTGGATGTCCCTTCCACTTGACCAAATATTAAAAATATTCTTTCCTTCTGGTTTTCTTCCCCACTCGTTTGTTCAGTATCTGCTCCATCTGTGGCTTCTCTGCAACTGGCATCTTCTTATACCACTGGACCTCTGGTTGATCATCACTTTCTGCTCCTGCTTCATTATCTTTATATGGATATAAATCTAAAACATTAAATATTGGAGATATTCCGATCCCATCTGGTAACTCGATTTCATAAGCATTATGTCCCATTTTCTTCAAGACCTTGCATGGCCCAATTTTCTTCATCTTCAACTTGTTGTATGTTCCTCTTGGAAACCTTTCCTTCCTCAAATGTGCCAGAACCAGATCACCAACTTCAAACTGAAGTTGTCTCCGATGCTGGTCTGCTCTGCGCTTGTACTCCTGACTTGACTTCAATAGTCGCTCCTTCACCTGGCTGTGAAGTCCCTTCATCGCTTCAGCGAATTCTCCTGCGCTAGCACTGCTAGTATCAGTCTGTTCTGAATCCCTCAATTCAGAAACCCCTCTTGGTTGCCTCCCATAGACAATCTGGAATGGACTTTTTCCTGTGCTCCTGTTCACTAAATCATTGTAAGAAAACTCTGCTTGCGGTAATATGCTATCCCAGCTGCTATGGTGCTCTGTCACCAAGCTCCTCAACAAGTCTCCCAGACTTCTATTGACTACTTCTGTTTGTCCATCCGTCTAAGGATGATAAGAAAAACTAAACATCAAATTAGTTCCCAGCTTCTTCCAGAATGTCCTCCAGAAATTCCCTATGAATTTTGTGTCTCTGTACGAAACTATGCTTTTCGACAATCCATGAAGTCGAACGATCTCTTTGAAAAACAAATTTATGATGTGAGTCGCATCGCTGGTTTTCTGGCATGGGATAAAATGTACCATTTTAGAAAACCTGTCAACTACCACAAAGATTGAATCAACACCTCTTTGTGTCCTCGGCAACCCCAATACAAAATCCATGCTAATTTCATCCCACGGCTTCTCAGGTATGGGCAATGGTTGATAAAAACCCGCATTCTGCTTCCTTCCTTTTGAATGCTGGCAAATCCTGCATCTGTCCACAAACTTCTTGACCTCTGACTGAATCCCTGGCCAAAAGTATGACTCGCTCAGCTTTGCAAATGTGTTATCATGGCCAAAGTGTCCATCCAATCCTCCACTGTGCTTCTCTTTCAACAAGTTCTCCCTCATGGAGCAATTTGGAATACACAGTTGATTTCCTTTGAACAACAATCCATCCTGGATCACGTACTCTATCCACTGTATTCTGTCTCTGAGAATTGGATTCTCATCTTCTTCATAAGCTTCGTTGAAGTATGAATCATCTGCATACATGTCTTTAAGATCATCAAAGCCTAACGTCCTGACTTTGAACTCCTGCAACAACAAACACTTCCTGCTCAAAGCATCAACAACTTTGTTAGCAGTACCAGAAATATGTTTTATCACAAAAGTGAAATTTTGCATGTATTCAACCCACTTAACATGCCTCTGATTCAAATTTTCCTGTTGAGTCACAAATTGTAATGCATGGTTATCATTATATAAAACAAATTCTTTTGGAATCAAATAGTGCCTCCATTTTTTCAATGTCTGTATGATGGCATAGAATTATTTATCATATGTGGAATATTTCTCCTTTGCCTCATTCAGCTTCTCGCTGAAATATGCAATCGGCCTGTCTTCCTGGCTCAAGACTGCTCCTATGGCAAACCCGCTTACATCACATTTTACCTGGAATGTCTTTTGAAAATCTGGCAACACCAGAATTGGTTGCTCTGTAATCTTTCGTTTCAACAAATTGAAACTCTTCTTAGCCTCTTCAGTCCAGTGAAAAGATTTATGTCTTTTCTTCACTGTGTCCATCATTGCTGCACTAATTCCACTGAAATTTCTAATGAATTTTTTGTAGAAACTAGCCAGTCCATGAAAGCTCCTCACCTCGAAAATATTTCTCGGTGATGGGCAATTCTTGATTACCTCCACCTTATCTAGATCCATCCTCAGTTCATTTGCAGAAATAACAAACCCCAGATAAAAGAGTTTCGTCTTCATGAATGAGGAATTCTTCATGTTTATCAACAACTTCTCTTGCTGTAATCTCTTCATCACAATAGCCAAATGCTTCAGATGCTCAGTCTTTGTCTTGCTGAAAACCAATATGTCATCCAGATACACAATGACAAATTTCCTAATGAACTCCATCAAGACTTCATTCATCAACCTCATAAAGGTACTTGGTGCATTCGTCAAGCCAAACAGCATGACAAGCCATTCATAGAAACCTTCATTTGTCTTGAATGTTGTTTTCCACTCGTCACCTTCTCTCATATGAATCTGATGATATCCACTCTTCAAATCTATCTTTGAAAAAAATTTTGCCCCACTTAAGCAGTCCATCAGGTCATCCATCCTCGGCAATGGGAATCTATACTTGATAGTTATCTTATTAATGGATCTTGAATCAGTGCACATCCTCCAGCCTCCGTCTTTCTTCGGACTGAGTTCTGTTGGAACAACACACGGACTCAATCTTTCCCTGACCAAACCTTTGTCCAACAACTCCTAGACCTATCTTTTAACCTCTTCATTCTCCTGCGCTGTCAATCTGTATGCGGCTTTGTTTGGAAAAATAGCTCCTGGTATGAGATCTATATGATGACTCACGCTCCTCATCGGTGGCAACAAACGAGGTAATTCATCCACTACAATATCAGTGAACTCTTCCAGCAGTTCCTGAACTTCTCCTAGAAAATCATCCACTCTTGTGCTAGTCAGAACAATTCTCGGCTTTCTGACCACAAAGAATTGTGGATCCTCCTTCTTCTTAACTTCTGTAAGAAGTTCCTTCCCACTCATGAGAAGTACTATGTTGTTTACCTCCAGCTTCACCTCATTATCTTCAATTGGACACAACATATGAGTTCTCCCATTCTTTTTCAGGGTATAGGTGTTCATCCTCCCATCATGAATTACATTTCTATCATATTGCCATGCTCTGCCCAACAATAAATGACAGACATCCATAGGAATAACATCACATAAAATCTTATCATTATATCCTCCTATATTAATGTCAACTAAGCACTGCTTAGTGACATTTACCTGATGTCCCTTCTGTAGCCATGAAACTTTGTATGGACTCGGGTGATCAGTTGTCTCCAGCTCCAGCTTTTCTACCATCTCGGTTGAAACGAGATTATCGGTGCTTCCATTGTCCACGATGACCTTGCATGCCCAACCCTTGGTCTTGTAAGCAGTCCTAAAAAGACTGTTCCTCTGTGTTGAATTCTCCATCTCCTTCTCTGGCATCAAAAGGACTTTCCGCATCACCAGCGATCTTCTTCCTTCAGCGTACTCTGCCTCAACATCTCGCCTCTATGCCTCGGCGATGTGAGTCTCTCTAGTTTCTTTCCATTTATCTGGACACTCGACTGACTTGTGTCCATTTTTTCCACATGTGAAGCATGTGATTACTCCACCTCTTCCTCTTTCTCTACCTCTGGTATGAGGAAACCTATTATTATCAGCATATCCTCCTCTCTGCTCAGTATGTTGTTCCCTTTGCTCAGCATATTGCCCTCGCTGCGAACTTCCACCTCTCTCTGTTTGAGTCTGAGGTTTCTTCTAGTCATCCTTGGGATTCTGGTATTTATCTTGGGCAACCGATTTGCCTTTGGGATGACTCCTACCTCGGCCCCTCTGACTTTGTTTACGGCTTAGCTTCTCCTCAGCTTTCAGAGCCAATTGGTAAGCATCCTCCACCGTTCGGATGGTTGCCATATTTGTTTCATCCTGAATTTCATACCTCAGGCCATTCATGTACCTGGCCACCTTTTCGTCATTGCTTTCGCGATGACCTACTCTGATATTCAACCTGTAAAATTCTTCAGCATACTCCTTCACTGTCATCAACTTCTGTCTCAGGTTCTGCATCCTCCTAAACAGAGAAATTTGATAGTCCCTGGGAATGAATTTTGCCTTCATCTTTGCAATCATCCTGTCCCAGCTATTAATTTTCTACTTGCCTTGGAAATGCCTGTCAGCTTGCAGTTCGTCCCACCATAAGGCTGCATGTTCTTTTAATCTTGTGATGGCATGTCTGACCTTCTTATCATCTTTGATATCTTCATAATCGAAGTAAGTGTCTAGAGCTCTAATCCAATCTAGAAGCTCTTCTGCATCCAGATTCCCTTCATAAGCTGGAATGTCCATCTTTGTTTTTGAACTCATCCAGGCGATAGCCTTAATTAAATGCTCATTGGCTGCATATTCCGCTGGGATTTCCTCTTCTTCATGTCCAGCATCACCTTCATCCTCGGATTCACTGATATCTCCTGCATCAACTCTTCACCTTTCTCTTATCTCCATGTCCTCCATTCTGGCATGAAGATTTCGCATTCCTCTTTCCACGTCTGGATTATGCGCTTGCCTACCTCTTTCTCTAGACATTTCTCTTTCTCTGGACAATTCCCTTTCCTCCTTTGGATCGGGTGATTGTCTACCTCTTCTCCTTGGCGGCATGGTGAATTCTCTCTGTCCTCTGCTATAGAAAGCAAAGAAGATTTTTCCTTCTCTGATACCACTTGACGCAGGGCGCGCCACCCAGGCACGTTCACTCTCACAGGATCTTCTTCCTTCTCACCCGAAGAACTCCAAGGTTCTTATATTTCCCTCTCAGGAAATCTGCACCCATAACAATCATTTCCCCGAGGTCTCCCCTTTACCACCGGGAGACCAGCTAAATCTCGCGATCTCGCGAGTTCATGAATCAAAGCCTCCAACTCTTCCTTTCTAATCTTGCAATACCCGACCTGGCGATACGGGTATAGCTCCTTTCTTTATTAGCGCCCTCACCACATGTAACCGTAGGCTAGGCTTAGATGTCAACGCCTCTCGCAACTCTTACCTTCATGATTTTGTGAGTTGAACTCTTGTGCCTCCTGTTGCGATCTTCCGAGACGCGATAGGTCAACGCTGACGGATTTCACTACTTGCCACCTCGCAACCTCACAGCCTCGTAGGTTGAACCGTCGAGTTTTCACCCTCCTATTCCACGAATTCCTAAGATGCGAGGATTCAACGAAATGTTGACTTCTATCTGTGGGCAACACATGTCCACCCGTCGACCCCGCGGGTCCTGCCTGATGCTCTGCCACGCACGTCCACACGAACCTCGGCGCTCGACACTTCGCGACTTCTGATGTAGAAAGTGACCCCGTTCGACCTATGAACCCCCGAGTGTGCGATATGCGATGGGATTCTCCGATCCAGCTTTCCTCCTTTCTTCCTCTCTCCTCGTGTCCTCGCAACTTGGCATACTCAACATTTGGGCTCTCAACCTGTGAACTCCCGAGTTCACGAGATCTCTCGATTCTCTGCCACCTGTCCTCCTCAGATGGACGACTCTTAGCCTTCTTTCCACTTCGCCACTCGTGAAACTGAAGCACTTCCATTTCTGTCTTCCAATGTCCGAATCTGCGAGATGGGAGAATCTCCTTACACGTGTCCTCCACAACGAACGGTTATGATCTTGTAGGGATATCACGTCTCGCGATATCACTGTTCTTGTTGCACAAATTTTGGGGCTTCAACTCACGATTCCCCGATACACGATACCACATGTAGATCCGATGGCTCCTGTGACTCAAAATCGATGGCTTTGCCCCTTCTGAGCTTCAAACCCTTCGAAATATTCTCACCGTAACCTCCTTGCACCTCTGCAAGATCTGACGATCCTCGGAACTTCGCAAAACCTCCTTAGATGATTTTGACCGTCCGTTCTTCCTTGTGTAATCCACGAAATGAGAAAAAGTGTGTCTCCACAAAACTCCTTCGCTGCTTCGTCAACCTGTGATGCTTCTTCATGACTTCAAGTCTCACTTATCTACACTGATCTTCAGCGACTCAGAGGCCTACCCTTCCTGATCTTTTCTAAATTACTTCAATCCTCAACGAGGTTCTTTGCACGCACTCCTTGTGGAAAATCTGTGAACACTTCAACTGTTCGAGCTTCCTTTGACTCTGCGTATTCCCGTAGCAGCATTCCTCCAAAGCTTCTGCTCAGATACACGACTGAGGCTTCCTCCCTTAGCCTGCACACTCCTTGCATGACTCTATGCCTAACTGCACCTTCACGATGAATGAGAACAAAAGCTATCTCTCTGATCCTTCTGTCAACGCACTCCTTGCAGACGACTTCAACTGTACTCCTTGCAGGAATCCTCGCTCAGAAAGAGAAACAATTGTAACTCACTTCACTTCCTCTCAGATTCCAACCTCGACACATGAACTCATACACATAGCGTGATAACAAATGCATAACAGGAAGGAATATTCATAAGCAGAGCATTCAACACACATACACAGAGAATAACACGACACCCTTGAATCTGAATCAACTCCTTCTATTAATTCAAGGTCTATACATGGATGTCTTCTACAACCCTCTTCTATTCTCCTATGCTCTCGATTCTTCTTTCTCTTGTTAATGTTACAATGATACAAATGAGGGTGTCTATATCTGTTTTCCCTCCTACGCTCTAAAATTGTCTAATCTAAGAATTCAATTCTATCTACCTGCAACTACTACTATAAATTCCTCTGTCTATCTCAGACAAGAGCATATGGGTCGAGGTCTGATTACATTTTTACCAAGGTGCCTAAATTAAATGATCTCATTTATATTCAATGCATCAACTTCAAGGAATTTTTTTTTTTTAAATTCAAAAACTTGCGCTGGACGTCTTCCAGCTGTCTTATGCTTCCACATTGGTTTTGCTTGTCATGAGGGATGCTCCTGCATCACACCATGATACTTGAGCACCAACTGTCACTCTGAATCTTTGATACCCAGCTTGGTGCGCAAGGAATGGAAGATATTTGTGAAATCTAACACTTCTTAGTCTCTTTCTTTCCGCAGTGTGGAACATTTGGTATACAAGTCATCATAACTTCCGACATGGTATTATTGTTCCTTAATAACATCTCTAAAGGATTCCCAGGTGGATGAGACTATAAATAATGAGGGTTCCTCTGTTTCCTTTTGCTCACAGAAAATTTCCCACCAATCTTTGACTTGGGGAACGACTTTAAGGAGCGCAAAATTAATCTTTTATCTATTCAAAAAGTTATGGACAAAAAATACTCTTATAGTAGATTCAACCACTTGCCTACAACATCTACGTTTATCTGACCTTCAAATATAGGAATATCAAAGTTTATGTGTACCTTGAAGGGGGCGGCGCCTCTGCTCGAGGAAGATGCATCGCATGTTGGTATCCGCCGAAGGATTTGCTTGAAACTATCCATAATCTCTTTCCTTTGTTGCATGAGGGATTCCTCAATCAACAATTTGAAAGGATCTCCTATCCTATCATCTTTATTTTCTCTTGCCATAAGAGGTCGCTTGGGCACGTGAGAGATTTTGTCCTCAAGACAAACAAGCTCGAGACCCAAATCTTTGTACTCCGACCTCATTGGGAAAATGCATTAAGACAACAAGGAGAAAACCTCTCTGATACCACTGATATAGATTTTATGAGCAGAATGAAATGACTATATATTATTAAAATATGCTTAACAGAAAATAACAGAGATATATTAAAACTGGTTTTCTATTCAATAAGGAAATAAGATGAAACTGTAAAATGCAGCGGAAAACAAGATTGTTGAAATGGTCGCGGCTTATCTATGAGAAGAGATGTGACGACTACGCTCATTTGCAAGAAGATGATTACAATGAGGCTCTGAATACCCTTTTACAATTTCTAGGATTTTCAAAAACCCTGAACATTCAAAAACCTAACCCTGGGAGATGAAGCGCCAAAAGTCATGTGGGCCCCATTTGGGTAAGTCAGTACATCAAATTCTCGGGGTTGTAAATTTTTCATACAATATTCGTTTTAGGCGTACGATAGCCCATTGTAAAGATCTATCCAAGGAATAAAACAGTTTCCCACACCCAAAAAACATCGTTTAGGGCCTCAAAACGGCTCCGGAAGTTCAGGACCCGAAAAACTGCTAAAAATAGTAAACTACCAAAATTGCCAGAAAGTTGTTTTGAGCCAGTTGGAAAAGGTGGGTGGCCAACGATATCCACCTAGATCAGGATGTCCTCTACGTCCATAGGAATCAACCATTCCATGATATCTCTTATTTTCTCAGGGTCGACCACAATACGTTCTTCAGATATTGTGTGTCCTAAGTACTGTATTTTCTTCTGATAAAAGTCACACTTATCAAATTTAGCATACAATTTGTTTTTCCTTAAAGTTTGCAAAACTATCCTTAGGTTCTCTTCGTGTTATTCTTTTGTTTTAGAATATACTAGGATATCATCAATGAATACCAAAACAAACTTGTCCAAGTACTGACTCAAAATACTTTCATTAAACACATAAATGTGGCTAGCGCGTTAATGAGTCCAAACAGTATAACAACAAATTCATAATGTCCATATCTCATTATGAATGATGTTTTACTTATGTTCTCATATTGTTTTCTAACCTAGTGATAACCAGATCTTAGATCCAATTTAGAAAAAATATTGGCCCCACCTACTTGATCGAGCAGATCATTGATCCTGGGTAAGGGGTATTTGTTTTTAATGGTCATTTTGTTTAGTTGTCTATAATCGATGCATAATATGAGAGTTATGTATTTCTTTTTAACAAAAAGGACTGGTGCTCCCCATGGTGGAACACTCTATCTGATATATTCTTTGTCCAATAATTCCTATGATTGAATTTTTAATTATGTTAACTCTGGTAAACATATTCGGTAGGGAGCTTTAAATATAGGGGCTGAACCAGGTAGTAGGTCAATAGAAATGTTTATCTCCCTCCTTTGGAGTAATTTAGGTATCTCATCAAAAAACACATCTTTGAAATCATGCAAGACATCAAAATCCTCCAAGATAGGTTTATTTTCTTTTTCCAACAGATTTGTTACTTGGATGGCATAAATCTGACAACCCTTTCTAATGCATTTCTTAAATTGCATTGTTGAAATATTTCTCACGGATATTGGTTTTTGTATACCTTGAGTTGTCCTAACAGTCTCGTTTTCATCTTTATACTTGAGTGATTTTTCATAACAATCTAACACTACTTTATTCCTTTATAACCAATCCATTTTGATAATTACATCATAATACCCTAACGGTCGAATGTTCATATTTGTCTTTGTGTTTTGACCGCCTAAACTGAACTCACGATCATAAATAAAGTCCGATAATTTCCTTTTTGTTCATGTTGCTAGTTGTACTAGCCAATATTTTGCATGTCTTGTTTTCTCAAGTTTATTTGAATCCAATACACGAGGAGAAATGTAACTCAACGTAGCTCCTGGATCGATTAAAATATAAATATGATTATTGTTAATCTTACCTTCAATCTCCACTACAATGGATTGGTGGTCATCTTGTCGTCCATCCATAGCTGCATTGATCCAATGTAAGATTTTTCCCACATATCCCACTATAGAGGCTTCTTGTAGCTTATGAATCGTAGTCGTGGCTGCTGAAGTCAAACGTGGACAGTTCCTCCTTAGGTAAGGTTCTCCCCATTCCCAACATTTTAACGGTTCGCGGGGGCTATCCCCAAACTTCTTTGTTCCCAAATTAACTAGTTTACCACTTCCTTGGGCGTTCTGGTTGTTGGAGTGAAAATATTTCCTTGGAAAACTCTTTGATGCATTACGAAAAGGGGCTAGTGAATATCCCTTCTTCCACTAATTCATTAGGTCTTTCTTCTTGTCTTTCTGGGCCTTAGAAAATTTGGACTGTTGTTTGTATTGGTCGTAACACATTCAGGCCTTCCTGAAAACTTCACTTAAGGATTTGGGATTATCGAATTCGATTCTGTCCTTATAGGACTGTCGTAAACAACTTAGGAAATGCTAGATTTTCACTTTGTCCTCCCAGATACAAGGCACGAATCTCAGTAATTCCAAGAATTTGTTTATTAGGTCATACATAGCCATTTGACTGAGTTGTAGCTCAAAAAACTTTTTATTTTTTCTTTCATAGTAACTTTCAGATAAATGTTGCTTCTTAAAGTACTTCTTAAAATCCAACTATTCCATCTATTTTTTCTTTAGGCTGTTGGCCAGCCTTAGGTCCTGCCACCATATGCTAGCTTTTACTTTCAGATTATAGATGGCCATTCTGACCTTCATATTGTTGGAATAGTTGTATATCTAGAAATACTTCTTTATGTCTAATAAACATGCTTCAACTTCCTCCCCTATTATGGATTCCCCGTCAAAGGTAGATGGTTTGATTTTATTAAATTCTCCCTTAAGGTGGTCTACCTGTTTCCTTTTTCTTCCTGTCTTTGTTTTATCTTTAGCTGAAGGTGTACCTTTGGATGAGCTGTCCTCTTTTTCTCCTTCAGGGACAAAATTCTTGGAGGCCCTTTTACTGACCTCTTCTTCCTGGTTATTGTCCTTTGGGATCCTTTTTTTCACTATAATTCGTAGTACAACTTCATTTATTTCTTGTTGTTCCTGTTGTGCCTTTTTTCAGTTTCCCATTGTCTACTTTGAAAACTTGCAGCTCCACAATGAGGTTTCTCATGGTTTCTAGAACTTTTGCAGGTGATCTTTCTTCATTGTTCAGCCTCTGATATTTAGGGGGCCTTTGCTTAGGATTCTCCTCGAGTCTAATCTCTGCTTCATCCCGTGCTACCATGATCAGAACAAAAACAAAAGTTATTTGTTTATAACAGTAATGGTTTTGTTAGTTTTACATGAACAAAAAAAAAATATGTGTTGAGCAAATGGCTTGGTCCTGTTTGAGGTCCAATTGTTGTAACCTTGGCTCTGATACCATATGTAATGTTTCCCAAAATTTACAAATAAAAAAAATATTTAAATAGAGTCAAATAATTATCATTTCTCTAAAAGAGGAAAACCATAGACCAATCATAAACTATATGTCAGAAAGGTTCCACTACCTCCTTGGCATCCATAGCTTAATCCTACTGCTTCTTGAAAAGGATGCAATTTACATACACATTACTAAGTGTACATGTTTGTCATGAAAATGTTAACTCTACTTTAGAAATAGAGTGAAGATGAAATATACTACCTAAGTGTTATACCCATCTTGTTCCTTTCATTCTAATAGCACAAAGTGTTTGTAAATACTATAGGTTTCCTATCCTATCCGTGCAAACCCATACTGTAATGATGTAACCCTTTAACAAGCCCGATCGTTTGTTATTAAGGTTATGAGTAATTTACAACAGTATTATTGTCGATTGATCACATGGTCACTAACTTGATCCAAGTGGCATTGAGGGTATAAGTAAGAACTAAATTGTATAACTAGAATAAAACTATGCGCGTTCTAAACCCTAACTTGTATGGGCTTGTCCTTCATCATAAATTTGATAATGGATAAGGTGGTAGGGTACTGTTGTCTGGTTTAATGACTATACCCATGACATTTAACAAGTATCCTGTGGCATACTCCTGGGCTAGTGCTCGCCCTTCATGCCCATTGTGCTCTCTCCACCTCACAAGGATCACATGGCCCTCGACAGAGTTTCCTACCCATCGCCATTACTAGGCTCATTGGAGGTGTCACTATTGTTTTGTTTATTCCTTTCTAACCCTATGTGTAAGCAACCACTATGAGTCTACCTCCATTACTACTCAGCTTGATGTCTAGGCCATCATTCGTTAATTAGAGCTTGAAAAGACGAAGTGGAACATTCAGAGAGAATTGGTCAGAACCCTTGAAAGGTAAGCATCCTTTGACACTTGTTAATTGACTCTCTATATTAGTAATGTATCATGTTTACCTTCAGTGTTCCTGAATGTGTTGTTTTATAGACATTCAGTCATGGGTTTTTTTTTCATTGTTCTTCTTTAACCATTGATACTACTCATGACTCCTCTGTGGTTTGTCCCTTAGAATTTTTTACTCTCTTAAGCTATGATAGATATAACACTTATGAAAACCATAGACAATGTTCTAAACCGAAAAGGGTCAAGGTCGCAAGGATGTTGGTTCTGAAGTTTTGACCAAGATAGGTTTATCGCAAAAATATTGTATGTTGGTTTTATTTATCTTCTGTTGCAGTTGGTTACACCCTTCAATAAATAAATCATAAGTTCTATCTGTAGTTCCCCAAGACTACATTTCTTTAGTATGAGTTACTATCCCCTCTGTGGATTATCTACTTACTTCACAGGATTGCCTTGGGTGTTTGAATTCATTTTTCTTTGAGTTTATTAAATTATCAGTCGTAAATACTGTATGGGACATTACACCTCTATTTGAATCCTTCTGATATTCTCTTTATTTTCTTATTAAACCCTTCGATGTCCATCATGACTCATTTTTTCATAACATAGTGTGATAATATTGACAAGGGTCACCCACCATGTATCTCGACATCCTTCGTTTTTTTGAGGAAAATAGTTTTCGACACCTGGCTTGCGACTTCCTTAATCTGTGGTTTATGTTAAAAACTGAGGAGATTTAGGATATAAATATCCATGATCGATCCCATACCTCTGTTCCGATTAAGTGATACTTCCTGTGGTATTTAAGGATGTTTAACTTAGGTTTTTCTTACTTACTGTTAGGTATAATTTAAAGGAACTTTGTAATTCTGTCAACAACCTGTAAAGTTAACAGGAACAATGAGTTCACATCCCATAGTTTTTTTAATGGTCAGAGAAGGAAAAATGCCTCGGGTCTAAGCATTCTATGCTATAAATATTATCAGTTGAAAACTCTAAATTGCTTGTCATAGTTTTTAACTTCTACAGGAAAGAAACTTAAGCGTTCCGTCTTGGTTTAAAATTCCTTCATGAAGAATTTTGTATTGACTTAAAGTTCCTTTATCAAGATTTTTTGTGTGAATTCTTGCTTACGGTCATCATACTTTGGTGTACTCTCTGTGAATCGACTAGTGACTTTGCATTATAAAAATATGCTCTATGTTGTTGATTAAATTGTTTGAAAGATTCTGACCTATCTTGCAGTTATAAAAAGAGTTAATATAATTTCCTTTCTGTATTGGTTATTTAAGCTAATGATGGGAACCTATTTTTACTGCGAGGGTACCCATCATATTATTCAACTTCACTCCTCCCTCTTATGGGCATCAAATGGATCACGACTACGTCTGGGAGTCGACCTGTGATAAATTCAATATAAATATTAAACCATCAAACGATATCTTCGCTATCTTATGTGATTTAATTGATATGCTAAAGTTTGATTGAATACTATCTGACACTAATAATTCATCTCGCCTTTCTTGCAGGGCTTACATGGTCATCGTGATGGATCAGAACCACACCCTACTCGCGAAAGGTACTTCGGTTTCAATTCAAATTTTGGACTTGAAGGTTTTCAGATCTGGGTCCCGACGATGCTGTTTATCTCTCTGGGTGTTCTATTTATGGCTCTTTAGATCCAAGCCTGTAGGCATACAGATCTTCTAAAATATGTTGTTAATGAAAAGTACTGTTGTCTTTCTGTCATTCCATTACTGTGATTTGTTTTAATTAGTATATGTATTATGACTTTTTATAAAGAGATCCAAGATAACCTCTTGGGGTTTACAAGGGAATAACTGGAATATAAATAGCCACGCAGTTTAAATAGTGAAAAGTATGTTCAAAGTCTCGTGTGTTAATTGTTTGAATTTGTATGTATAATTTCTTAAACTATAAGTAAAGTTAGGCAATGTCATGTACAACAATGGTATATATATATATATACACACCATTGTTGTACATGACATTGCCTAACTTTACTTATAGTTTAAGAAATTATACATACAAATTCAAACAATTAACACACGAGACTTTGAACATATATATATATATATATAATTATATGAGCATATATATATGTTCATATGGGTAAATCATCAAGTCTCCTTTGGCATCTCTGTGGTCGGGTATGTCCATTGTTTATGGCAGTCTTGCTTATGTAACCTACAAAGATATGTCTGAACCTATATGCATATATCCCAGTCCAAGATTTGCTTTGTCCCCATAGTAATAAATCCATAGACAGATTCGTTCGGAATTAAAGGGTGACCTACAGAGATAAGTGTATAACTATATATGAATTTTAAGTCTCAGTTTTACTTTCAAAATTTCCTTTAATTCCTACACAGTCTAATGTTTTACTTACATAACTGAATATCTTTAGATACATATGATTCATATATCTGGAAGGGAAATCCTAATAGAAATGAAATGATATGTTGTTTAACACAGATATATCCCCTAACATAATCTCATAATTAAATTTTATTTCCAGCCAAGATACAAAATTTTAATCAATGCCTATAGATAAAATGTAAGAGCTTTATCCTACAATTCATCCCATTCCATCAGAATTTACTAAACAGATCGATTCATCCAGATTTAATCAAATAAATTCTAACAGGTTCTACTTCAAATACCATTTGTCCATAGACAAAGTAGATAGACATATTTGAATAGTTGTTGAACAACAAATGGAACAACCAAGTTCCTCCCAACCTTAGAACATAACAACCAATTTACTCGTCTTGTTCACCCCTAGCCTGACCATGAATCAATGATGGCTAACTCCAGAACTCATCCTCAACAATAGTCCTTTATTTTCAACAAACTTCTCCTTGCCTCACACTCAGAATACAGTGTTCATAATAGTAAGAGATAATTTGTCCACAGCATACTAGGCAACGTCCTGCCTCCTCCCATATTCTATATATCCAAAAGAAATTGTTCCTAGGTCTTTACCCCTTGGGAATTTTTGCATATTTCCGAATCCCTTATTTCCAGGGGCTGCTAATGTCCAAATACTTGATTTTCCACTTGTAACATTCAACCCTAAGGTAGTTCCAACTTGTTCCCCACTCATGGAGTCATGGTCAGGTGATTTTAACCTTGTTGTTCCATTTGTCCCTCAGCAATAAATATAAAAAAAATTGTTTCATACAAGTCTCATAGTCAAATAGTTAATTGGGTAAAATCAGTTCTCTCCCCAACAGTCATGATCATTAATTACAATTAACTAAATTCAAAATTTGGAATTTCCATAAATGGCAATAATTTTCCAATTTCGAATTTACCAAAAACGAAAATAATTTCACAAGCAATTTCAGACTTAAAAATAATTTATTTTTGGGGATGTTACACCTAAGAATTCAACAGTTGCGAAAAGAGGTCATGGATTCCATAGAACCTGTACCATACGACTGAGAGGACCTGTGTTAATTTGCAAGTGAAACCATTAATTCCTTAGAGAGCCAATTTGGCTCGGAGTTGAATATCCTTAAGTTGGAATCATGGTACAAGACTAGATTTATGTCACAACAATTAAGTTCGAAGCACAGTGCTAGACTGGCATATCTCAACAAAACACTACTCCCCCTTTCGAGGGAGGTCCTTTCGGACTATACCGAGCTTATCTCAGAAGTGCTCAAACTTTACACGAGATAGAGGCTTGGTCCACACATCGATAACCTGTTCATCTGTGCTAACATATTGGAGTTGTATGGCTCCTCTCTGCACCATGTCATAGATGTAATGATATCAGATCTCTATGTGCTTCAACTTGTCATGAAATACATGATTCTCTATCACCTTTATGCAGCTATGGTTGTCACGTAGGATTGTGTTTCCTTCCATCTGTAGGTCGAATAGACCAGTCAATAAATTACGAATCCATATAGCTTCGCAGCTGGTAGAACATGAAGCAATGTATTATGCTTCCACTATACTCAGAGAAATGAGGGATTGCTTCCTACTCTGTCATAAGATCATGGCTGATCCCAAATTGAAACGACATCCTGAAATGATCTTCATGTAAGAGACACTTCCAACCCAATCTGAATCAGTGTACCCACTCAGTGTGAAATCATGATCTCCATCATAGATGAGACCAAAATATAATGTACCCTTAAGGTACCTCATCACATGTTTTGCAACAACTAGCTGAACATGTATGGGTTCAACCAGAAACTAACTCAAGGTGTTCATGGAAAAACATATATATGGTCTCGTGTTCGTCAGGTACATCAACGATCCAATGATCTTTCTATATAGTGTGGCATTGACGCAAATGCGCCACCGGGCACGTCCGCTTCCACCAGGACCTTATTTTCCTTAGGCCCAAAGAGATAAATTGCTTCTTGAAATCCCTTATCGAGAATCTTCTACACCCACAGAATGCTCTCCTTATGATCTCCCTATCGAAATTGGGAAATCGGACCTCGCGTGAATCAGAGTGGTATCAAAGCAGATTTATTGTCTGTATATTTCAGGAAAGAGGAGTGAAGAAGAGGAAAGCACTCTGATACACGTCAGAGGTGGTATCAGAGCAAGAAAATCTCTTTGCTTTCTGTAGCAAAGAAGAAAGGAAAATTCACCATGCCGCTGAGGAGGGAAAGACAAATACAGAATACAGAAATGGAAAGGAAGATACGTGATCTCCGAGCGAGATTAGAAGATATGGAAGCAGCGCAGAGACGCATAGCCAGTGCTGGAGATCTGAGTGACTCCGAAGGTGAAGTTGAAGCTGAACCACAAGGAGAAGTTGCAGCCAAAGATGCAGCCAATGAGCGATTAATTAAAGCTATCGCTCGGATGAGCTCAAAAACAAAGATGGACATTCCAGCTTATGAAGGAAGTCTGGATGCCAAAGAGCTATTGGATTGTATTAGAGCTCTTGACACCTACTTCGATTATGAGGATATCGAAGAGGATAAGAAGGTTAGACATGATATCACACGATTGAAGGGACATGCAACATTATGGTGCGATGAGCTTCAAGTAGATAGATGTTCCAAAGGCAAGCAAAAGATCAAAAGCTGGGATCGAATGATAGTGAAGATGAAGGCAAAATTCATCCCAAGGGATTATCAAATCACATGGTTCAAGAGAATGCAGAACCTGAGACAAAAGTTGATGACAGTAAAGGAGTATACCAAAGAATTCTACAAGCTCAACATCAGAGCAGGTCATCGGGAGAGCAATGATGAAAAAGTTGCCAGGTATATGAATGGCTTGAGATACGATATCCAAGATGAGATGAGTATGACAACCATCAGAACGGTGGAGGATGCGTATCAGATGGCGTTGAAAGCCGAAGAGAATCTAAACCGTAAGCCAGCACAGCGAGGCCAAGGTAGGAGCCAACCAAAAGATAAGTCAGTTACTCAAGATAGGTTCCAGAAATCCAAGGATGACTGGAAAAAGCCTCAGACTAGAACAGAAAGAGGTGGAAGTTCACACCGATGCCAGCACGCTGAACAATGAAGGCAACAGACAGAACAGAGTGGAGGATACACCGATAATAACACATTTCCTCGTACCAAAGGTAGAGGAAGAGGCAGAGGTGGAGTCATCACATGCTTCACGTGTGGAAAAAATGGACACAAGGCAGTTGACTGTCCAGATAGAAAAAAGGATGGAGGAGAAGCTCACATCGTCGAGGCACAAAGGAGAAATGTTGAGGCAGAGGACGCAGAAGACGGAAGGTCGCTGATGATGCATAAGGTTCTCTTAACACCCAATAAGGAGGTGGAGGACACAGCTCAAAGAAATAGACTATTTAGAAACACATGCAAGACCAAAGATAGGAAATGTAAGGTTATTGTGGACAGTGGTAGCACAGACAATCTCGTTTCAACCGAGATGGTGGAGAAACTGGAGTTGGAGACGACTGATCACCCGAGTCCATAAAAAGTCTCATGGCTATAGAAGGGACATCAGGTAAGTGTCACTAAACAGTTCTTAGTTGACATCAAGATAGGAGGATATAATGATAAAATACTCTGTGATGTTATTCCTATGGATGTATGTCATTTATTGCTAGGTAGACCATGGCAATATGACAGGAATGTAGTTCATGATGGGAAGATGAATACGTATACTTTGGAGAAGAATGGAAGAACACATATGTTACTTCCAATTAAAGAAAAAGAAGTAAAACCAGAGCTGAGAAATACTGTACTTCTCATGAGTGGGAAGGAACTTCTGGCGGAAGTAAAGAAGAAGGAAGATCCACAATTCTTTGTGGTCAGGAAACCAAAAGTTGTTTTGACCATCACAAGAGTGGATGATTTGCCGGAAGAGATTCAGGAACCACTGGAAGAGTTCGCTGACATTGTGGTAGATGAATTACCTCATTCGTTGCCGCCGGTAAGGAGTGTGAGTCATCATATAGACCTCATACCAGGATCCAGTTTGCCGAATAAAGCTGCGTACAGGTTGACACCGCAGGAGAACGAAGAAGTTAAAAGGTAGGTACAGGAACTATTGGATAAAGGACTGATAAGGGAAAGTTTAAGTCTGTGTGTTGTTCCAACGGTATTGAGTCCAAAGAAAGATGGAGGTTGGAGAATGTGTACAGATTCCAGAACCATTAACAAGATAACCATCAAGTATAGGTTTCGATTGCCACGAATGGATGACTTGATGGACTGTTTAAGTGGAGCCAAATTTTTTTCAAAGGTTGATTTGAAAAGCGGATACCATCAGATTCGCATGAGGGAAGGCGATGAATGGAAGACAACCTTCAAGACCAACGAAGGGCTGTACGAATGGCTAGTCGTGCCATTTGGCTTGACGAATGCACCCAGTACTTTTATGAGGCTGATGAATGAAGTGCTGAAGGAATTCATTGGTAAGATTGTCATTGTTTATCTGGATGACATATTGATTTTCAGCAAAATAAAAGAAGAACATCTGAAGCATTTAGCTGCAGTAATGAGGAAGCTACAGCAAGAGAAGTTGTTGATCAACATGAGGAAATCTTCATTTATGAAGACAGAACTCATTTACTTGGGGTTTGTCATATCGGAAAATGAATTGAAGATGGATCCAAGTAAAGTGGAGGTAATTAAAAATTGGCCATCACTGAGAAACATTTTCGAGGTGAGAAGTTTTCATGGTTTGACTAGTTTATACCAAAAATTCCTCAGGAATTTCAGTGGAATTAGCACAGCAATGATGGACACAGTCAAGAAAAGACATAAATATTTTCATTGGACTGAAGAGGCAGAGAAGAGCTTCAATCAGTTGAAGCGGAAGATCACAAAACAATCAGTTTTAGTGTTGTCGGATTTTACGAAAGTGTTCCAGGTAAAATGTGATGCAAGTGGCTTTGCCATAGGAGCGGTCTTGAGCCAGGAGGACAGACCAATTGCATATTTCAGCGAGAAGCTGGATGAGGCAAAGGTGAAGTACTCCACGTATGATAAATAATTTTATGCTATCATACAGGCATTGAAGAAGTGGAGGCATTATTTGATTCTGAAAGAATTTGTTCTGTATAGTGATAATCATGCATTGCAGTTTGTGACTCAACAGGAGAAGTTGAATCTGAAACATGCTAAATGGGTAGAGTATATGCAGAATTTTACATTTGTAATTAAACACATTTCAGGTACTGCTAACAAAGTGGCTGATGCTTTGAGCAGGAAGTGTTTGTTTCTGCAGGAGTTCTGAGTCAAAACATTGGGTTTTGAAAACCTTAGGGACATGTATGTAGGTGATACAGATTTTGCAGAGGCATATGTGGCAGCTGAGAATCCAGTTCTCAGAGACAGAAGCCCATGGATGGATTACATGATCCAAAATGGACTATTGTTCAGAGGCAACCAGCTGTGTATTCCAAATTGCTCCATGAGGGAGAATCTGCTAAAAGCGAAGCACAATGGAGGATTGGCAGGGATTTTTGGCCACGATAAGACATTTGCAAAGCTAAGCGAAGCATACTTTTGGCTAGGAATGCGGTCGGAAGTCAAGAAGTTTGTTGACAGATGTAGAATTTGCCAGCATTCAAAAGGCAGGAAGCAGAATGCGGGATTCTATCAACCATTACCCATACCCGAGAGGCCGTGGGATGAAATCAGCATGGATTTTGTATTGGGATTGTCGAGGACGCAAAGAGGACATGATTCGATCTTTGTGGTGGTTGACAGGTTTTCTAAAATGGCACATTTTATTCCATGCCAGAAGACTAGCGATGCGACTCACATCGTAAATTTGTTTTTCAAGGAGATCGTCAGACTTCATGGTTTACCCAGAAGCATAGTATCAAACAGGGATACAAAATTCATTGGACATTTCTGGAGGACACTCTGGAAGAAGATGGGAACTAAATTGATGTTTATTTCTGCCTATCATCCTCAGACGGATGGACAAACAGAGGTAGTAAATAGAAGTCTGGGAGACTTGCTAAGAAGCTTGGTGACACAACACCACAACAGTTGGGACAATGTGTTGCCATAGGCAGAGTTTGCATACAACGAATCAGTGAATAGAAGCATAGGCAAAATTCCATTTGAGGTTGTATATGGCAGGCAGCCAAGAGGAGTATCTAAACTGAGGGACTCAGAGCAGATAATGACTAAGAGCGCAAGAACTGAAGAATTCGCAGAGGCGATGGAAGAACTTCATAGTAGGGTGAAGCAGCGATTGCTGGAATCAAACCAGGAATATAAGCGCAGAGCGGATCGGCATTGGAGACAAATTCAATTCGAGCTTGGTGATCTAGTTCTAGCACACCTGAGGAAGGAAAGGTTCCCGAGAGGAACATACAACAAGCTAAAAATGAAGAAAATTGGGCCATGCAGAGTCCTAAAGAAATTAGGAGAAAATGATTATGAAATTGAGTTGCCAGATGAGATTGGAATATCTTCGACATTCAATGTCTTGGACTTATATCCATATAAGGTTGAGGAAGCAGGAGCTAGAAGTGATGAACAACTAGAAATCCAGTGGCAGAAACAGATCTCGATAGCAGAGAAGCCACAGATGGAGCGTATACTTGATAAGAGAGTGAGCAAAAAGACCAGGCGGAAACAATACTTCGAGTATCTGGTCAAATGGAAGGGACATCCAGTGGAAGATGCCAGCTGGGAAAGTGAAGCAGTGATACAAAGGCATGGACAGACCATGCAAGAGCTCATGGACAGGAGCCCGTGAAAGTTTTCAAGCCGATGAGTATGATGCAGGAGCATCGCCCATGACAAGCGAGCCAGCATGGAAGACAATGAACAGTTGGACGAGTCCAGCCGAAACTTTTTGAATTTTCATACCAGATGATGCGCCAATGTATAAATGATGCATTTATGGAAAGTGCCTTTGTATATTGTATTGGACTTTGAGCGATACGCTCTCGTCCTTAGTAGATAGGAGGCATTTAATAGATTTAATGCTGGTAGATAGGATGTTTAAGTCTAGATTTGATAGTTAGAGTCTGAGAGGGAAAATGGATATAGACACCCTCATTGTATCTTTGTAACATTATTATCAAGCATTCAGGAGAAGAGCAGAGCAAGGAGAGAATATTGTGTGAAGAACACCCATGTACAGGCATTTGAATTAATAGAAGGAAGCTTTGATTCAAACTCATGGGTTGTGTTGTTTTCTCTGTGT